>JARLTB010000220.1:14782500-15020000 GCA_030141615.1 Unio pictorum | reverse complement strand
AGTCTCCACTATCTCTTCTTGCGAGATGAAATCCTCACATATGGTGCTACGTTCTGTGGTTATCATCTGTCTCTCATAAGTATTTGTCAATATGTTCGTCTTCTATCCCTTGTGAAGTGTACAGGTCCTTGTAATATTTTTTTGCATGTAATTTAGTATTTTAATTTTGTCTGTCGTGGTCCCTTCCCTCTCTAGATTTAGTGATTCTAATGTTTTCCTCCCCCTCTTCTTAATTCCTCCTTTTTATAAAGCCCTTCTTTTTTTATATATAAATGTGTAAATTTCCCTGCATTGATGTCTCTTCCTTTTTGTTCTTCTTTTTTTTTTTTTTATAAAGTTTACTCAGTTTTTCTTCTAGTGTTTTTATGCTGTTTTGTTGTTGTTTTTATTAAATTTTCCAAAGCTTCCTTTTTTAAATTAATTTTCATAACTTCACTTTTGAAATGTATATGGCTATTTTTTTAAGACCCCTTTTCGTTTATCCCATTCAGAGATTATATTCAAATTCCCTTTCGATTAAAATTTTTCTATATCTCTTTTTATTTCTCTCCCAAATTCTTCGTTTTCTAGTATTTTATTATTAAATTTCCATTGTCCCCTTCCCCATTTAATTCTTTAATTTTTCCGTATTTGTACATATATTAATTTATGATCCGAAAGTTTGTAATCTTTTATCCCTGCTTTAATGTATTTATTTGTTCCAGCTGATGTACCCCAAAATTGATCTATTCTGCTACCCTTGTTCCCTTTATAATCAAATGTGTAATCCACCCTTAATATATTTAACCGTCTGTATATATCATTTAGTTTTTGCGTTCTCATAATATATTCCATCTTGTCCTTAAATCGTATGTCTTCTGTTGTCAGTTTTCCCGTTCTGTCTACTTCGTCCCCTGCCCAGTTGAAATCCCCTCCTAAGATCAAATTGCCCATCGTATAGTTTTCTAAATATTTAGCCAGCTCATCAATAAATTCTTGTTTTTTGTATCTATTGGCTGGAATATATACATTAAGGAAATTTATCCCTCCCATTTTATGTGGATTAGTCTCCTTTAAAAAATGCCCCTTCTTCTATTCTTTCCCATTTACAACCTTGTTTGTTTTTAATTACCGTAGCTATCCCTCCCTTAGTATCCTTTCCCATAATGTTATTAGTTATGATTATACTGTCTATTTCGCGTTCTATTTGTTCTTTAAGTTTGTCCGTAAAACCGTTGTGTATCTCCTGCAAGAATAAAACATCATATTCCCGTTTGTTTTAGTTTTTCTACTTTTGCTTTGTCTATCCCATTTATGTTTAAAGACAGTAAAGGAAAGTTTTTTCCTTCCATTTTTGGTATGTCACCCAGGTTGCCGCTTTATAAACCGTTATAACAGTATTATTTGGTTGTTTTAGTTTTTAGTGGTTTTTGTAATTCAGTTATATTATTTATTCCTCTAACCCTTTTTCTGGGGACCCCGGGTCATCCTCTAAGGTTTTGTTGATACTTCCTGATATATAAAGGTCACTAGTGACCTGCGATGTATATAGTGTATCCCCCGTGTTCATCTAATGGCTTGGGGTCCTCAGAGGCACTACCATAGTCTGTCTCTATATCTCTGTCTTCCTCCACTTGCCTCTACAGTTTCTTTGGTTGCTTTAGTGCTACCTTCTTTTTTTATGTATTCTTCTCTGGTTTAGTCTTTGTTACCCCTGAGCCCCTTCGATCTCCCTCATGTCTTTTATCCACTTTACAACCTCACTTGGTGATGAGGATAGGTTGCTGGCCTTCCTTTTTTTTTTTTTTTTTTTGCTTGCCCCTTTTCCCTTGGGATTGGTGTGGAGCTTGCGAGTGAGATTAGTTCTTTTCCTGATAGGTTAAGGATGTCAGTTCCTTCATTTACCAAGGCTTCGAAGGGGTTGTTGGTTTCTATCCCTCTATGTCCTTTTATTGGGGTTTTCATATTTGTCCTATTGGATGTCAGTATCTCGATCCATTTCTCCATTTTATCAGGGGTTTTGTCTGGTTCTTGTATTCCTGTTGTTTCTTGGGCCCTCACCACCTGTATCATTTCGTCTATTTGTGGGGCTGATTTTTTTTTTAACCCTGGGGTGATTGCCCTGCCGCAACGTTTGCATATGTTGTCTCCCTTGGGTTTGGTTGCTGGTTCCTGCAGTCCCATGTCCCATCTCACCACATTTTGGGCACTTTCGGTCGTCTTCACAGTTTATATACCATGCCCTCAGCTTGAAACCCATGCAGTAGAAAAAGAAAGGTATCTTTTTCGCATCCTCCCTGGAGACATTTATAATTCTTGCCCTGATGATATGGGGTTGAAACCCCATACTTGCACCAGTTTGTGAGATATTATCCTGACATTTAGTTTTGTGTAAATTTTTTCAATTACTTCTTCTGTCTCCACCTGTAGGGGTAGTCCGCTTATGTGGACCTCAACAGATTTGGGCCCGAACTCTCTTGTGAAAGGAGGGGCTTCCCTGACTTCTGCTACCTGTCCTTTCACGTTTATTGTTCATTGTGTAAGTAATGGTATCTCTAATTTTACTGGATATAGCATATACCGGTTGAAACCGGCATTTTGGAGTCCTGCGATTTTCTTCATGTTAACCCCCAGGACTTGTAAGGTAGCTAGAATTTATGCTTGCCTTGGGGCTTTGGCCGCATTTCCAAAATCTATCAACTGGCATCCAGGCTGGTGGTAGGCATATAGTATATTGTCCTCCACTTTCGTGTGAAAATACACGTTTAATTTGGATCTGCTACCCTTTATCGTTGGTCTAAGCTGGTTTTCCTGGCTGTGAGGTTGCCCGTCTTTTGTCCCTAAGTTTTGGGGTCGCACACCACTGTTTAAACCCTCTTTCCCTTTAAACCCCACTCCCTCCATATCTAGCCGGTCAACCCTCCCTACACCTTGATCCAAATTTTGCATATTCCTCAAATTTAAGTATTCCACTATTAGAAAATTTGTAAAATAAGTTTATTTGCTGCAGGTAAAGCTACAATACAATGGTAAATTCAAAAGGTAGAAAAATGATAGAGGTGAGTACAGTTTAGATGTAGGATAGAAAGGGAGCACTTCTTACAATGTATATTGTTATTCCTTCTTGTGATAATCTGTAATTGTGATTGTTATGAAAATCACTTACTTGACTTCTCAACTACAAGTATTAGTAGCCACTTACTTGCTGGCCCAGCAAACTTAAACGATCTTTCATCAAGATAAACCTGCATGAAATCAATAGGAATGATTTATTTTCTTAAACATCGTGAGCATAGCATTTGTTATGTCTTTAATCCGCTGATAGACGAGACGAAAGCACATCATTGCTAAAATTTGACCTGGATCTGGCCATTTGTATTTTATTTTTAGTCACATGATCTAGAAATCTCACAACCTACATGTCAATGACATCAGAGGTCATACAGCCATGTGATATCAACAATACGCCATTTCTAGTGTTGCTGTAGGAAAACAAATCCAACATAAAACTGAACGCAAGATAAATTTTATTTAGAAAATGAAGAAACATTAGCGTAACAGATAGCACTTAGACCACTCGGGGCCCCTGGCACTTAAAGTAAAACATACTATATAGGTAGTCTAGATGTATCAAACAGATTTTATAGGTACATAGGCAGTTTAGGTGCATCATAATTTAAAGGCTGTAAAGGTGCAGTCTAGGTGTAGCAGAATTTACGTTCATCAGACTTGATATACAGTATATTTGCATCAGGCTTAATGACCAGTCTAGGTGCAGCAGAATTTACGTTCATCAGACTTGATATACAGTATATTTGCATCAGGCTTAATGACCAGTCTAGGTGCAGCAGAATTTACGTTCATCAGACTTGATATACAGTATATTTGCATCAGGCTTAATGACCAGTCTAGGTGTAGCAGAATTTACGTTCATCAGACTTGATATACAGTATATTTGCATCAGGCTTAATGACCAGTCTAGGTGTAGCAGAATTTACGTTCATCAGACTTGATATACAGTATATTTGCATCAGGCTTAATGACCAGTCTAGGTGTAGCAGAATTTACGTTCATCAGACTTGATATACAGTATATTTGCATCAGGCTTAATGACCAGTCTAGGTGTAGCAGAATTTACGTTCATCAGACTTGATATACAGTATATTTGCATCAGGCTTAATGACCAGTCTAGGTGTAGCAGAATTTACGTTCATCAGACTTGATATACAGTATATTTGCACCAGGCTTAATGACCAGTCTAGGTGTAGCAGAATTTACGTTCATCAGACTTGATATACAGTATATTTGCATCAGGCTTAATGACCAGTCTAGGTGTAGCAGAATTTACGTTCATCAGACTTGATATACAGTATATTTGCATCAGGCTTAATGACCAGTCTAGGTGTAGCAGAATTTACGTTCATCAGACTTGATATACAGTATATTTGCATCAGGCTTAATGACCAGTCTAGGTGTAGCAGAATTTACGTTCATCAGACTTGATATACAGTATATTTGCATCAGGCTTAATGACCAGTCTAGGTGTAGCAGAATTTACGTTCATCAGACTTGATATACAGTATATTTGCACCAGGCTTAATGACCAGTCTAGGTGTAGCAGAATTTACGTTCATCAGACTTGATATACAGTATATTTGCATCAGGCTTAATGACCAGTCTAGGTGTAGCAGAATTTACGTTCATCAGACTTGATATACAGTATATTTGCATCAGGCTTAATGACCAGTCTAGGTGTAGCAGAATTTACGTTCATCAGACTTGATATACAGTATATTTGCATCAGGCTTAATGACCAGTCTAGGTGTAGCAGAATTTACGTTCATCAGACTTGATATACAGTATATTTGCACCAGGCTTAATGACCAGTCTAGGTGTAGCAGAATTTACGTTCATCAGACTTGATATACAGTATATTTGCATCAGGCTTAATGACCAGTCTAGGTGTAGCAGAATTTACGTTCATCAGACTTGATATACAGTATATTTGCATCAGGCTTAATGACCAGTCTAGGTGTAGCAGAATTTTCAGTATCCAGGAAATACATTATAACAAAATCAATGATAAACTGTATATTGGCCAATCAGAATGTATGATAAAGTGTAAACTGGATTGAATGCCAGGTCACAATGAAAGCACTTTGTGTTGGAAATTACTTTGTACTATCCTGCACTGGCAATAAATAGACCTGATGTCCACTTTTTTTAATCAGGTTAGAACCTAGATGCTATTGTAAATGTCCTTTGTGATTGATATTTTTTGTCTGGACAGTGGAAGGTTTTTTATGACAGCTAATGTGCATATAGCTAAACAAGTCTAGAAAGGAACAGTCTAGTAGAACTATACAAGTATTTTAAAACCACAATTACTATTTTATTTTGACCTTGTTCATATACACTAGTACCCCAGCAGTGATCTTTTAGATATTTGTTTACGTTTGACGTGAAAAAAGCTGCTAAGCAGACATCCTACCATAAAGGCCTTTCAGATATGTATAAGTAACGATCAAAAACAAAAACAAAAAATAAAAAATGTAAGAACATTTATTTGTTTATTAGTTTAGCTTTTAAAAAACCCATTCTCAACACAAGTTTAATAGTGTCGAATGCACCCTGCAATAGAGGTCATTTGGCCTCATACTGATGCTGCTGGTATGTCATCTGTCGTACAGCATGGAGCAGATAATGTTGATACATCATACAGTCTGTAAAAATGATGGTGTTATATATCTTGGTACAAAATGACACTGGTATGTCATACAGTCTGGTACAAATGACACTGGAGTGTCATAGCGCCTGGTACAAATGATGGTGGTATGTCATATGGCCTGGTAAAAAAAAAACATTTTATGCCATAAAGCCTGGTACATATGATACTGGAACATCATAGCCTGGTACATATGATACTGGAACATCATAGCCTGGTACATATGATACTGGAACATCATAGCCTGGTACATATGATACTGGAACATCATAGCCTGGTACATATGATACTGGAAGATCATAGCCTGGTACATATGTTACTGGAACATCATTGCCTGTTACATATGATACTGGAACATCATAGCCTGGTACATATGATACTGGAACATCATAGCCTGTTACATATGATACTGGAACATCATAGCCTGGTACATATGATACTGGAACATCATAGCCTAGTACATATGATACTGAAACATCATAGCCTGTTACATATGATACTGGAACATCATAGCCTGGTACATATGATACTGGAACATCATAGCCTGGTACATATGATACTGGAACATCATAGCCTGGTACATATGATACTGGAAGATCATAGCCTGGTACATATGATACTGGAACATCATAGCCTGGTACATATGTTACTGGAACATCATAGCCTGTTACATATGATACTGGAACATCATAGCCTGTTACATATGATACTGGAAGATCATAGCCTGGTACATATGATACTGGAACATCATTGCCTGGTACATATGATACTGGAACATCATAGCCTGGTACATATGATACTGGAACATCATAGCCTGGTACATATGTTACTGGAACATCATAGCCTGTTACATATGATACTGGAACATCATAGCCTGGTACATATGATACTGGAACATCATAGCCTAGTACATATGATACTGAAACATCATAGCCTGTTACATATGATACTGGAACATCATAGCCTGGTACATATGATACTGGAACATCATAGCCTGGTACATATGATACTGGAAGATCATAGCCTGGTACATATGATACTGGAACATCATAGCCTGGTACATATGATACTGGAACATCATAGCCTGGTACATATGATACTGGAACATCATAGCCTGGTACATATGATACTGGAACATCATTGCCTGTTACATATGATACTGGAACATCATAGCCTGTTACATATGATACTGGAACATCATAGCCTGTTATATATGATACTGGAACATCATAGCCTGGTACATATGATACTGGAACATCATTGCCTGTTAAAATGATGCTAGTATGTAATGCAGCTGGTATAAATGACACTGGTATGTCATACAGCCTGGTATAAATGACACTGGTATGTCATACAGCCTGGTATAAATGACACTGGTATGTCATACAGCCTGGTACAAATGACATTGTTATCTCATACAACCTGGTACAAATGATGTTATTATATCATATAGCTTGGTACAAATTATGCTGGTATGTCACATAACTGGTAAAAATTATGCTGGTATGTCATATAACTGGTAAAAATTATGCTGGTATGTCACGTAACTGGTAAAAATGAATGCTGGTATGTCACATAACTGTTACAACTGATGCTGATGTCCCTTATAAAAATCGCGAGCTTATTTCAAGACAGTATACGAGTTTGCTGCAACTTCGCACGTGCAAGCCCATGACTTCGCTGTATTGCACGTAGACCCATTATATAAGATAAAGTAATATAGAGGGGGTCATAAGTCTGAATGGGTCATGGGGGTACTCTAAGGTATTTTTCTCACTCTGTATGTTTTTTTTCTTTAGATTATTATTTTTTTCTTCACATCAAGCTCGCGTCAAGCACCTGTGCATTTTCAGTGCCAAACATTTCTGCTTATTCTAGTAAATAGCTGACCTAAATCCCATAGTTTGTTTCCAACTCTTTGATTAAGCCATGAGTGTGGTACAGTGGCAAGTAACAGTGTATTTACTTGATCTTGTGGCACAACTGTCATGTTCATTTGCAACCTTGAATAGATTTCACAAATTGTATGATCAAGGTACTACAGTACTCATAAAGCTAACCGCTCTGGTGGCCTAGTGGTAGAGCGTCCGCCCCGGAAGCGGGAGGTCGTCGGTTCGATCCCCGGCCGAGTCATACCAAAGACTTACAAAAATGGTACTAACAGCTGCCTCGCTTGACGCTCAGCATAAAGAGGTTAGTGTTAGGACTGGTCGGCCTGGTGTCAGGATAATGTGACTGGGTGAGACATCATGCTACATGTCTGCGGCATGATGTCTCAGTGCTAGACATCACTATAAACTGCCTCACTGCAGACATCGTAGCGATATGACTGAAAATTTTTTAAAGCTACGTTAAAAATCCTAAACAAACAAACTCATAAAGCTTAAGTTCAGTATTTAAATAAGCATCCTCATATGAATCTATACAAAATTAGTCAGATGATAATTATGATGACTAGACGATTTAATAGACAATGATGGAAGATGTCAGTGCTTTATCACAAAATGAAGATTCTTGGACTTTTTGTCCGATGACATTAGCTAGGTATACAGTTAATTTTTGTTTAATTTAAAAGGATACAGTTAATTTTTTTTTAAATGTTGACTTAAGGTTTGCAGACATTTAATACAATTTTATTTTGATCGGGTACCTGGGTAACCAGCTGATCACAAAGATTGATGGGTACCCAGTAGAAGTTTTTAAAACTTTTGACAGTTTTACTCAATCTCTAAATCATACCTATGTTTAGAAAAATACCCCCTTCTTCTTGAAAAGAGGGGGAATTTCTGCCTTAAATTTTTTGTTGTAGAATAGACAAAGATTTAAAAAGAATATAAAAGCTATTGATCAGTTGACTTATGTGGTGATATCTTACTTTTGCTTTTTTTTTCTTAATCCATTACATTCTTGAATCTCATTAGCCTCTTCCCGGTTTCAGTCAGTATTTTTCCTGTCTTTCTTGACACTTCATTCAATCTTGGAATTGCTGTACTAAAATTCAGTAAAGATAAGCAAAATCTTGCTGGAAATTTTATTTGATTTCTCTTTATTGCAGTCGGTGTAACAAAGTTCTTCCCTTGGCAGAAAGTGCATACCAGGAAAATCTTCCCCAGCATTATGTCACAAGCTACCACCTTAGTAAGGTAAGATTGTAATTAACGGTAGAAAAAAAACTAAGAGTGGGTATGCATAATGGGTGCTATTACAGAAATCCTCAATTGAACCTACATTATTTAGGTAGTGATATATTTGCCCGCAGGCCGACTAGGCCAAGGCCTCGGGCAGCAAATTTTATGGGGCTATAGAATTCTAGCCCAGCCACATTTAAAGAAAAAAAAACAAAGACCCAAAATGAAGTGAATAAATATATTTAATGAAGACAACACCAGTAAGCAGTTGTTGAAGGTACAGTTTGCAGTTTGTGACCCTGTTCTTTTTGCTGGACCTCACCTTTTTGGTATTGCATAGAGGTGGTGCTACAGAATGGGCAGAAAAAACTTAAGTATGTTGCTGTTTGTAGGTGAATCACAATTAATGCCTGCATTGAATTACTGAATGTACTTACTGAAGTATTAATATTAATTGTTTAGTGTTAGTGAGGTAATAAACATAATTACTCACTTTTCATATTCCGTGAATCACTTTGTGAGTGCTGAAAATGCTATAGTGAATCTTACATCTACACTTTTTCAAAAATATTTGTGAAATTAAGAAAATCAGTTTTAAAGCATATACCCTTCATATCAGAGTAGCAAATTTTACAAACTGGACTTCTGTGAATAATTTTGATACATCAGTGATTTTGGATTTTGTTGGTAATTTAACAATTTCTTAAATAATTAATTGAAGACTGAAGTAATTGGAGGAGTAACTGACCAGTTATGACAACAACCAAACATGTACAGTTTTACTAACTGCATTTACAAGTAATATGAACTGCAGTTTTTATTGCTTGTGTTATGTATGAAAAATACATGCTAAGTGTGAATATTTGAGGTGTAAAGGTTGCATGAAATCGAAGGTGACGGGCAGATTTTCTTACCACAAGGTGGACATTTCCCACCTGTGCTAAAAGTAATTAGCAGAATTTTCTAATTGCAATAAATTTGCCCCAATGCTTGCTTCTTGAAAAGACAAAAATGTCAGGATCTGTCCTGAAGTCTTCTTTCAATCCAGAAAGATAGAAATGTAAATGTTTGTTTTGTTTTGTTTGCTTTTAGGTTTTAACGCCATTTTTCAGCACACAATAGGCTATATATGGCAGCCAGTATTATTGGTGCAGGAAGAACCTGGGAAAACCCTTGGAAAAAACCACCAACCCACGAGAAGCTACTGGCAAGCTTTCTCACATAACTGCATTAGCCGAATCTTAGACTCGAACCCATGCAGACAGAGGTGAGACGGCAGTGATCTGTAACGGAAAGCACTTTAAATCACTCGGCCACTCGGGGGCCCCTTAAAAATGTAAATGTAAATATTCTTTTATAATTCAGAGTAAGGTTTAATTTTTTTAACAAATAGATTTGGAGCAAATTTAAGTCTGCCTTCTCTCTCTTTTTCAGTTAGCCCAGGCTAAAAAGGTGTTTAGCCAGTTTGCCAGGGGGCCAGCATGTGATAAATATATTGCCCAACTGGAGGAGTCCTGTGTCAAGTTCTGGAAAAATGGGAGACAACTCTGTGAGGAAATCAGCCTTACTGGAAATCACTGTGTCAACCCAGTATGTACGACTTATATCATAATTGACAACATGTTCATTTGTAATTAAAATGAAATTTTAGATTTTAAAATGAAGAAATATTTAAACAGCATAGATAATCCCACTACGAAATTGTTCATTTGCATTATGGAGAAATAGTGCAGTATGGCACAGGAGTTCACAAGCTACTATATTATGTAATAGATCAAAATATAATGGTGACAGTGTTAATTTTAAGAAGAAGCAGAACATTGCAATAAATGCTTTTTCTAATTTGGTGCATTACCATTTCTTATGAAGACTGCATAGTGGTAAACTGTTGAACTTTTTTTGCATATGAAGACTGCATAATGGTAAACTGTTGAACTTTCTTTGCATATGAAGATTATATAGTAGTTATATGGTGAACGTTCTTTGCATATGAAGATTATATAGTAGTTATCTGGTGAACTTTCTTGGCATGTGAAGACTATATAGTAATCTGGTGGATTTACTTTGTATGTAAATACTGCATAGTGGTAATCTGGTAACTTTCTTTGCATATGAGAATAGCATAGTGGCAGTCTGTCAGTGGTAATGTGGTGACCTTTGCATATGTGGACTGCATAGTGGTAAACTGGTGAACTTTCTTTGCATATGAAGACTGCATAATGGTAAATGGGTGAACTTTCTTTGCATATGAAGACTATATAGTAGTTATCTGGTGAACTTTCTTGGCATGTGAAGACTGCATAATGATAAACTGGTGAACTTTCTTTGCATATGAAGACTGCATAGTTTTAAACTGGTGAACTTACCTTTCCTATCAAGACTGCATAGTTTTAAACTGGTGAACTTACCTTTCCTATCAAGACTGCATAGTTTTAAACTGGTGAACTTACCTTTCCTATCAAGACTGCGTAGTTTTAAACTGGTGAACTTACCTTTCCTATCAAGACTGCGTAGTTTTAAACTGGTGAACTTACCTTTCCTATCAAGACTGCGTAGTTTTAAACTGGTGAACTTACCTTTCCTATCAAGACTGCATAGTGTATGTACTATGCAAAGGATGCTGACTTCTCCTTATAAGTACCGTATATACTCACTGGTAAGACAAGTCTAGCAGCAAGTTACACAGACCTAGATCTGTGATTGCATAATGTGTCAACAGATCTAGGTCTTTGCCATTTATTAGAAGTATTCAATATAATACATAATATTGAACCTGGTCTGTAAGATTCATTGTTTTGAATAACCCATTATTACTCCACAATTTATTATTAAGTATTTGATCTAGTGTTTGATGACGACATTCAGTCCATATTTCCATATCACACACCCAGATCAGAACTATGAAGCTGTTTTCACAGTTGTCTACACAAAGATATTCTCAGAAATTGCACCAAAATCTAATCACTAAAATACTAATTCATTTTGCAGAATTGTCTGCAGGTTTTATTTCAAGTCAAAGGGAAACAACTCATTTAATGTGGTGTATGAAATTATTTAGGTCTTTTGTCCTTGAGTGTGTTGTGTTATTGGGGTTTTTAACTTAGCTTAAACATTTTTTCAGTCATATCGCTGCAATGTCTTCATTGTGGCAGTTTGTAGTGATGTCTAGACCTGGGCCATCATACTGCAGATGTGTAGCATGATGTCCCACCCAGTCACATTATCCTGACACCAAGCTGAGAAGTCCTAATACTGATCTCTTATTGCTGAGTGCCTAGCAAGGCAGCTCTTTGTTCCATTTGTATAAGTCGTTGCTATGACTCTGCTAGGGTTTGAACTTGTGACCTCTTGCATCTGAAATGGATGCTCTAACTATGTAATGGTAATGTAATGATATCCTTGATGTAGCCATACCAAAGTCATTCTTTCCAGCAATTTGGAACAAGACAAGTAGTTAAATGGATTTATTTATATGTACCACGCTAAGTTGGGTAGTCTTTTCAAACGGACATATATGTTGGGATTTAATTAGGAAAAAATTATTGACTAGAAGGTATGAAAAACATAGTTTAAGGTAGTGTACATATACTTTCATTTTGGCAGTGTATTATTTTGTTGGCACAAAGTATTTGCATTTTTGCCAATGTGGCCAAAATATTAAAATCTGGAAACTTAATGAAGTTTGAGATTTTATTTTTACCATCTAAGCTACATCGGATTCCTGAGGAGCATGAAACGGAAGGAAACATGCATCTACCCATCATGGCTCACACCAGTCAGCTGAAGATGAAAGCTGCATGTAATTGTGGGAGAAAACAGGCTGACAAGGATGATCCATTTGACCACAAGGTAAAAAAAATTAAATTATTGTGTACAAAAAAATTATGGATGACTGGATTCAAGACAATTTGGTCCATCCTTTAGCCATTTGTGCCAAGAAAACTTGGCTTAAGATAACTAAACCGAAGACAACTTGACTTAAGGTGACTGACCCAAGACAACTTGGCTTAAGATAACTAACCCAAAGACAACTTGACTTAAGGTGACTGACCCAGACAACTGGACGTGAGATAAACAGACCCCAAGACAACTTGACTTAAGATAACTAAGCCCAAGATAACTTGGCTAAGACAACTAAACCCATGACAACTTGGCTTAAGATAACTAACCCAAGACATCTTTACTTAAGATAACTTAGCCCAAGACAATTTGACTTAGGATAACTAAACCCAAGACAACTTGACTTAGGATAACTAAATCCAAGACAGCTTCATTTAAAATGGCTAAACCCATGACAACTTGGCTTAAGATGGTTCATCCCAAGACAACTTGGCTTAATATACCTAAACCCAAGACAACTTGGCTTAAGATAACTAAACCCAAGACAATTTGACTTAGGATAACTAAATCCAAGACAACTTGACTTAAGATAACTAAATCCAAGACAACTTGACTTAGGATCACTAAATCCAAGACAACTTGGCTAAAGATTACTAAGCCCAAGACAACTTGGCATAAGATAACTCAGCCTTGAGCCAAGTTGACGGAAAGCAAGTAGGCCCATGTATGACAGCTCTGCAAAAAGACTAGTCGATGTAAAAGCTCATTCCAAGTTAGAGCAACCCATTCTGAGATGGCTTGTCCCAAGAGTGATGCAACATATTTTGGACTGACATATTCTGAGTTCTCACTGCTGCTCCAGTAAAACATACCTGGAATGCATCAAAGACACTTTTAATGGGGATACTCAATCATAGATGAATTTAAGAATGTTGTTATCCTTTTAATATGAACTCATTGACATCTAAATTACCTTGATATATATATATATATATATATATATATATATATATATATATATATATATATATATATATATATATATATTTTTTAAAGACTGCCTTCCCTGGGTACCATATATGTTTAAGTGGAATGCCCTTCAGACAACAAAGGCTTTTCTCATTCATAGTCTTAAGGCAAATCCAGTTTATGAGAGAAGATGGACAATGGAAACTCTGTACTAAGATGGCAGTTAACATCATCATTGATACATTATGTCTTCCAATTGTTTTTAAAAAAACTTGCTCAATTTTAATGATAATCAACAACAACAACAACAAAAACATCGCAGAAATTAAAATTGTGGTAGTGGAATATGGATGCTTCAACATATTTTCTAATAACTGGAGCAGTCTAACTGTTGTGATGGGGAATTGAACAGGGTTCATCTCACTCACAGCCATATTCATGTACCATTAGAATAAAAGGTTCAGACCTGCTAGACTGGTTAGTATGTTTTCTTGAATACCTAGACTCCTACATTCCTTGCCCTTACTATGGCCTTTGTCTTTAAATATCACACAGATTCACATTACATGGCAGTCAGAACAAAAGTTCCAACTTGCCACAAGCTTCTGAGGGGAGGTTAGCTCCCAGATGCAGCTTGATTTGGTACAAACTCTAACTGTCATGATCAGAAATCCAATCTGGTTGGTTTAGCTCACTTCCACTAGACTACAAAGTACAGGACCAGTTAGGCTGGTTAGTTTATTATAGTACTGATAGATTTAAAACTACATGACCAGCTTAGATGGTTATCCTGTCTTAGTACCTCAAGACTAAAAAGTACAGGACCAGCTAAGATGGTTAGTCCGTCTTTTAGTACCACTAGATTTAAAACTACATGACCAACTAGGCTGGTTAGTCTATCTTAGTACCACTACACTAAAAAGTACAGGACTAGCTAGACTGGTTTGCAAATAGCCTCATATAGCTAGACAGCCATATTGCCTAAATTTAAAACTTCGCTAGATAGATGGACTGAGAAGAATAACAACACTACATGCTTTCAGCTTTTGTAGTTGGGGTTACAAATCAAATGCAAAGAAACTAAACATGGTGTGCCGCCACAATGCCTGAACACTTATACATAAAATTGGATAAGAAGGACAGCTAACATGCTGCCACAATGCCTGAAAACTTAAACATAAAATTGGATAAGAAGGACAGCTAACATGCCACCACAATGCCTGAAAACTTAGCCATAAAATTGGATAAGAAGGACAGCTAACATGCTGCCACAATGCCTGAAAACTTAAACATAAATTGGATCAGAAGGACAGCTAACACTTTTTGGTGAAATCACATGCAAAATAAAGAATCTACCAAGACAGTTGATTTATTTTAGAATCTTGTCAAGGATATATAAGTTGAATACCTGTGGTGGGTCACCATGTAAGAAAGAACAAAATTTGGACCATCATTCATTACCACAAGTTCTATTTCTCACATAACAGTAAAGTTTTTTTTATACCAAGATTCTTTTTAGAATAGTTTTTAGGAACATCTTGAGCTGAGTAGAGTTTATAACAAAGGGATACAAAATAAAATAGAATCTACAAAGGTTGATTGTTTTGTTGCATATCATAACTTATTAGCTGTAGCCTACTTTGAAGAGTTGTAATTGAAAATCATGTAAATGTGCGTCTGTTTCAGAGTTTCTTAATACTTGTTAAAAAAGTATAAATTTTAAGAAATATCCACAAAATGTGTATATTTTACTAGCTATTGTTCAGTTAACAAATTTTAATTTCACAACAATAAAATATTTGATGGAATCTTGTGCATATTAATAAATTTATTAAAATTTTTATTTGTTTAATTTTACTTTTTCTAGGCTGCCAACTTTGATTTCTATGATGCTTTAGAAAAGATTTGCTGTAAGACACTTCAGCACATCAGTTTTCCTGTATTTGAGCCAAGCACCACTGAAATTCGTGCTGGACAGAGTCTTTCATCACCAAGTGTACAGTCAACAATTGTTAAAACTTCTTCAAGATCTCAAGGAAGAGAAGTACACACAGAGAAAGATGTAGTTCTGGGAATGTCAAATCTTAGTTTGGCATTAAGCTTGGGTAATCAAAACAATTTAATCTCTCTTGACCCTATTTGTATTATGTTCAGTAGCAGATCCGTACATCATTACCACGAAATATACCGTAGTGATATTAGATTTCTTTTAATTTCAGTTTTGAATTTCTGTATCACCAGTCTGGAATTCATCAGTGGAATTCATCAGCTCTTTTGCATATTCCAGTCTTGCCATTGTTTGTGTCAGGAAAATAAACTGTAAATCAGTCTGAAAGCTTAGCTTTGCTGTGTAATGTGATATACAATTGATAAGTTGGGATTGAAATATTTACCATCAATGGTTTTCACTGGAAAAGTTTCAGCACATTGTTCACAACTGTTTTTTTTTCTTTCTTTCTAAAATGACAACAGTTATGAGTCTTTATAGTGAGATCTTTGATAAATGCCTATGTTATATCAAGGAGTGTTATACTGAAGTGCTTTATAGTGAGATCTTTGATCAATGCCTATGTTATATCAATGAGTGTTTTACTAAAGTGCTTTACAGTGAGACCTTTGATCAATGTGTATGGTATAGCAAGGAAAGTTATAGTAAAGTCGTTTATAGTGAGATATTTGATCAATGCCTGTGCTATATCAATGAGTGTTATACTAATGTGCTTTATAGTGAGATCTTTGATAAATGACTTATATCAATGAGTGTTATAATAAAGTGCTTTATTGTGAGATCTTTGATCTATGCCTGTGTTATATCAAAGAGTGTTTTACTAAAGTGCTTTACAGTGAGACTTTTGATCAATGTGTATGGTATAGCAAGGAAAGTTATTGTAAAGTCGTTTATAGTGAGATATTTGATCAATGCCTGTGCTATATCAATGAGTGTTATACTAATGTGCTTTATAGTGAGATCTTTGATAAATGACTTATATCAATGAGTGTTATAATAAAGTGCTTTATTGTGAGATCTTTGATCTATGCCTGTGTTATATCAAAGAGTATTATACTAAAGTGCTTTAAAGTGAGATCTTTAATCAATGCCTATGTTATATCAAGGAGTGTTATACTGAAGTGCTTTAAAGTGAGACCTTGGATTAATGCCTATGTTATATCAAAGAGTGCTTTACTAAAGTGCTTTATAGTGCGATCCACGATTATACTTATATTATATCAGATACTATGTTATACTAAGGTACTTTTTAGTAAGATCTTATGACATACCCTTCTATTTTAAACATACTGTAGTTTGATGTGTATAAATACATTTGCTTGATAAGTGAGACAAGTCTAAGGTTATATAAAGCATTCAAGTTCAGGGTTTGAATTTCATTGTTGGAATTACTGTTTATAGGCCAGTCAGGTGGGAGTGACCTGTACAACAACACAGAGCACAGTATCCACGCTCCACAACACAGCATTCACCAGGATCTAGACCAACTGGACCATAATGAGGAATCTTTGGTACCAACAGAACAAGAAATAGAGCATGACATAGACCATGTTCACATTGAACATCAAGAAGAACATCAACAAGAACTTGAGCCTGTTGGTAAGATGATAGATCATTGTTCATGCATTTTGTTATGTTGTACTATGAATGTGGAAGGGGTATTTTGTGTTTAAAAAAATAATTGACTACCTTACAGTGAATACCTTCTTAAGATTTGCAGGTCTGTATTCATGTTCAGTAAACACAACACTAATTTGTTCTTGTTTTTAAAACCATTTTTGCTTAATTATTATTCATTATAGTGATCTTCCATATTACCATCTTTACCATGTGTTCATGGATGCCTTGGAAACTGGTCTTTTTGTACAAACCTGTTATGAGAGACCACCTGTTTTGAGAGACCATCTTTTTTGGGCAGAAGGGGTGGTCTTTCATAAACAGTGTTTCTGTAATACCAAACATAAAAGAAATCATAGCTTTTAAACAATTTTCCAAGAAGCCACAGATTCAATGCCTCTGTGTGTACTTGAGAGAGGCACTTTACCTCCACATGTACAGCAAACACACCATTAAACTCTATCCCCCACCCCTAAAAAAAAAATTATGAGTTCTCTGCAAGTTATTAGTGTAAAACTATTGCTGATAATCGTACAATGCAAATTATTAACACTCCTTTATATACAGCAATTTGTTGTTTATGTTCAAATACTAAGTGTTGTAATGAATTCAATTACCTAATGTAAAGTGTAACTAATTTTAGTTAGTGTTGAATAATTAGAGTGAGAGAAAAAAACGATTGCTGACCAGAACTGACTAGGATGTAAGGTGCACTGACCAGATTTCAAGGAAACATATTAAGGGTGTGAAAATGTATGTCTCCCAAAACATTGGTAAGCAACTATAGTTTATTGAATTCATCTATTTTAATTAGAAGTCATCTTTTTCCTCACCTTTTAGTAGAATTCATCTATTCCCCATTAGAATTTATCTGTTTTAATTAGAACTCATCAGTATTAATTAGAATTCATCCTTTTTATTAGAATTCATCTTTTGTCAGAAAATTTCCTTCAGGTACTTTCTATTTTTGCTTTTACTGGCATCTATTTCTCTCTTCTGGAAATAGACCACAAAAATTGTTTAATATTATGACATGACTTATATTTTAAAACCTTATACTTTGTTATTTTGATGTTATAACACTTATGTAACACATCCCGTATAGTGTGATATTCTGGATATATCATGGTAGTAGTATGGATATACCATGAGGAAAATTAAACCATTGTATTTGAGTTGGTTTATCAAATTTTTGATAATACAGTTATGAAAGAAAATAACATTAAACTGAGACTATTATTTTTGCCTTTGAAACTTTTTTTTAAAATATAAAATTAGATAATTTCTGCTATACTGCAATTCAATTTATTTGTGGTTATTGGTATAATGTTGTTCAGCTGATAATGCTTTTCTCATAATACCACTGTTTCACATACAATGCTTGTTCTCTATACCACTGTTTGATACAATGCTTTTCTCCTATTCTATTATTTAGTACATAATGCATGTTTTCACTAGACCACTGTTTGGTACATAATGCCTTTCTCACCAGACCACTGTTGTCAGACAGACAGACTCTGGATTCTTTGTTTTGACATCAATTGTTAGACAGGTTTATTACATATGAAATGGCACATCATTATCATCATGTGATCAAATTTCGTTATTTATAGAAAGTCCCCACAATGCATCCAGACAGCATTCTACCACAGAGTACCTGCCTGGCATGATTCATAGTGAGTCTCCATCTGGACTGCTTCCCAAGTTTCCTTCATGGTCACTCTGTTCTCTGGGCAAAGCCAACACCTACAATCATACCCAAGGTAAAATGATAGTAGAATTAAATTCCATTTTGTAGTTTGACTGTAATCATTCAGGAACTACTCAGTATATCTTCAAGCAATTTAACATGAACACTTTATTTTAGATGAAGATGTATTTTTTAGTGTTTTTGTCCAGTCTTTTTCATTTTCACTGGGTTTTGGACCAAGTCAATTGCTTTCACAAGAGTTGGCACAAATAAGTTCAAATAGCATCAGGATATTTATGCTAAAAATATTTTTCAGACATAAGCCCAGGACAAGTGACTTTTAAGAAAAATCACATGCCCAGACTGAAATTCCACCAGCCCTGAGTCAGATTCATTGTGTCCACAAAGGGCCTTATTATTTTAACCATTTTTTTGACACAACATTGAAATTGATTTTATATAAATGTGAAAGAAATATTTTTGCGACAAGCATGGTGGGCATACTCAATCATAAGAGAGGTGCCCAGCCTAGATTCTGAGGCGCCTTGGTGTCAGGCTATCACATGTTTTTATATTTCTGGATATGTTGAATCCAGCCAACCAAGATTTGTTCATATTCAGTTTCAAACAAGCTCTAAAAAGACATGCATGTGGTTTTGTATTTGAACAACATAGTATTACCTCTTCTTTTATGCTTTCCAAATATTTTCCAGTAGTCATTGTGAATATAATGAAAAATGAAAATTTGATTTGATGTATTGTAGCATATAAGCAAATGAACATCAGTGAAACCTTTAATACAGTTTGCACATCAGATAAAAACTAAGATTAACTGTGTGCCTGATATTTAATCAGTTTTCCTAAGACTTTTTTGTTTTCTGTTTTTAGAGAGAATAATTTTCTTTGCATAAAATGTAACAATTATTACATTTATTTATACTAGCTAATAATCACTAAATTGTTTTTTTCATAATTTGAACACTGTTATTTCTCAGTGAATTATTGGTTGTAAAATTCAGGAAAATTCTGCTCTCTTATTTTGCAATATTATTCTGAGCAATGCTATGAATTAATTTTAGTGAATTTATAATGTTTCTTGATATACCAGTTGCTGTTGATTTCTTTGTTGCTATAAACCTTGAATATAAAGACCCAACGAATGGCATTTCTACTGTAGAAACCATTAGACTGCTTTCAAAATCAGTGAATTTATGTAGCAAAAAAAATGGGAAGAAAAAAAAAATGAATACCCTTGAAAATAAATGAAGTGAAAGTATTGTTATGGTTTACAATTTTTATTGGTGCTTAAGTCTGTTGACATAAATTGATTAGGACATTTTTATCTATAATATTGGTTCCTCGTGAATAAAACCGAATTCCCAACAGTGGAAATTCCTAAACAGAATCAGTCAGCTTCAGTGCTCTGTTTCATGCAGAACAATTTTTGGTAAAACATGGTCCAGATTTAAGGATGATTAATTGTAAAATATTGGAAAAAATTTTTTTTTTTAAAAAGATGACATCTTTCCAATTCTCATTGTCTGAGTAATCCAAAATACTAAATAGACTGCATGCATTTTAACTACTCATACTTAAGTATCTATACCCAAATAACGGTCAGAGCATACAAAAGTTTGGGGGGAGCAAGTGGTCTAAATCACTCTTCGTTAGGGATCACTGACATCTCACCTCTGTCTGCGTGGATTCGAGTCTCAGGTTCGGCCAGTGTGGGTATGTGAGAAAGCTTGCCAATAGCTTCTCATGGGTTGGTGGTTCTTTCCGGGGGTATTCCCAGGTTCTTCCTCCACCATTAATACTGGCCACCATGTATAGCCTATCATGTGCTGAAAAGGTATTAAAGCCTACAACAACAACAGAAGTTGGGCAAAATGCACCCCATAAAATACTATCAGAATGAGAATGTGTATTTGAAAGTTAGTAATCTTCACATAGGCTCATTGACTTTTCCTACTAAATACACTTAAGAAATTGTTTGTTGGTGACCTTTGTTTTTGTATAACAACAAGTATGTTGGAGACAACATTGGTTTTCGAACACGGAAAGCCAGCAGAATTCAGCTTAGGACAGGTCCGAAATAGTTAAAGGGTACCATTGGTCTTGTATACTTTTTGTTGACTTTGAATTTTTTTTTTTTAAAAGGGCTGTTGTTACAATTACCATATATACATGCCTTTAAGACAAATCCAACTGCAAACTGCAGAGAAGAGACCCAGATCTGCTGTCGCCTAGTGTGTCATCAGATCTGGGTCTGTACAGTTTGTTAGGAGTAATGATTAGAACAAGCAAAATAGACCTTGATTTGTGGGTGCATTATGATACAGCAAATCCGGATCTTTATTGTTTGCAATTTGACTTAACTTATAAGTGAGTACAAGATTGTATTTAAGAGTTTTCATTGTAAAGTCACAACCACGTCATATGATGCCAAGTCTATCCAAATTTTTATCGTGCTGTAACAGTTGTACACCTAGATAAAACATCATATTGTCTCATTAACATAATGTAATAGTTTCCAAGCTAAACAGTAAACATTAAATTTACAAAATCTGATATTCTTTAGCAGAGACAAGTGTGCAAATTTCTATTTTGTTTCAGGAATGGATCTGCCAGGATTCTTAAGTGGTAGTAATTTCCTGTTGCCCTATGATATCACAGTTAGAGCTGAAAAGGACAAGTGGCCCTCTGTTGGAGAAACTGTATCCAAGAAGGGCAAACAAAGAAGAGCCACAAAGGGTAAGGTTTTTTTGGTCACGTGGTGTCACCATTTTGACATGGTATAGTCCTTGCATCGTATGATTGCAGTTTTACTTGACATTGTCTAGTAATTATGGCACATAGTGTCAGTATTTTGACATTGTATAGTAATTATGGCACATAGTGTCAGTATTTTGACATTGTCTAGTAATTATGGCACATAGTGTCAGTATTTTGACATTGTCTAGTAATTTTGGCACATAGTGTCAGTAATTTGACAGTGTATAGTAATTATGGCACATAGTGTCAGTATTTTGACATTGTATAGTAATTATGGCACATAGTGTCAGTATTTTGACATTGTATAGTAATTATGGTACATAGTGTCAGTATTTTGACATTGTATAGTAATTATGGCACATAGTGTCAGTATTTTGACATTGTATAGTAATTATGGCACATAGTGTCAGTATTTTGACATTGTCTAGTAATTATGGCACATAGTGTCAGTATTTTGACGCTGTATAGTAATTATGGCACTTAGTGTCAATGTTTTGACATTGTATAGTAATTATGGCACATAGTGTCAATGTTTTGACATTGTATAGTAATTATGGCACATAGTGTCAGTACTTTGACATTGTCTAGCACTTAGATCATTTAATGTCAAAAGTTTCACATTGTATAGTACTTGTATCACAAGATGTCATCATTTTGACATTTTAGTCTTTGTTTAACATGGTGTCTTCATTTTGACATTTTATAGTCTTTGTTTAATGTGGTGTCTTCATTTTGACATATATTAGTCCTTATATTACATGGTGTCTTCATTTTGACATATAATCCATGTATTACATGGTGTCATCATTGTGACATATTATATTCCTGATATTACATGTTGTCTTCATTTTGACATATTATAGACCTGATATTACATGGTATCATCATTTTGACATATTATAGTCCTGATATTACATGGTGTCATCATTTTGACATATAATCCATGTATTACATGGTGTCATCATTGTGACATATTATAGTCCTTTTATTACATGGAGTCTTCATTTTGACATATTATAGTCCTGATATTACATGGTGTCATCATTTTGACATATTATAGTCCTGATATTACATGGTGTCATTTTGACATATTATAGTCCTGATATTACATGGTGTCATCATTTTGACATATTATAGTCCTGATATTACATGGTGTCTTCATTGTGACATATTATAGTCCTGATATTGCATGGTGTCATCATTGTGACATATTATAGTCCTGATATTACATGGTGTCATTATTTTGACATATTATAGTCTTTTGAAGCTCATGGTGTCTTCATTTTGACATCATATTAACATGTTTTGTACTCTTGGTACGGCATGTTGTTATGAAGAGATGCAAAACAGTGCTATACAGATGTTCAGTTCTGCAGCACATTTATTATTAGAGATTTGTTAAGAGAAATAAAGGATGCAGCCATTTATTAGAGATTTGTTAAGATAAATAAAGGATGCAGCCATTGCCATTATTGAGATGGTAATATTGCAATGTAACCTTGAGTTGTTGTCAATATTGTGATGATTTTGCAAATAAATGTAGCCCTATGCAATTGGTTATTGTTGACATTCTTCTGGTGGTAATGTTTCAAATGTAGCCTTTGGAAAGGAATAGTAATTATTATTAGGGTGATGATAATGCCATAAATGTAATGTTGTGAGGAGTAGGTGTTGTCATTCTTGTTGTGATAAGGAGTTGTTATTATTGTGATGATAATGTTGCATATGTAGGCTGGGGTAAGATGAGTTTTTATTATGGTGGTGATAATGTTATAAATATAGATGGGGTAAAATGAGTTTTTATTATGGTGGTGATAACGTTATAAATATACATGGGGTAAGATGAGTTTTTATTATGGTGGTGATAATGTTATAAATATAGATGGGGTAAAATGAGTTGTTTTCATTGTAATATACTGTTGTAAAAAGAGACAGGAGTAAGATGAGTTGTCCTTTTCTGATAATGTTGCAAATATAGGCTTGGGTATGATGAGTTGTTGTCTTTGTAAGATAATGTTGTAAATATTGACAGGTAAGATGTGGTGTTGTCATTATTGTGGTGAT
The DNA here is from genome assembly GCA_030141615.1 of Unio pictorum. Classification (NCBI taxonomy): domain Eukaryota; kingdom Metazoa; phylum Mollusca; class Bivalvia; order Unionida; family Unionidae; genus Unio; species Unio pictorum. The sequence goes on along the minus strand of JARLTB010000220.1, from coordinate 14,996,205 downwards.
TATGTTACCGATATTGGGTTAATGGGAGGAGGAGAATTGTCATATATATTATGATAATATTATAGTGTAACTTTGAGGAGAGAAAAATTTGTTGTCATTGTTGTAATGATAAGACATGTTGTTGCTGTTAATAATGGTTGTTGTGAATATGCTATAGCAGCACACATTTTAAGTAAAAATATATTTTAAAAAATTTAAGTAATGTCAAAAGTACTTAAAATATGAAAATGTTAAAACAAGAATTAAGTAATGTCAAACGAATTTAAGCTATACAAATTTGAAAACAGAAAATAGTAATGTCAGAAGTATCTAAGATGTAATAATATGAAAATAGGAATTATGTAATGTCATGTATTTAAGATATGAAAATATAGGAATTATGTAATGTCATGTATTTAAGATATGAAAATATAGGAATTATCTAATGTCATGTATTTAAGATATGAATATATAGGAATTATCTAATGTCATGTATTTAAGATATGAAAATATAGGAATTATCTAATGTCATGTATTTAAGATATGAAAATATAGGAATTATGTAATGTCATGTATTTAAGATATGGAAATATAGGAATTATGTAATGTCATGTATTTAAGATATGGAAATATAGGAATTATGTAATGTCATGTATTTAAGATATGAAAATATAGGAATTATCTAATGTCATGTATTTAAGATATGAATATATAGGAATTATCTAATGTCATGTATTTAAGATATGAAAATATAGGAATTATCTAATGTCATGTATTTAAGATATGAAAATATAGGAATTATGTAATGTCATGTATTTAAGATATGGAAATATAGGAATTATGTAATGTCATGTATTTAAGATATGGAAATATAGGAATTATGTAATGTCATGTATTTAAGATATGGAAATATAGGAATTATCTAATGTCGTGTATTTAAGATATGGAAATATAGGAATTACCTAATGTCATGTATTTAAGATATGGAAATATAGGAATTATGTAATGTCATGTATTTAAGATATGGAAATATAGGAATTATGTAATGTCATGTATTTACGATATGAAAATATAGGAATTATGTAATGTCATGTATTTAAGATATGGAAATATAGGAATTATGTAATGTCATGTATTTAAGATATGGAAATATAGGAATTATGTAATGTCATGTATTTAAGATATGGAAATATAGGAATTATGTAATGTCATGTATTTAAGATATGGAAATATAGGAATTATGTAATGTCATGTATTTAAGATATGGAAATATAGGAATTATGTAATGTCATGTATTTAAGATATGGAAATATAGGAATTATGTAATGTCATGTATTTACGATATGAAAATATAGGAATTATGTAATGTCATGTATTTAAGATATGGAAATATAGGAATTATGTAATGTCATGTATTTAAGATATGGAAATATAGGAATTATGTAATGTCATGTATTTAAGATATGGAAATATAGGAATTATGTAATGTCATGTATTTAAGATATGGAAATATAGAAAGCAAAATAACAAAATTCAATTGCACATTAAGCATTGTTAGATTTATAGTTTGTGCATTTATGTTTTATCATCTTTCATAAACATGACTACCTTCACTAATAAGTTTTACTAAAAAAAACATGCAGTGTGGGAGAGAAATATGATATGTCATTCATGTTTGCTGCATTTAAATCATTAACTATGAGTCTATGAACAATGCAGCAGTGTATATCAGGTTTTTTATGAATCCATATATATTTTGTTTCTAAGTTTGCTTTTACAATGAATTACAGTGTGATTGTGTATTTATGCCTTTGTAACTGTATTACTTAAATGTCTAGATGTGTAACAAACTTTTATCATTCATCAAACTATAAACGTTGACCATTACTGGTCATTACCTTATCGTAAAAACTTGGATTGGAAATGTTTCTCAGTTGAGGGTAGCATCCTTCTTTTCCTGCCATCTATGTTGTTGTAACCTGTTTTTATATACTTTATTAGACCTATTTTATTTATTTATTTATTTATTTATTTATTTATTTATTTATTTATTTATTTATTCCAGAAATAAGTGAGGTCAACTGCCGAGTATTCCTTGGAGAAGAATACGAGTGCCCCAGAGGACATCGTTTTTTCTGCAGTGGGCCAGAGAAAATCATCAAAGTATCCAGCACAAGCACTGTCAAGGTAGGTTGGGTGATCTCCCTTTATAACATGGCTGATGAAAATCATTGGGGAAAGAACTGTGTTGTAAATGAGGCATTGATGTGATGAGGAAGGTTTTAACTCATTTAGCCCCAGCACTGTTATAATCACTGCTGCTCTGTCCCAGCAGCATTAAGCTGTGTCTAGCTGCTTGTGCCCAATATAGTTTTACCTGTTTAGATAATTTTGTAAATATCATGCACATGCATTCACTCTTCCCTTAATTTCTGGGAGTGGCCAAGTGGTCTAAAGCACTCTCTGTTATGAAGCACTGCCATCTAACCTCTGTCTGCATGGGTTGGAGTCTCAGATTTGGCCAATGTGGGTATGTGAGAAAGGTTCCCCGTAGCTTCTCATAGGTCGGTGGATCTTTCAGGGGGGGAGGGGTCCAGGGGTTCTTCCTCCACCATTAATACTGGCTGTCATGTATAGGTTATCATGTGCTGGAAAATGGCGTTAAACCCTACAACAACAACAACAACAACAACCTTAATTTCTTTTCTTATATCGAATTAAAATCCACAAAATTTTCACTAATTATTCGAAATGAATTTGTTTATTTATACACTATTTAAAAAATTAACATGAGCGCTACAAAATTAACATGATCGCATGAAAAACATGCCCCAGCCACCAAGTGCAGAATATAAATTCAAATATGTTCTCCATGGTATAGCAATGTTAGGGACAAGCTTCATACTGCTAAAAGAGATCGAGTGGCTTTGGCTTTCCATCAGACTCACTGTTCATTAGCAGATCTATGAAAGCTGCTAAGAAGAACATCACAAACATAATTCATGCAGCGAAATTATCCCATTACAGTACTAAGATCACGGAAAGTTCCAGCTGCAAAGAGCTCTTTGAGATTACTAACAAGATAATGTCAAGGAACAAATGTACACCACTTCCATCTAACTTCTCTCCAGTTGACCTTCTGGGCCTGTTTGCAAATTTCTTCCATGACAAGGTACAAACCATTAGAGATAAGCTTGACAACACCATTTTAATTAAGTCGTCATCACCATACAGTTGCAATACAGAATTTGAGAGGCAACCATTAGCAGCATTTGAACCTGTCTCTATGGATTTAGTATGTACAATCATGATGAAGAGTGCACTAAAGTCATGTGAACTTGATCCAATTCGAATATCACCACTGCTTGAGTGCTGAGATCTAATATTGCCTTCACTAACTGATGTTATTAATACCTCTCTCTCATCCGGGAAATTCCCATCATTTTTACACAAATTTTACTAACAGTTGCCTTGCTTGGCGCTCAGCATTAAGAGATTAGTGTTAGGACTGGTCGGCCTGGTGTCAGGATAATGTGACCGGGTGGGACATTATGCTACATGTCTGTAGCATTATGCCCATGGGCTAGACATCACTATAAGCTGCCACACTGCAGACATTGCAGCAATATGACTGAAACATTGTTGAAGCTACATTTTTAAAATTTTCCCAAAAGTATGTACTTTTAGAGAAAATGGTGTCAGATGTTAAATAAACTCAGCCTTTACATGTAGGTGAGAATTTTTAGAGCAGATGAGTCAACTCTTTAAACTTTAAAATATGTCCAATCAAAAAAAAGAACTAATCAACGCTGCTTCAGAAATTTTATAAAGAAGAAAATTAGAGTAATGCAATACAGAATTTAGATTGAGCTCGTCATGAATATTTGGCATGAGTTAGACATGTAGGCTAGTAAAATTAGTGTTGAATATAAATAATCGTTCAGTGTTTTGTGTTTCGATCCGTTCAGTGTTTTGTGTTTCGATTCTTGTTTTAATCTAAATTAAGTTTGCCCACTATTGCTGAGCATTTTGACATCCATGTTGTTGGTAATTCTAAATGTTCATTTTTCATATAGTGTACAGTAATTATGGCATGTAAATTATTAGCTATGATGTCGTAGCCTGAAAACAAAGTAGGGTTAATGATATTAGCTTTAGTACTATATAGATTACACTTTTTATGCTCAGCTTACACTCTATTGCCACATATAGTAGCAAAAGTTATGCTTATAACTTTCTTGGGGTTGGCATGTATGCAGGTGCTATGTTGTCATAAAATCATGAATGCTGATTAAAATATTTGAAGAGGTATAATTTCTTAAAAGCCAAATCATATATTTGTTTAAAGTCATGTTGCAAACTGTAAAAAAAACTGCTGAAATAAGCAAAAGATATATATGTGTATGTATGTATATATATATATATATATATATATATATATATATATATATATATATATATATATGAGAGAGAGAGAGATCTATGTGTGTGTATATATATATATATATATATATATATATATATATATATATATATATATATATATATATATATATATATATATGATGCTGTGGAAGCATTTCAGACTTTCATTGATCATACAGATCAAAACGGGACATTTACATGTCTAGAAAATAAATGATAATAGTTTTTTTCATAATTGCAAGTATATAAAACTATGGATGTTTGCTATAAAGTTGTGTATTCTGATTTCTAACCTGTAAGAATTGTCTTGCTGTTCGGAAAAACATTACAAAATCTAATTTTTATCACCCCAGTTTCATGTGATGCATCTGTCCAACCTGTTCAATGACCTGCCCTGTCATACTTTCAGCAGATTAATTAGTAACATGTGCATTGTGGAGTTATTTTAAATTGTGTTTGAATAAATAAAACTTAATTGCTTAATGTATTCAACATCTGATAAATTTATGAATTTACAGACAAACCCTCTATGTTTTGTCCACTTTCTGTATCTGTACTGATTGTAAAAGCACCTTTTGAAGTTATATATTGTATAGCAATGTATTACATAATTTATATAAAATTCTTTTAATTTTATAATGTATACAATATTTGCAGGACAATGCCAACAAGCTAGTGAATCTAGATATGCCCCTGTATTGCCCGTGTCACTGCAGGTAGGTAAAATCTACATCCAGGTAGGTTAAATCTACATCCAGGTAGGTTAAATCTACATCCAGGTAGGTAAAATCTACATCCAGGTAGGTTAAATCTACATGCACAGAATGTACATCACGTTGTATTGTCTTTGTAACTTTGGCTTATAGAGTTAGCCTGGCATGCAAAACTAAGGTAAAGGATTACTGGGTAGAGTTAGACTTGTATACAGTGCTACGGAAAAGGAGTCTTGCATACAGAGCTAAAGAAAAGGAGTCTTGCATACAGAGCTAAAGAAAAGGATCACTGGGTAGAGTTAATTTTACATACATTACTATGGTAAAGGATTACTGGGTAGAGTTAGTAATGTATACAAAGCTAAAGAAAAGGAGTCTTGCATACAGCGCTAAAGAAAAGGAGTCTTGCATACAGAGCTAAAGAAAAGGATCACTGGGTAGAGTTAATTTTACATACATTACTATGGTAAAGGATTACTGGGTAGAGTTAGTATTGCATACAAAGCTAAAGAAAATGAGTCTTGCATACAGCGCTAAAGAAAAGGATCACTGGGTAGAGTTTATTTTACATACATTACTATGGTAAAGGATTAGTGGGTAGAGTTAGTATTGCATACAAAGCTAAAGAAAAGGAGTCTTGCATACAGAGCTAAAGAAAAGGAGTCTTGCATACAGCGCTAAAGAAAAGGATCACTGGGTAGAGTTAATTTTACATACATTACTATGGTAAAGGATTACTGGGTAGAGTTAGTATTGCATACAAAGCTAAAGAAAAGGAGTCTTGCATACAGAGCTAAAGAAAAGGATCACTGGGTAGAGTTAATTTTACATACAATACTATGGTAAAGGATTACTGCCTACAAGTCAAAGTAAAGGATTACTGAGTAAAGTTAACCTTGCCTACAAGTCAAAGTAAAGGATTACTGGGTAGTCTGCCTTAATTACAGAGCTAACTTAATGGCAAATGATTAAAATGGGTTGAGTTAATCTTGCATGCAGAGCTAAGTGAAAGATTACTGTTAATTTTATATATATAAGTTAATTTTATATATATATGTTAATTTTATATGCAGAACTAAGGTAAACTATTAATGGTTAGAGTTAGTCTTTTGTATATAGAGCTAAGGTAAATGATTAATGTTAGCTTAGAGTTAGCTTGTCATACAAAGTTATAGTCAAAGATTACTGGATAGTGTTAGCCCTGCATACAAAGAGCAAAGGATTACTGGGTAGAGTTAGCCTTCCATACAAAAGTTTAGTACAGGATTACTGAGTAGAGTTAGCCTTCCATACAAAATTTTAGTGTACAAAGTTAGTCCTGCATAGAGAGTTATTGAAAAGGATTACTGGGTAGAGTTGGTATTCCATACCGAGTTATAGTAATTCCAGACATAGTTATAGTTAAGGATTACTGTGGTAGAGTTAGCCCTGCATAGAGTTATGGTAAAGGTATATTGGGTAGAGAGGTAAGGCTTTCCGTTACGGATCACTGCCATCTCACCTCTGTGTGGGTTCGAGTCTCAGATTCAGTCAATGTGGGTATGTGAGAAAGCTTGCTAGTAGCTTCTTGTGGGTCATGGTTCTTTCCGGGGATTTTCCCGGGTTCTTCCTCTACCATTAATACTGGCCACCACATATAGCCTATCATGTGCTGAAAATGACATTAAACCCTACAACAACAACTCTCCAAGTAGGTTCGAGCATTAGGCTTGACCAGTTTTGAGTTAGCATTCCAGTAGCTTCTTGTGAAGCAGTGATTCTTCCATGGGTTTTCTTAGGTTCTTCCTCCACCAGTTATAATGGCTGCCATGGATAGCCTATCATATATACTGAAAAATGGTTCACTACAACAACAAAAGTGGATTACCTTAAGACAGGTTGGGCTTTATACAGGGGAACCCTGCTATAATGTTGTTGCTGGTGTCTGTAACTGTTTATATACCAGACGTTTGTTGTGAGTGGTCCAAAATATGTCAGAGGCATTATGTATTGAAGTAGTCAAAAGAACGGTTGAATAAGCAGTAATAATTTTACTTCATAACAGGGTCTCATTACACAGCCATATTATATAATAGAGTGCATTATAACATGATTTCACTGTATGGATCAACAAAAAGCATAGAAATATACAATGAATCCTATCTATAATAGACACTCAGGGGATAAGAAATGATTGTTGCCCATTTTAAACGGGAGTTTTCATATAGTAAAGCTCTAGAAAGTGGAATTCAACCATGTACCTTTTTAACAGGTGTCCTGTAAACCAGGGTGTCTTCTTTTACTGTAATTGAAATGGTTTGCTACATGTAAGCTCATATTCTTGCTAGATGTAAATTTTGACCTCTTCGTTTTTCAGAAGTTCAAAGGGATATATGGCACAGATGATGAGGATTTACATTGTTGTACCAGAAGGGCCAGTTAAAATGTTCCTTAACCCTAGGGTGCAACCTGTCCCTCAACCATGCATATTATTTCATCCCGAGGTGGAAGAACCAATTGAACTGCCAAATGGACAGATTTGGGTGCTACGACTTCCGTATCTTTTTACACTTGTTTTTCATTCGATAATTATATTGAATGTAATTTTATTTAGTTTATGTCAGATGTGACTGCCACATTGGCCATCCTGAAACTGATGGTCACATTAATATGGTGTTTTCACAAAACGAGTTCTTGTGACATCTACTTGGTATTAAATGAAGATAGCATTGATCTGATTTCCAAAATGACTGCCATGAAAATATTGTTATTATTACTTCTAAATCAAACATCATATCAATATTGTGTTTTCACCAGGTGAATTCTAACAATGTCTTATTGGTCATAAATGAAAATGTTGCTGTTTAGACATCTAGTATTACTGCTGCATTGGCTGTTTTGAAAAACTTATGCACTCTTCCTTAAATGTTTGGTCGTGATGCCTGGTTGGTCCTGTGTCAGAATGGAAGGTCTTGATGCCTAGTTGGTCCTATGTCAGAATGGATGGTCATGATGGTTAGATGAATATGGTGGTTCTGACATCCAGCATGGTCACCGTGGCAGACATCTTGAAAATTGTGTTATTGCTGCTCCTGATGAAAGGAAAAATCATATCAAGACGGGGTTTTCACTAGAAGACTGATTATGATATCCACAAATATGACAATCATTGTGAAAATCTTCTTCTGGCTATTCCTTCTAAATGGAAAGTCATCTAATCATGGCGCCACAAGACTTATTTTAGTGTTTAGTGAAAATGATGCTGATCTGAAAGCCAAAACACCAAAAAGGTTCTTGTGATTTCTAGTTGGTCCAAAATAAAAATGGTGCTGTTTGAACATCATTATAGCCATCTTGTAAAACCTTGTTATCATTTTACCTCCTAGATAGAACGTCATGTTAACATGGGTTTTAGACTTCTTACGGTATCTAGTTGGTCCTCCCTGAAAATGATGCCAATATGATGGTTAATATGGTTACCATGACATCCATCTTGAAAAGATTATCACTGCTCTAGAATTTACGGTCATATCAACATAAGGGTTTTACCAGAAGTCTTTTTGTAATATATAGTTGTTCCTAAATGCAAATGGTGCAATTATTATTATTGAACATGGCTGCCATAACAGCAGTCATGAAAATCTTGTCATTGCAACTTCACTTGAATGAATGGTCAATATGTGTGTGTGTGATTTAGATTTTTAACGTAGCTTTTAAGTTTTTCAGTCATCGCTATGATGTCAGCAGTATGACAATTTATAGTGATGTCTAGCACTGGGGCATCATGCCACACACATGTAACATGATGTCCCACCCATTCTTATTGTCCTGACACCAGGCCGACCAGCCAAAAACACTAACCTCTTAATGCTGAGCTCCAAGTGAGGTAGCTGTTAGTACAAATTTTATAAGTCTTTGGTATGACTCAGTTGGGGATTGAATCTATGACCTCTTGCATCTGAGGTGGATGTTCTAACCACTAGGCCATCAGAATGGTTTTACTAGAAGACTTTTTATGATACATAGTTGTTCTTAAATGCAAAAGATGCAAATATTATTAAACATGGCTGCTACAACCTCAATCATGAAAATCTTGTCATTGATACTTCAGTTGAATGAATGGTCATAGTGGCATAGGATTTTCACTACATTTTCTAATCTCTGGTTTGTCCTAAATTAAACTTGTGCAGATCTTACTACCAGCTAATTTGAAATTGTATAACTCAGACATATCAGAGATGGTTTAACAATTAGCATTATGTTTTCTTTAACTTCTAAAAATTCTTTTCAGGCAGTTCAATCATTTCCTTTGAAGGGCTCTTATTATTAGACTTGCCGGGAATGTTTGTTAGAACATGCTTTTTCAAAATTATGTCTGGCATTGCGTCCTAAGTAGAGGTGTAGCTTCCATAGCAATTGTATGGGAAACATTTTATTCTTGTCAGCAAGCTTTGATCAGACTAGTTTTCTTTGGATATGCTTTATAAAGAAATGTTCGGGTGGCTCCATGAGCAAAAATTTTTATTTCTTTGCAACCAGGTGGAAAGTGGTTATTCCAACTGGGAACTGGACTTTTGAAAAGCAGTGTGTAGTAGGAAATTGTTTGCACCTCACCCCCAAGCCCTTATCATTATGTTATCACTCACCCCCAACCCCTTATCAATATGTTATCACTCACCCCCAACCCCTTATCAATATGTTATCACTCACCCCCAACCCCTTATCAATATGTTATCACTCACCCCCAACCCCTTATCAATATGTTATCACTCACCCCCAACCCCTTATCAATATGTTATCACTCACCTCCAACCCCTTATCAATATGTTATCACTCACCCCCAACCTTTTATCAATATGTTATCACTCACCCCCAACCCCTTATCAATATGTTATCACTCACCCCCAACCCCTTATCAATATGTTATCACTCACCCCCAACCCCTTATCAATATGTTATCACTCATTTGCCATGGGTACTGAGCACCAGACTGGTCTAAGGAAATGGATTGGGTCAACAAGTAACTTTTTTTTTCCCCGCTAATTTCCCATTCAGTTACAATGATGTTTGGTAACTCGCATGACCTGATGATGAGTATGTGTTGTCTCCCTTTTCCCTCATGATGCCATGGTTGAGTTTTCTGTGACTTCATGGGTCAGCAGACCAGGCTGGCTGTAGGCCTTCAAATCCCCTTTTGCGTTATTATTGAAGAAAATAAATCTGCAAAATTTAGTTACCTCCATAGTGATTCTACCTTCTATTACTTAAAAAGGTTTTTTTAAGAATCAGTTGAGGATGCTTCAGCTTGATGTAGAATTTTGGGGGGACGAAGGCCTTCCAGATCTGAGAGATGAACAACATTGGTTCCTGGCAATGGACCCAGTCCAGCTCAACTGCCAAAGAAGCACCCCAATTTTGAAATACCTGTGGGTGCCCTGACAAATATTTTAAGCAGGGGTTCCAGCAGAACTGTTTAACTCATTTGAAAACTCTCTTTCTCATAGTTTTGCTTGATTGGTTGACCAGAAGGATCAGGGTAGGAAAAGTCAACAGATCCCACTCCAGTTCCCTAAAGAAGGAGGCAGTCAGGAGTTAAATCCTCTCTAGCCATGTCATCTCCCTTTTCCAGATGTACCATTAAGTCCCAAACTATACTTTTTTCAGTGAACTGGCATGCACACGACATCCAAGGTTTATGGTGCCAAGTGGAGAATATTCTGTAATTGGTGCTGTAGAAAATACATTGGACCTAATGCTCTCCATTAACTGCAGTCGTTGATTGACATATACTTTGAACTTTAGATACCAGTCATTCTCTCTTTATTACTTAGGTGGAACCTATCCCATGTTCTTTGCTTATTATCCAAACTACTTTCTGAACCCTTGAGTGAGGCTTCAGTCGGAAACCTTGACACAGTCTTCCTACTCTTCCAAACATCTGTGCTTGAGATGATCAAGATGGACCCCTTTGCCAGGTTAGGGCCTTATATTTCTATTTGGAAAATCAAAAGATGAAAATGAAAGGTAAAAACTCTTATTTCTTTCTCAACAATACCTCTGAAATTTCAGCAGCAACCAAACTCTAGGTGTGGCCCCAGCTGTTCAAGAGGTCTAAGACTCAATCCTTTACAGATAACTCAAAACTCACCTTGGTTTGTGAGTTCTAGTCTTGAATCAGCCAAAGTGGATATGCAAGAAAGCTTGCCAGTAGGTTCCCATGGGTTGGATACTTTCCCTGGATCTTCCTACACCAAATATAATGAACACCATGTATAGCTTATCACATGTAAAGAAAATGGCATTAAACCATCAGTCTCCCACTGAATTACTGATATTAAAATGTACTTTTTAATGGTAAAAACTAATTTAATTATTTAATACTTACTGGTATTTGTATTATTGTCATATTTCCCTCCTCCATCTGAGTTCAGCTTTGGTTCAAGTCAAAGAAGGATGATATTTCATATAATTTAAATAGTTTGGGCATCAAACAGGATGTTTTTTTATATGTCCAAAACCTCCAGTTGCTGACTCAATGAGGAAATGTATGTTGGACATAGGATTAGCACCCAAATAAAAGGATAGCTATGCTATAATAGCAGGTGAGGATTAAAATTAAAATGTTATTCCACCTCGCCCCACACCACAAAAAAACACTACAATTTAAACTGAATTATTTGGAACATAACCTGTCTTTCTGGATACGTTATCTGCATCTGGATATTTGATTGCCCCTTTTGTCAAATTTAACTTGCCTTCTGAATCTCTGATTGATGATGTTTTGATGGAGAGTGTTTGTCTCACATGCAGATAGAAAGACACTGTATGTCATTTTTATCACAATGATGGTGGTGGTTATGGTAGAAACAGTTTTATGAATGTTTAATTAAATTTTAAAATTTACATATAGAGAATTTTTAGATATTCTTAAGTTTTAATGGTTTTGCAAATTAAAAACAAAAAAGACATTTTTGATGGTATATAGTTGTTTAACAGCATTTAAGCACAATCCTGGCTTTATAAGCCAAATAAGTTTAAATATCCCATGAAACGGTTTACAAACCAAAGATTAAAGAAAAACTGGTAAAACCCATCAAATACAAAGTCATTTTTATTTTTAAAAATACTGTTTTAAAAGTCCAAGACCTTGTCAGTTGGAACCCCATTGCAAGACACATCCCAAGGCAAAATGGATGCCTGCATTAGTTACCTCTTACAGCAAGAAGGATAAGATGTTTTCTCTATCTGCATGACAACATATAATCTGATTAAAATCAGATCTCTGCTGTCATACATGATGATCTGACAGCTACCACTTGAATTTCATATTCTGGTGACCGAAGTTATTACCATCATCGCTAATTCTATCAGTGAATCTGATGAAGTCTTATATCTTCACATTTGGGAAACTGAATAGCATGGCTGAAATGCTCTTCCGATATTTGCCAAATGACTTGATTCACTTTAAAATTTCTGAAAGCTGTATTTCCAATGGCTGATTTAAAGTTCACCAGAACATGATCCCAAAGGGATTGCTGTCAGATCTTGACATAGTACAGAGGAAATATGATTTTAATCAGATTAAGTGCATGTAATTAAATTTTTAGATATCATTGTTTGTTTGATTGTTTTAATCTGTGATTTGTAACATCCCACAATCTAAAAATATTGGTATCCCATGACAATAAATGATATCTTGGTATGCATAGAGCAGATGTTTTTGGTTGTTGTGAAAAATAACAAACGTACATCTCTCAAATTTATTGAACTATAAAAAAAAGAGGAACTTGTAAACTTTTTTTTAGATACAAAACAGTTTTTGTTATTTCTCATAAAAGTTTCCTTAACATTTGTCAGTCATATATATCTAGGGGAGCATGGTACCTACACAATGCCAACAGATCCCCAGCAGATTCCTCAGTGTCGTCTGCTCAAAGGTGTCTTCTGCGTTAAAGAATTAATGACAGTTGATTGAAAACAAACTGGTAGATATTGGTTAACATCAGTCTAGATAACATGTTACAGGATGTGATTTTGTGCCGGAAACCATGCAGCTGCAGGATGGAAGAACATGGATGCATAGTGAAACAATTTTATCAACTTCATATATAATTTGTACCGTGAAAATAATAGGAATCAACCTTCATGAAAAATTAAGACCATCCTTAAAGTTGTACCTTGTAATGCATTAAAATTATATTTTTGTGAATTAAATCAGTATTTACTGAGAAATAGTCAGAATTGTCAGTACACCAACTGAAATTCTCTATTGCAAGAGACAAATTTAAGTGTGGTCAGTTTGGAATAGGGAATACATACCTGCCTAGCATATTGTACTATTTACATCATTTTTCCAGACTCTTCTCTATATCTCCCAGACACTGACCCAGGGGTTATGATGCAGATGTGTAATATATAATGCACCTGCTTCCTTTGACTACATATTAAAGCTTAGACAGTTTGAAGATTGTCATTGTAATTGAAAGTTTTGTACAATCTGACTTTTGACTCCCTCTTTGGGGCCCCAATGTTGAAGTCAAGGATGACACCTGCTTTGCAGCTGGTTACCCAGAGTGCAATTTAACTATGAAGTTTCATGAATTCCACCGAGGGCTCATGGAGGAGAGGTACGATGGAGGGTATCCGAATACTTTTTAAACAGCAAGGGGATAAAGAGTCAACTCATTAGATCTTAGAATAATTTAATTTTTTAGTGGAAATCAATCAAGTGTTCACAAATATCATCATTTTCATTGTGGTACTGTTTCTAAGCATCAAGATTTCAGCATGTACTTTAAAGGGAGGTAATTTTAGTTTTATATACTACATAGGAACATATGTTTTTGTTGCACTTGTTGTAGACTAGAATAAAATATATGCAATGTGAGTTTTCTTTTGTTTTAATATCACTTATTCTCTTGATTGTTACAAATAATTATTTTGTTATATTATGACAATAGATGTATCTTTGTTTAAAAGTTTCATATTGGTACCCGAGTGTTGAAGCCAAAACATGACACGAGTCGAAAATAAAACTGAGAAAAAATAGGGTCAGTAGATGTTATTAGGAGACAATGAAATCTGATAACTAGATCAGTAATGTCATTTTGAATCCTAAAATACACATCATACACAAGGAAATAGTATTGCCTGAAGACTTAGCCTTTAGTAATACTCTTTAATTATCAGTCACTAAATACTTCAGTTCTACACAAGACAGCACTTAAATAGCATGTGCGATTCTGATCTTTAAAAAGGCAGATGCCACAAAATTGTACTTGTCAAAAAGCTGTAACCAGGTTGATCACATTAGAATTTATTGTTAAAACCCAATGTTAATTCATACATATATCAAGTTTGTTCTCAAGATGTACAATGTAATAACACTAGATCGAGACTTTGACCTTTTTAGTCATCAAGTAAAATTCATTGGGAGATTTTAATACCTTCATTTTTTAAACCTTATGACTATTTATTTGACAAAGTTCAGTGTTTGTTCATGCAGAAATGTACTCGATGTGATCCCCTGACTTCAGGTAGTTTGAATGTGAAAGTCTCATTTACATAAGTAAATTTTGCAGTTGCTTTTCATTTCTGGCAAATCACCAGATATTTTAGTTAAAATATTTTAACTAGATTTTTTTAATGAGAAGTCATTTGGGTTTTTTAGTTAGTACCTAAATGGTATTTTTTGGATTCCAAAATTCGATCAGATTTCATTTCATATTTGAGAGAATTTTCATTTTACAGGATAATCTGAATCTTATTTATATGGGGCATTAACTTGAAGGTCAGAATTGTAATAATTTTCTTAGAGACTGATGCATTATTACATCCATGTATTGGCAGTATAGACTGGCATACAATTTGACCAACCAACCAAATCCATCAATACCACAGCTATAACATTTAATGACCTTTGCAGTTCAAGCCCCTATTAAATTTGAAGATTTCTTTGATGTGATCATGTATCACATTGACTGAATGTTTTTTAAGTTTAGAAGCCATATTTCTCATTTGATTTTGTTCAGTCGTAGAATATATGCTTTTGTGAACAAGCTCTTGAAGCAGTTTAATAAGGAGTGAGGTAATTGGATATTAATGTGGTGATGTTGCTTCTGATTGGCTGAACTTGTTTTGACTTTGGAAGCCATGTTTCTGATCCAGTTTTGATCAACTTGAAGTACTTGCTGATATCATCAATATCTATGATGGATTCAATGATCAACAAGATCTGTACATATCTACAACTTGAAGTATTTGCTGATATCATCAATATCTAGGACAGATTCAATGACCAACAAGATCTATACACATTTACAACTTAATTTTGATTGGTTGGCCTTGTTATCACTCTGGAAAGCAAAATAATTTTTGTTATATATCAAAGTTGGAATTTATGTTTATATCATCAATCTCTTGAACATTTACAGTATTCATTTAATTCGCAATTAAGGTTGTTCTATTAAAACCACAGTTTTCATCCAATTTTTATTTTTAAAAAACTCATATATGGCTTATATAATGAAGAACTTGTGTGATTTTATTATTAATCCATTGGAACCATGCATAATAATGAGGTCGTCTTGAATCCATGCATAATAATGAGGTCATCTTGGATCCATGCATAATAATGAGGTCATCTTGGATCCATGCATAATAATGAGATCATCTTGGATCCATGCATAATAATGAGATCGTCTTGGATCCATGCATAATAATGAGGTCATCTTGGATCCATGCATAATAATGAGGTCATCTTGGATCCATGCATAATAATGAGGTCATCTTGGATCCATGCATAATAATGAGGTCATCTTGGATCCATGCATAATAATGAGGTCATCTTGGATCCATGCATAATAATGAGGTCATCTTGGATCCATGCATAATAATGAGGTCATCTTGGATCCATGCATAATAATGAGGTCATCTTGGATCCATGCATAATAATGAGGTCATCTTGGATCTATGCATAATAATGAGGTCATCTTGGATCCATGCATAATAATGAGGTCGTCTTGGATCCATGCATAATAATGAGGTCATCTTGGATCCATGCATAATAATGAGGCCATCTTGGATCCATGCATAATAATGAGGTCATCTTGGATCCATGCATAATAATGAGGTCATCTTGGATCCATGCATAATAATGAGGTCATCTTGGATCCATGCATAATAATGAGGTCATCTTGGATCCATGCATAATAATGAGGTTGTCTTGGATCCATGCATAATAATGAGGTTGTCTTGGATCCATGCATAATAATGAGGTGGTCATGCATGTAATTGGTAGAGCATGTTACCACTCTTGAGAATACATATCTGACTGAAATGGATGTTTTATAGTTGCCACCGCCCTCTAGGGGCATATGGGCAACTTTTATAGCCACCATATCGGTGGCCATTTAAGGTCCCTTGGGGAGGGTCGCTACTCCCCCCCTCAGGATTTACAGTGCTTAAATGCACTATATTTTAAATAGGGCATTCTCCCGAATTACTAAAAAGTAACTATCGGGAGAAATGAAAGCCCATGGGGTGGGTAGGAATAGTACCTACACACACCCACCCCTAACAACCAATCGGAGCAAACAGTGGTAGCGAGGGAAAATGTTTTCTCATTTCGCTAGTAATTTGGTGAGTCGGACAAGGCAAAGGCGGAAAAGGCCCAGGTCCAGGAGGGCGTCGACACAGCAGCACACACCAGAGCACGCAAACAGCAAGACAGCACAGCAAAGGACGCAGTCCACACCTGAAACGACAAGGTCATACTAAAGGTCAAATTCAGTCCAGTTGTACTAATGGACAGCTTAACATCCAATAATGTGTTAGCCACCTGTGCAATTACTCAAATATTTGAGTTGAAGAATTGTTATTTAAATTCCTATCATTCAAATAAAACTAGTACATAAGTGTACATATAATAAGTCCCTAACAAATTTTGAAATTAAAATGTCAAAGTGACATATAATAGTGTAGTCAATGGTAGGTAGTTTTGGTCTTAAATTTGTTGGAGGCGGTACCAATAAGGTCTAATTAGCTTTTTAGGGCCACGGAAAGTTGTTCAAAGAGGGGTACTCGTAACCAAATGAGTCCCCTATTATTCAGGCAAAGACATATGGCAATGAAATATCTTTTCATTGTACGGCTTTCCTCGTAGTCCTGGTGGTGGTGACTGTTTCCGTATGAGAGCTGAAATTGTATCATACTTCTGAGTATCCAGGGTAGTATTTCATTGACATGGTGATAGCATCCTATATCCTCATGCAGTCCTGTGGGACAATCTCACTCATATTTTGCTATCACCAGTCAGCGCGCCCCAGGTCCGCCACATTGCTTAAATTTCCATGGCTGGTTGCAATGTGGTTTCAGCAGCATGATAAGGCAGCTCATCAACATCTACAGTAGCCATTTTTCTTCAGCTCGTATTTTGATGAAAGTAGTGGCCGCTATTCTCTGTCCGTTTTATCCCCTGCCGCAAATCAAGTTCGGGACTTATGTAGATTTCACTTCGAGAAAGTAGAGGTCGCTGCTATACAGTATTCCCGCTGTTTCCATTCCTGCCACGAAGCAAGTCGGGACTTATGAAATTTCTTCTTTGGGTCCACTGTATATTCCGCCGCTGTGCTAGCTGATTTTTCTTTCCATTGCTGTGACGGGATAACATAACAATGTACATCCTTAACTGTAAAGCCCGGGATTCATGCTCTCGCACTATCACTGTGACGTCACCAGGTCGCCAGCTCCAGAAAGCCGTCCTACTTGGTCCGCAGTCTTCGCCTGAATGATGATCATACCTGAATACATATCTAGTCCATTTTTTATTAAACTTGGTAAAAAGGCTTAATCATCAAGACCTTGATTGAGTGTGATTATGTCTGAAATTCATGCATGTTAATGACTTGATTTTTTATCCAATTGGTAGAGCTTATCAACACTCAAGCAACTATATTTCTGCTCAGATTTGATCAAACCGGTTAATATACATGTAGTGTTATATTGCCAGAATAATATACATGTAGTGTTATAGTGTCAGGATAATATACATGTAGTGTTATATTGTCAGGATAATATACATGTAGTGTTACATTGTCAGAATAATAGACGAATTGGGTGAAGATTGAGATTTATGGTTACTAACAAGATAATCTAACCAATAGAAAACATTTTCAAGTACAACTAGGCATCGATCTAATGGAATATTGCTTCAAAGTCGATGTATTAGGATGTATTCAGAAATAGTCCCCAAAATGTGTTTCCTACTCACATTTCATGCCAAAACAGCAAAAATCTCCAGGGGTTAATGTATTAAGAGAGAGACATTTGCTTTGGAGTCTGTTCATTTACTTGAACAAAAATAAATAGAGTATTTGATTGTAAGTACCAGTGTGTATTATCATAACATATTCCCTTCTCTTTCTCTTACATCTCCTGTGGCCTAATGGTTAGAGCGTACGACGTGGCAGCAGAAGGTCATGGGTTTGATCCCCGGCCGAGTCATACCAAAGACTTACAAAAATGGTACAAACAGCTGCCTTGATTGGCGCTATGTAAATAATCCTAATAAAACAAAAAACAAAACAAATCTCTTTCTCTTATACAATTTGTTCACTAGTGTGCAGATTGGACTGTAATTTTAAGTGTGCTATCGTACCATATTGAGATAATCCATTTTCTTCCCTTATCAGTTTGTAAGTGTGTGTGTGTGTGTGTGTGCAGTGGCGTCGCTAGGGGGTTGCGAGGGGTGCGGACCGCACCGGGTGACACCATCTCAGAGGGGTGACACCAAAATGAAAAATTGTAAATTACACACACTGCTCGGTCTAATAGGATTTCATAAGCGGATAACTAATTGATCATAGTTAATACATGACTAGCAGGAACAGGGTGCCACCATGCAATCTGTAGAGCGTCTGGTGCTTATTTGAATGAGATTCAGAGATGGTCGGAGCAAAATTTGGAAGTCTGGAGAGTTGACACCATGAGTTTACCGCACTGGGTGACACCAACCCTAACGACGCCGCGGTGTGTGTGTGTGTGTGTGTGTTGGATTGTTAGAATGTGTGGATTTATTAATTATTTTAGTACAAATAACTCTTATCCCCTTTACTTCGGTCTGTAAGGACATTTGGTGGATTGTAAGTATGTATAGATGTTCCACAGCATACCCCCTTTCCCTTCCTTTCCCTTATCAGTGGATTTGTAATTGTGTTGATTTGGACTGTAAGTTGTTGTTTTGTTATGAGTTTAGTACCATATTTCAGCACAGGATAGGCTATTTGTTGTGGCCAGTATATTTGGTGGAGGTAGAACCATTGACTCACAGGAAGCTACTGGCAAGCTTTCTCAAGTACCCAAATTGGCCGAACATGGACACAGGTGAGATGTCAGGGATTTGTAACAGCAAGTGCATTACACCACTGAATCGCCTGGAATGTAAGTAATGGTGTATTAAAATAACATACAACCTACATATATTTTAGTTTGTACATGTGTGTGGTGTTTTGTAAAATATTTGTGTTAGTCATTATACCACAGCATATCCCTTACTCCTAGACATTTATTTGAAATGATGAGAGTTGAATTGTAAATGTGGGCGTTAGTCATCACAAGATCCCATATTACTTCTCTCTTCTAAAAACTGAGTTTTTAATAATGTGTGTTTGATTTTTAAATAAATGCGTTCATTTGTAAGGTTTAGCGTATCATCATTATCTTATATACATTAGTTTGTAAGTGTGTGTTTGCAAAGATGTGTTTGTCATACACAGTATCACAACCTTTCTCTAAGGATAGATTAGTTGCAAAGGATGAGTATTGGATTGTTAGTATGGGTGTTTGCTTGTAAGGATGTGTTTGTCATACACAGTATCATAACCTTTCTCTAAGGGTACATTAGTTGCAATGGATGAGTATTGGATTGTAAGTATGGGTGTTTGCTTGTAAGGATCAACATACAACCATTACCCTTTATGCATCATTTGTTATGCAGTCCGTTTCTAATGTACCATATCATCCTAAAGCCTGATGGTTTGTAAGGATGAGTGTTGGAGTTTTGTTTTGTTTTAGGGTTTAACGCCATTTTTTACAGCACACGATAGGCTATATATGGCGGCCAATATTTTTGGTGGAGGAAGAACCCGGGAAAACCCCCGGATAGAACCACAGACCCACGAGAAGCTACTGGCAAGCTTTCTCATATAACTACATTAGCCGAATCTTAGACTTGAACTGACGCAGACAGAGGTGAGACGGCAGTGATCCGTAACGAAAAGTGCTTTAGACCACTCGGGGCCCCCTGACTGTTGGAGTAAAAATATTGGTGTTGTAATAAAAGTATATGTGAATCTTTATAAGACTTCGCAATACCACATGTAACCCCTATATAGTAGTTTGTATATATGTTTCTTTACACAGAAGTGTTTTATTTGTCATACAGTATCATACCCCTTCTCTCCCTATACATTAGTTTCAAAGGATGACCTTGGGATTGTAAGTATGAGCGTGAGTTGTAAGAATCAGCATACGACATTTACCCCATATCCATTAATCTTTAAGTTTATGTATTTGTTTTTAAGTGGTATTTTTGTCAGCATGCCCCACTCCATCATGCCCCTGTATATCGGTTTACACGAATGTGATTGTAAGAATCAGCATACCAATCATACCCCCCCCCCTCCGTACATTGGTTGTATTGATGAGTGCTTGTCGGTAAAGGTATTTGCAGTGGCGTAGCGAAGATATTTGGCGCCCACGGCAAAACACCCAAATTTGCGCCCCCGGCTGCCCCTGTTGCGCAGTTATGTACCTTGTTTCCAAAACGAAACATAATCATTGTCAGTCGTAATATAATTATTAAACTATTACAAGGGGCCCCGAGTGGCCGAGTGGTCTAAAGCGCTGTCCGTTACGGACCACTGCCATCTCACCTCTGACTGCGTGAGTTCGAGTCTAAGATTCGGCTAATGTAGTTAAGTGAGAAAGCTTGCCAGTAGCTTCTCGTGGGTCGGTGGTTCTTTCCGGGTTTTTCCGGTTTCTTCCTCCACCACTAATACTGGCCGCCATGTATAGCCTATATATTGTGCTAAAAAATGGCGTTAAACCATAAAAACAAACAAACAACAAACTATTACAATTTAATTGCTAGAAAAAGTATAGCCCCGGCTAAATTCCCTATAAAACAATATTAGCCTATTTAGAAAAAAAATCCAAAAAATTGTGCCGATGTGGTCGCCCATATGGCGCCCCCTAGCCACCGGCGCCCGGGGCGACTGACTCCCTCGCTACGCCACTGGGTATTTGTGAGAGTCAGCATACCCTATCATACCCATGTACATTGGTTTCTATTGATGAGTGTCGATAAAGGTGCCTTCCCCAGTATTCAAGAGGCCGTGAACACTGGCACTCTGTACTACTTGCATTTGTTGTTGTAGGGTTTGACGCTATTTTTAAGTTTGTTTGTTTGATTAGGATTTTAACGCTATTTTTAAGTTTGTTTCTTTGAATAGGATTTTTAACGTAGGTTTAACAATTTTTCAGTCATATCGCTACGATGTCTGCACTGAGGCAGTTTACAGTGATGCCTAGCACTGGGGCATCATGCCACAAACATATAACATGATGCCCCACCCGGTCACATTATCATGACACGAGGCCGACCAGTCCTAACACTAACATCTTAATGCTGAGCGCCATACGAGGTGGCTGTTAGTACCATTTTTGTAAATCTTTGCTATGACTTAACCGCGGCGGACGCTCTAACCACTAGGCCAAAGGAGCGGCTATTTTCAAGCACAAGATAGACTATATATGGTGGCCAGTATAATTATTGGAGAAGATTTATCATAATGTACAATTGGTCCTAAATTGAACTAGTGCACACATCTGCTGTTCAATATGGCAGCATCTAGACAATCTTGCTATTGTTACCCTTCCAAAATGGTAAGTCGGATCAACATTTTTACCAGAAAACTTCTTGGTCCAAACTTAAAACGGTGCTCACATGATGCCCAGTATAGCCACCGTGGAGCCCATTTTCAAAATTTTAAAAAAGATAATCATTTTAAAAAAGGATTTTCTTCGATAGATTTCTTATATAAAGTTGGTCCAAAGCAAAAAGATGCAGATTGACCTTCAATATGGCCACCATGATAATCATCCTGAAAATAGTATCTCTACACCTTCCAAATGGCAGGCTGTATAAACATGGGGTTTTCATAAGACTTCTTAGCATACGTATTTTGTCCTGATGGAAAATAGCGCAAATCATACAGTCAGATTTGGCTACCATGACGACGGTCTTGAAAACCTTGCTGTCGCCACTTCATTGAGTGGCAAGTTATACTTGTGTATGATTTTCGCCAAAAGACGTAATGATGTTCAATTAGTCCTAAAATATGAAGCCAGTTTGACTTTCAATATGTCCACCACAGCACCTAATTCAAAAAACTTGTTATCAGAAATGCTTTCTTTCAAGCCTTAAAAGGAAGAATAGGTCTTATTTTGATTTCCCGAAAGTTCTTCTCTCCCAGCAGAGCATCAAGTCCCTTCGCGGGACTCTTGCTTATGTTGAAAATGACAAACACAAATTTGCCTTTGTTTTATACTGCACTGCAAATAATACTTACAAACATCAATTAGGATGGGTCAGTCACTGTAAAAAGTGGTCAGCAGTATACCAACCTACTTCAGCATGCGGTCAAATATTGTCTGTTAGCAAGACAACTGTGTTTGACTTTCACTGGTATGTGTTTGTCTAGTTTGGACTTGGACTATACAAAGAACTCAACCAAGGTCATGACGAGTCACGTTTACTATAACGTTAAGGAACTGGCCTTGAATCTAGACTAGATAAAACATAACTTCATTTTCATTTCTGTTCCTTCCAGTTTCTTGTTGCATAAGCAGTTTATTTCTTAGTTCGATGACTAAAGGTTTTTTCCAAAACCCGAACTGTCCCAGATCAGCTGTTAACACAATAAAAGACATTAGAACCGATAAGACTTCATTGTAAACAGAAAACCTTCTTCATTATTTGATCTTTTTTTTGGTAAATGTCATTGAGATTTATGTCCACTGATGACTTGCTACTATTTGTTTGCATGTACTTTCTAATCGTTAAAATCTCATTCGTTCCTTCCTTATCTGGGAATCATTGTATTTCTGGTACGTTAACAGTAATCATCGACCTAAATAGTCAAATTTCGTTCTTTTTGTTTTAATCTTTTTATTGTTGAGTAGTAGTGAAATGAGGATTTGAAATTTTGATTGTTGAGTAGTAGTGAAATGCGGATTTGAAAACAAAAATTATTATTGTTCCGGGATCTAACCTTTGAAGGACTTTTATGTCCAGCGATTATATTTTTCCATCCACGTCATTAAATCACTGACCAAATATTGTCAGTTTGGGACTCTAGATCATAAGTGTCGATACCATATATTTTAAAATACTTCTGTGCAATATTTGAGAGCATTTCAGATCTACTTGAGATCTAATCTGTCCTGAGATGGTTCCAAAACCTTTATGGCCTGCTTTTGCAAGAACAGGATCACGTGGCTTTGTATTTTGCAATAACTCATGTCACGAGACCGGGCCTTTTCACGTGCTGATTCGAAGTGCCATCAAGTGAGTATCGGTACATCAAGGTCTTCCCAGCTGTCCATTAGTATCTGACCCTGGGCGAGATTTTGTTTACTAGCATATTTGTATACTAACCCAGTTCTCACAGATATTCATCGACCAGTCGAACAAATTTGTCGTTGATATTAGCATTACCTCCCAGCTAGCCCAACACTCCGTCGTTCGATGCAACTCCAGCTTCATCATCGTCCGAAACAAATGCTGCAAGCGTTGCGTCCGCCATATATACAAAGTTATCCAATCTGATTAGGGCAGCGGAGATCTGATTTGAACCAGTTTGCAGGTTATCAGTCTTCAATGCAAGTACCGATTGCGGTTAACGGTGCATTTGTCTCTATATGCAACTCTGGTGTCAATATTTCTTCCATGGCGTTCGTTCAAAATGAGGCTGACGCTGATAATATCTAAATTGCATATCATTAACATCAGACTTGAATATAGAATTTGTAACTTCTAATGTTTTTTGTGTTCTTGAAATCTTTGGCTCGCTCCTGGTACCTTCTAGTGCTGTTGGTTTATATATATATATATATATATATATATATATATATATATATATATATATATATATATATATATATATATATATATATATATATATATATATATATATATATATATATATGGGCTATTTAGCAAAACAGAATTTCAACAAGTTTTGGGTAAGTCGGATAGTTTTTGAGAGTTTTTTCCATCCAGATATTATTTTGTGGAAGCATCAGTATAAAGGAATGACTCTTGTATCTGTTGGAGATAATTTCCGTTTATCACCGGCCTTTTATACTTTCGATTCGTAAGCTCATGGATGAAAACTCTGATAAACGCAACCGGCTCTCCGTCGTCTCTGACTCCCTGGTTCTCAGTGATTTCAGCAAAGTTTTTTGAGACAGCTCGTCGCAGCTTTAGAACGACTTTGATGTCCAGTGACAGTCTTGTTTGGGTCAACTCCCGACTACAACCCGTTTGCTCAACTCAGTCAAATTTGCGATGACTTACCATGGAAATCCCTCTGCGAGTAACACGTTTGACGTACAAATGTTGGTAGATGTCCGTTGGCAGTAAGTAATGCGTCCCCCATCTTGTGCTGATATGAAAATGGATCCTTTTTAGAATTATTATTCGTCGCCTGTTATTTTGAACGCAACAACTGGCTTTTTGAGTGTAATGGTTTCTTGAGTGCAGTGACTCTTTTCGAATTAAGTATAAAATTCATACACGTGCTTATATTTGCTTTCAATTTAAGGCTCGGTATGACAATTCTGTTTTTCAAATTATTACATTGGCGCGTTGACCAACAATTATTCCATTTATTTTCATCTCAGCGGTGGTCAGATTTGGCTGATCGGGATTTTGATCCAGGAAATCTGAGTCTTCTTTGAGAATTGCCAGTATAGGCACGCATAATCAAACATTCTTCAGATTAACTATTTCTAGAAAGCCACCAAACTAATGCCGATGCAGCTGAAGAAAGACTCGCAAGCAATAACGGCACTAGCTTCCAACAAGGAACGCCTCTAGTCTCGCTCGCGCTAAACTCTGCGGACGTGCGCGCGTATAGCCGCTTGTGGTCACGTACTTAATAAATTCGCTAGTGAAAACAAAGGGTAAGTTAAAAGGAACAGAAGGTTTGAAATAAGAGCAGTAATACAATTTTCAAATCCGCATTCAATTCTTTTTTTTTTTAAATGTAGAAAACTTTTAATTATGGAGGTAACAAAGATTGGTGTATTGTTAAGGACGAGTGATTGTGGGCATGGATAATTAAGTTTAACAGTCAATATACCACATCATACCCATACTGTGTATATACACTGGTCTTTAAATATGGGTATTTATTGGTTTTTTAAAAAAAATTATTAGTTCAATGATATCATACCCTTCTCACTTTTTACATTAGTTTATGAGGACTTGAGTTTCAATTGTAAGTATGGGTGTTTGTTTTTTATGAGACGGCATACCCCGTTTTGCCTCCATACATTAATTTGTGTGTATGTGTGTTTGATTGTAAGGATGTGCATTTCTTAATGTGTTTATTCTCATATCTCATATCCATATTATTTGTTTGTAGGTGTAAGAAAATTTCTGTAAAAGTAGTGTTTCATATGGTATATGTTTGTCGAGTACGAGTATTTATTCACACTGCGTGTTTATAATTATAAGTACGTGTATTTATCTCTCTGACTCTGTCTGTCTCTCTCTCTCTCTCTCTCTCTCTCTCTCTCTCTCTCTCTATATATATATATATATATATATATATATATATATATATATATATATATATATATATATATATATATGTAGCAGATTAATGTCCTTTAAATTAACTCTGCCCGATGCATCCATACATCTTGTCTAAATGGCATTCGATATTTATGTAATATCTTGGTGGCAATGGTTTCGTAATAACTTAACGACAACAACACCAAACCCGATGTCCCAGACACCGTAGTGCCCCATATGTAATGTCAAATCTCATTGACACATTGAGTTGTTTGTTTCTCAGTTGGTTTTCAGGTAAGCAAAACTCATCAAAGGATACAAAATTGTAGAAGAGAAGGTGAATTGATTTTTTTCGTATCTTTTAGCAATCTCATGAGTGAAAATGTATTCTCCTTCACACATTGTCACACCGCCGTTATCTGATTTTATAACAGAAAAAGCAGCGTCTGGTTTCTACTTTGTTATACCTCGATTAAATTTGGTTCTTGAAACTTTAACGTTCTTTCAGTCTTGATGCCAGTAAAACCCAGGCCCATACAGAATTAGTACCACTATAATACGAATAAAATCACCGGTTCATGCAGGCCATGTGGGATTAGTCTTTTTATAATACGAATAAAACTACCAGACCAGGCCCATGTGAGATTAGTCTTTTTATAATACGAATAAAACTACCAGACCAGGCCCGTGTGGGATTAGTGCCGCTATAATACGAATAAAACTACAACTATTGGGCCAGTCCCGTATTGGATTAGTGCCGCTATAATTATTCCAACTTGCTGCACCTATCTGCAGCTCAATCTGCAAGTTTTTCCGGTTCATCAAGACGGATCCCAAAATAATGAGATGATAGATCTCTTCCTCTCCTGCCTGTCATAGGAAATTAATTTAGAAACACGGTGTTACCCACTTATTTCACTATCTTCTAAATGGGGAATGAACAAACTAACTCTTAAACTCTTTTAAACTAACTAACAGACCAATGGTTATCTGCCTTTAACGGAAGTAACTTTTCAAGGGTTGTCTTTGTATAGACCTTCAGTAATAATGATTACTAGCCTACACACTATAATCAGTTACACACACTTGGTTCAGGTCGTATCCATGTCAAGTGTCAGTATTGGAAATCACTCGTCATTAAAACAAGTGGCGAATTTAGATGTGGGGGTTGGGCGAGGGCTTATACAAGAAAGCCAGGAGAAAGTGGGACGGAACTGCTAATATCGGCCCTAGGGGCTAAGACCCAAAAATTCCAAAATTTTAGGTGTTTCCAGTGCATAGATCAAACGTAACTGTAATAAAATAGGTAATGGCTCGCCTTCTCTCCTCCGCCACTTCCCACATACCTAAATTTAAGAACATGTTTGTCTTGTAATATTTATCAACGACATACCGTTAAGTATTTAAGACTCGAATTTATATTCGCTAATGACAAAGCTATCCACGAATCGGCAAGGCTACATACGTTATCAATATAATCTGGCCGATATTCAATCTGCTCAAAGTTTGTAATCCAAATAAAATGCACGTAAATTTTATCAAAAACTTCCAGTTGCCGTACTAAAAATTAGTGATAAATCCTACATCAAACTTGTGCTCGATGACTTTGAATTCCTTTCTGTATACTGTCAGAAACTTTTGGGTATTTTCATCAGTAACGATCTTTACCGGGACATCTCAACGAGTCACATTTGTCCATCACTAATGAAACGGACTGCAATTCTATTTCTTAAAAATATTACTAGTAATAGGGGGCACTGTACGACAAGAGGAAAATACATTACAGACCTCACCTCCACCGCTAGGCACGTATACGGGCAAGAATTTACAGATCACCCTGGGCACGTATACAGATATTGGGAATTTAACATAGGGGAATATTGGGTCTGTATACGGACAAGGGAGTGATGCATTGTTGTACGAGGACAATAGTAACAGAACAGGTGTGGTGACTCCACGGTACTGAAGATTGTTAACAATATTGCAACAACTGTATGAACAAATCTGCACCGGGTTGATCTCAATCGGGACCAGATTATGGTACATAGACATAGACTTATATAACACATACATACAGACACAAACAATTATACAAACGACTAAAACAAAATGTTAAGGCAAGAAAGCAAATATGTTCGAGTAATATGAGTGGCCCTAAAAAGGATCCTTTGTCTTTTTCTTCTTCTTCTTCTTCTTCTTCTTCTTCTTCTTCTTCTTCTTCTTCTTCCACCATTTACTGACTTTTTCAATTATTCATTTCTTCTTCCTCATCTGTCTATGGCATCCACTCAGGATGTTCCATGGATCAAAATTTCCCCTGTACCTTCATCCAGTCTGTATTCAGTCTTCAAAACTCCTCTGTTTTATGTTTTCTTGTTCCTTTCTCTCCTTTGCTCAGATATATTTAATCTTTAGCACATCTACTTCCAACACCTTTCTCATCATTTCTTCCGCTTTCTTTAGCTTGTATAATCTCCACATCACAAATGGCCAATCTGTCAAATACAATGTGTGTGTTATAGAAAGCACGTGACTTTGATAACATTGTCAAGTGCCTCCTTCAATCATCCCACTCGCACATATTTTGGTGCAATGAATTCTTCTTAGTTTCTTCACTTCCTCCTCTAGCATATTTTCTAGCAGATCTCTCGCTAATTTCAAACTGGTTACAAAGTCTAAGCGACGCATCGGTACACAAGATACAAAACTTATGAGTCATTTGAGAATCGTTTTCGTAAATGGACTTTTCCTTCAGTAGATGGACTATTTTTCTCCAGATCTCCTTTTATAGCAATCTTGACATGGTCAAAATAATACTTACTGACGGGGAAAAAATGAGGATGGACAAATGAGCGGTGGACGTGATAAGTATTTCCACCATCCTCGTCAGTGTTCGTGACAGAATCCACTTTGAAAGGAATGACACGCAGTAATGGTACGGAGGTCTGCCCTGTTGTACTCCGCCACGTCGGAGTATACAAAAATCAAATTGAGTCCTTGGTTCATTTCTACAGGGAATCTAAAATATTTCGTTTTAATCTTGATCATTTTGGGTTCTCCACATAAAGTGTAATATAATTCAGGACAAAATGTAATGACCACAATTGTGTCCTTTGAAAATATGATTACTAGGCGATAAGCCATTTTTTGGCACTCAAGGGTTACACTCTTTCTGGCTTTGTCCATGCCTTGACCAAACAGTGCATTGAACTTGGTAGCAATCGTTGTAACCAAATGTTCACCACTGAAATAGTAGCCTGCAGGAATGATTAAAATTTAGGTGGACCGTTTAGTTTTGGGGTTCTGTGTTTTTATAGGGTGACTTACAGGTACCAGTTGCCCCCGTTCTAGGAGTATTTCAGGGAAGGATTGGGAAGAAGGTAACTTACGCAACAGCTCAGTAAAATTGTCCACAATGCTTTATCTCCTTGTTACTCTCATTGATTTCCTTCCACGGTAATCTTTGTATCATGAGTGATAAAGGTCGTGGGATGGTAGCTCGTTTTTATGCCTCTTTTTGTCGGAGGTAATGTGTACTTTTTGCACAGACCTGATCGTACTCCAGTGGCGAAACCAAAATGTTTAGTCACCAGTTCCCACACGATACATCACACAGAACTTTCCTCTATCGACAAATTTCGATAGCGTAAAAGATTTTAGTTTGGTAATCCTCTAAATCTTCCTTTGGAATTCGATGTAGTATGGCAAGTATATAAGTAGTAGAAGGATGAGTAGCAACCAAAGTCTTCTGGTCCTTGTCCAGTTGAACAATGTCCACTTTCACCTGAATCAGTCCTCTTGTAGCATTCAAATACCAGTGGTTTAAACACAGGTGACGTAACGTGTTAAATTGTTCTCTGAGCTTCACATGCATTTTACCAACTTTCGGTATATGCGTTCTATCAATTCCACAGGCAAACCACGAATGTTCTCTTGTAACGTATCTATGAACATGTCAGCCAGTGTTTATATCTACGATGTGGATCACTTCTGAATGCCCTTATTTTTATTTAATATCTTCTTCTATAGCGAAAATGATGGACATTGTGAGTAATTTCTGACCACTACCTTTAAGGACAACGGTCAAGAATGGTAATAGAATCTTCTGATATAAACGGTTTAACGCGGAATATTAGAAAATACTCGTACTTGATACATAAATATCGGATGCGTTGGATGAAATTTGTCACTTTCCTCTTGTGAATTTCTCGACACAAACGTTCTACAGTCACCAATTAAGATTTTGCTCTGGCAAGTCCCTGTCAAACTTCCTTGTAGGTCTTCTCTTGCAATTCGTTTGGTAATTCTTGAATATTATTTTTTAAATGGAGTTTAAATACTTGTCTAGATGGTGTCCAGCGTTTGACTCCTATGTAAGCTGGTTTCTTAAATGACATGGTATGTCACTTCAAAGAATAGGGTCCCACTAAAGGTTTTTAATGACAATCCGGAGACCATCTAGCATTTTCCATGTAAGCGAAATCTTTCTGTTCCCACTGGTAAAGTGACACATCGCAACTGAAACAATTAACTTTATCCCCATCGCCCAAGTAGAAAAATCCAACTCTGGTTAATTCTTCGGGGGTAGGTCCTGCCAGATATTTTGACCATTTTCCTTTGAAGGTTTGGAATCAACTTTCAAAGTCACAGTACTGAGGCAAACGCACAGGGAACGAATAATCGTCTTTCACATGCTCATTTCGATTTGAGTACGGTGAAATCCGCATGAGTTTACTTAGGGTTACATTACATCTGTAGGGTGGTATACGCATGGTCTCACGCAGAGGTTGACATCCAGTAAAGAGTCCACAATAACACATATCATCGCTTCCGATGGTAGGTAAAGTGGTAGTCGTGGTAGTAGCAGTTATAGCAAAGCTACCATGACGTCTTGTTGAATCGCTGAGGTCACAACGTACGGTATCCATGCGAACGCAAGGCACATCATCGCACTCCACTTGCGAAACCACGAACTTGAATGATGCCTATTTAAAAGTATCAATCTTTCTCGTTTGGTCTTTGTAGTTACAATGAATTATCGTCTTCGACGTTTTTCGTTCTTTATACTAGTCGTAATGAAGTCTCGAGCTTGTATATCATTCCTTTTTTATGCCGAGGTATGGAAGTCTTCTTTTTTTCTTTATGGACAATGGTACTACCTTCTCTAAGATACTATTATACATTCGCAGTAGGTAATCCTTCCGCATGCGTGGACCATTTTTGAAACGTTACCAATCGAAGGGCACAATTACAACAGAAAGTCAAGGCGACAGGAAATGATATGGTTTAAACTTTAAGTTCCCAGCGGGTCTCTCATTCTGTCCAGACCGCAGGGAGTCTTTCAATACGCCAAAGTTCACAACTTAACTGCTTAGATAAATGAGAGTCAATCTTTTCACTTTA
Organism: Unio pictorum; assembly: GCA_030141615.1. NCBI lineage: Eukaryota > Metazoa > Mollusca > Bivalvia > Unionida > Unionidae > Unio > Unio pictorum. Next base: position 14,964,843 of record JARLTB010000220.1, on the reverse strand, counting down.
CATTCCGTGTGCATTTCTTCGAATGGGTCTCGGTATTCGTAATTTTTAGGACCGCCATTAGCAAAACTTAAAAACTTGACATCGGGATGCTCGTCCGTCCAGGCTCCCAATCGGTCTCCTTCGATGTTAGGGTAACAGGACGCAGGAGATCAATGTAGATGCAACTGTCCGTGTCAAAATACAACACACGATCTCCTAACAGTTCTAAAACTTCGTACAATTTTAAGCTAGCATGACCTGTCACGTATGCCGCAATAATTACATTTCCAAATTTGCCAGCTTCTACAAAGTCTAGTTGTTCTTCATTTTGACTCAGATCAAATCCTCACGAAGAACGTCCACGTGTTTCATGTATTTAGTTTTGTCTTGAATCATCTGGAAGTAGCAGGAAGGTTCGGACATATACTGTCTTGGGAAAAGACGGTCGTTTTGGCATTTTATCCCACAAGCAATTTAACATCACGTTGGCAAATGATCGGCTTCCTTCGTTTTTTCTTCATGTGGTGTATAGAGACGCCTTCCTGCTCACAGTATTTCTGTTTGAATTTATTTTGGTCTTCGTAAGTGTGGTACCAGGAAGAATAGCCACTGACTTCTTATTTCAGTTTCAATAAAGGATCCACGTAGTCTGTGAAAATGCTTTTTCTGTGTCTCGTCACCCTTGTGGTATTGTTGTGTCTTGTGAAAGTAGTAAATATCATGCACTTATAACAGCTGATACCCTAGGTCCAGAGCTTAAAACAAATCCATTCTGACCTAAGTTCTTGTCAAGGCGCGTTCTACCTGGGTGTGCTGATAAGGTCGGTCTTGTTTGCACGTTTCGGCTTTCCTTGGCAATGGGGAAGTAAAACGGGAAGGTACAAATCCGTGAGAGGCAAGAATTTGCACTTGATTAATACTTCGTTTTTATATAATGTTGTTTATGTCAATGTGTTCCATCATCAACTGCGGACGCCCTACGGAAAAGTGACGATATTTGCACACGTAAGGATACAACGAACACACGTCCAAGGATTTATTTTCCTTTCTCTTCGTCGGCTTGGTACAGCAAACAAATGGTATTCGTTCGTCCTCTGTACAAACTGTTCCGCGGGTTCAGTAGGTCGACCAGCTTGTAACTTTCCACGATGCGTTTAAACTCGGAATCGGTTTTCAAACGGTGATCGTACTCGTGTTACCACATTTTCACCACTGTTTATCCTTGATGTTCTAACTTCAACCGCCGCTGACAAGTAGCATCGTACAAGTCTTTCATGGTCCGTTTTAAAAATTTATTTTTGGTGTCACGATGTGTGTAGCAAAGGTGACATCCGTTAAATAAGCATCCGTCAAACTTGTACACAATCTGAGGGTTTTCTAAGTATCAACCATTCATCGAATACGTCCAGATGGTGTTTTCACCTCCTCCGTTTAGATCATGTTGAATTAGTTTGTCTTCCTTGACGCACAAGTAATGTAGCCAACGTAGGGGCTTTGACCGAGTATTGACGTTTGACAAAATTCGTCGTTTGAGGACGTACAACAGCCAGTGTATTTTCGGGCATGAATCGTTGACGGTACATTAAGGAACACGCTTTTGAAATGGTGCAGGTTTCTTTCAAAGGATCGAAAATTGTCCAGAGCAGCGCCATAAGATGTCAACGTCAGATCGACACTACTTTAACATTTCTTCTTGAAAGTCGAAGGGGTCTAAGGCGTGAGTCTTACCAAGCATAGAAAGCTTCTCGTTGTTTTGGTACGCATGTTCTCGGGGTCGCTGTAGTGAGCCTCAGGCACATGGGATAGAACAGCGTGTTGATTGGCTTCGGTATTGAGAAAGTGGTATTTCTGGAATTCCAAACGTTTTAGGCACTCGACTCAAAGGCATGGCCATGTAACTCGTGAAATCTATAAATCGTGCTTGTCCTACTTGCATGGAAATGATTTTGGCTCCGTTCAAAGTCACTTTCGGACGTTCGGTACTTTGTTTTGTATAGTATCTCAAAAGAAATTGCCCATTGTATCCGTAGAAATTGTGAGCCATTACCGTGGCGTGGCGATGACAATCTCCGTAACGTTTGATATCTTCTCGACTACGTCTCGTCGATGGGGTTTAAGATCCATTGGGTGAAACCGGTTAGCGTGTTCGGCCCTCGGAAGATTTTTGTCACGTCTTCCAGGAATCTTGCTACAGTTATGGCAATGACTAAAGATAGGTTCTTGGATGCACTTCTCTCACGCTCAATGAGCCACACGGAAATTAGGAATGTGAACGCCGATCTCTTGCATGCATTCGAAATCAGAAAATATGAAATTGCCTTTTTTCTGGTGGTCATCTTCTTTTTCTTGTTTAGAATGGTATTTTTTAATGTATCATTCGTGTTACAAGTCCACAATTTGGTGACAAATGTGACATCGTTTCTCTCCTCGACAAACGTCTACTTTGGGACTATTGGTACGTATGCCTTATCCAAAAGTAAGGCACAATCCCAGGAGTTTCCAAGCACTATGTTCTGTGAACCTTTTCATATGCTGTTGGTAACAGGTTTGACTTATAAAAGTGCGTTGACAAGCATGGCAATGCACTCCTTCTTGTCCTTCGTCCAGACAGGGTTGAGAGACCAATCATTTTGAGCATTTCGATCCGCAATGCTTGTGTTACCCTCGAGTATTGTAGCCACAATCACATTTCTCATAGTAATAACTGTATTCCAGGAATCCAGTGATATTGGTAATGGCATCGAAATTTTCATCATGATGAGAGACGTGAATGCATTTCCCGTCTTTGAAATCGTTGCCTTGAAACAAACAAGGTCCACGCACGTCTTGAGGATGCACATTCAACATGTAACGTGGAGCTAAGACGTCCTGCAATTTTTGCATTTCAAGGACGCCCAGGGTGTGTTTTTGGATGTGCTCGCTTTCTTTGTTCAGACAAGCCGACTGACTACTCCCCTTTCTTTCGATACAAAAGTTAAGATACTTGCTTTATCTGTAAGAAGAAAGGACATTGAGCTACAGAATGTCCATACCGTGAAAATAGCAAAACAGGTGCCAGAAGAGACATAAATCAAGATACCTCTTATCATTGTAAAGAGAAAGGACATTAGTCTCCAAATTGTCCTAAAAAACAACAGGAACATGAGCAGGGGGAGAGGAATTCCGAACAGGAAAAAGAAGAGGTACCCTCCCCAAAGGAAGAACTCCGACACATCTAGAAAGCGAAGAAAAGAAGACGAGACGAAAGTGAGGAAGAACAGAAGAAAGAAACTGTGACAGTGAAGAAATTTTAATGAAACAAAGAAAGTAAACACAAAAGAAATATATGAACTTTTTAAAATTGTGTTGTGTTGTGATATTGGATTAATTGTAACATTTGTACCAGAAAAGACCAGACAGAAAAACGTAAGTATCTCTTAGTTTTGATTTATTTTAGAATACTTACCTAAACTCACATACGTACATCATGGGGTAAAAAAAAGGATTTTGAGTTTTTCTTGATTTTGGCAAAATTAGTACTATCTCTTTTCGAAATAAGTGGGTGGGAGTGGCCCTGAAAAGGACCCATGGATGTGTGTTTTCTTCCTAAAAACAAACTCAGGAACGAGACAAAATCAGTTTTAGTCCCGATTGAGGTCAGCCCGTTGCAAACCTGTTCCTACAATTGTTGCAACACTGCTAACAATATTCAGTACCGTGATGTCACTACACCTGTCCCATTAAAATTGTCCTTATTTTCAATTGTCCCTTTTCAGGCCCAGTATTCCTCAGTGTTAAATTCCCATTGTCCGTATACGTGCCCAGTTTTGTGGTGTCTGTGAGGTCTGTAATGTATTTTCCCATTTTCCGTATAGCGCCCCCTATTACTACTAATATTCCTTATACTTCGTTTCAATAACTTTATTCTGCGAATCCTAGATTTTGGATGCACCATGTGAGGTCACTGCAGTCTTGTTCAAACTGATACATTTACCAAGTTGCATAAACGAGTTGCTCGAATACTTCTATCACTATCTTCCCATCATCTTCCGAATTTCATATGTGAACGCGGTGCCTTGGAAGAAAGTCTGCATGATATACCACGATGCCTATGTCATTGCAACTAAACATCTATCACATGAATCTCAAACTCAAACCACCCCGAGGGCCGCATTAGGGCATTTTTGATGGACTAAGAGCCGCACCACCTGTTATATCTCATGTCACTTTGTGACGCCAATCATTTTGCGGGCAACACGATATGGCTTGGCGGGCCGCATATTTGACACACCTGATCTATATCACACCAAACCTCTAATAGATGACCATTCATTTTGTGCCATATTTCGCTCTTCGTGTTTCGATAAGCCTCTGCCTTTGGTAGAGTCCAAATGTTTAGAATCCTATTCTTACTAATATTAGAAACATATGTAACTTCATACTCCAGATTAAAATCCTTGTCTGGTTAATGCTTTTTGACAATCCCTTATTGATTTTTATTCCAATTTTATTGTATATGCATATTTTGTTCCTTGTTACTTTCTAATAGGTTGGTATCGTTGTGGACTACATATTTGCTAGCCATGTGACCCAATCCACTTTATTCGAAATGTCCATGTGAAACAAAATGGATCGCCCACATGTGGATGTGAAACAAAGTGGACGGCAAACACTTGGCTAACTAATATACCTTAACTATATTACGTGTTCTGTTTGTTTTAATCAGTTTTAAGTTGTCTTTTAAATAGTTTATAATAAAGTAGTATAAGTATGTATACATGTTTGTGAGAACCAGTTTAAATTAGAGACTGAAAATAATAACGTTATTATTATTATTATTATTATTATTATTATTATTATTGATCCTCTAAAGTCGGAAGTCACACGAGAAATAATATACAAGGAAAACACTAGTGGCTAAATTTACCGATTTCATTTCCGCCTTATCAAAATTTGATTTATGGTCTTATCCATTTTAGTAAATGTGCGTCACGTGTTTCGCAGGGCTGCGGTAATGTGTCGTAAAAATAATCGCCCGTAGGGTTCAGCATTTTCTATAATTGGAGCAAACCTGTAATTTCCTTTTATTTATTGGGAGATATTTACTAAAACACGAAGACTAATCGACAGCTGTGATTTAATTCAATACCCATTGTTATTAAATTTCAAATATTGGACACAAGATAGTGGACATAACTCTGTTCTGGATACAAGTTATAATATTCAATCTACAGCAATTAAGGCCAATGTCATTATGTAAGAACTTTCTGAAAAGCTAACGATTTCTTTCTTAGTTACATTAACTCAGTGTGCAATTTATTGGAGTCGATAAGATCATTTTAAAGAAATTACATAAAATGGATGGGATTGGAAATACGAATCTTACACAATCTGTGAAAAACCAACAGGAGAGTGAAAAAAAGGATAAATCGGCCAAGCCGCATTCAAAGCAATCGTTAAACGCGAAAACAGAAATTGCCTCATTTAAAGCATGCCTGTGTCCACAGCATAGATCCTTGTTGGAAAAAGAAGAAATCGCGAAGAAAAGCAAAGACCAGAGGACAAAAAACGGGGAGGAGAAAGATGGAAGTACAGATGAACAGACAAAAGAAAAGGAAATAGAGAAGGAAAATCAAGCAAAGATGGAAGCCGCACTACAAACGATGAAGAAATATAGGGATCAAAACAAACGTGTCCCTGTGAGTAAGAATTGGCAACAACCATATACATTATTTACTGAAAATAAGGCATGACTTTAAAACTGTGTGTGTGTGTGTGTGTGTGTGTTTCATTTCTTTCTTGCATATATTGTTGTTATTGATATGAGTTACCATTCAAAGAGCTGTATCCATACAAACAACATTGTAAAGTAGTAAATACCTACGAGGTCAGAGTTCGATCTTTCTTCCTTTACATCCTATGTCAAAATCTGAAATTGTATTTAATAACTTAAGCCTAACCATTTTTCAAATTTCATTATTAATTTATGCGACAAGAGACGTGCGTATAGCATATAGGTCTCTGATGCGACTATCTAAGTTTCCATTTTCGGATTCTGCGATAGCTACACCCACGGGGCCTCGTTACAAAGCAAAGAAAATTAGCAGTATCCGTCCATGAATCAAGGGATGTGGGTTCTAAAAGGTTGGTTCATGGACGGATACTACTAATTTTTACAAGAAATAATTGACATGACTAAAATCAAATATTTCATCCCGAACAGATGCACCACGTTGTGAAACACACACACACACACACACACACACACACACACACACACTCATTAGCATTCCGAATGATGACTAGAGAGTATACATATTCTGAGTTGGTTACAACAATAGCTAGTCTAGCGGGAAGTTGCAAAATTTCCAAACGAGGCTTTTTACACGTAAACATGGCGGAAAGAAGGAAACCAAGACGGAAAAATGACACGGTAATTATAGCAGATACCTATTGTAATTTAGGTGTTGCTCAAGAATAAAATGTGTTAAAAATAACGAGGATGTTAATGATTATGTTGAATTCGATTTTTTTGGCGGACCGAAGCGGATTTAACAAACCAGCTGGCGATTAACGTTCCAACAGCACGCGATGATAAGTACTGTATCTGTTAATTTTGTTGTTGTTTACGTGTGAAATGTCGGAGGACACTTTGTAGTTTTGCCGTAATGCCCCCCCCCCTCCCCATTTCACATCAAAATTTTAAAGCTGATTGTTTGTTGATTTATCCATATGGATTACAATTTTAAACAAACGCGATGACGATATAACATAATGATACTGATTTATGTGAAAATAAAACGAATCACTCAACACTGGATTAAAAGTGTCTGTTGAGTGGTCTTTATTATGATCTTGCAACATTACGGAACACACCTATAAAGAACTGGATATTTAATAGTTTTCTCTGGAACTATTTCGTATTTGCAGCTGGTATCCATATTTACATCTTCCAAAAATAGAAACACAATATTTGGTGAATATTGCATGCAAATGATTCTATTCATTTAAGTATTTTACTATATTAACCTACCTTTCATATCACAGTGTATATACTATTATATCCATTTCCACTCCAAGTGACTACTGGCATGGTTGATGTTATTCATGTGACTTCTTCAGCAGTTCATCAGAGGCTTTTATTCTTAGGTGAAAAATAATCAGTTTTGTACCTAATCATAATTAGTGTTCATACTGTTTGGAAGGCTTCAGATTGGTTCCTAAGGGACAATGTATTAAGCATTCAACAAGCTGTTGCCTATCACCCTGAGAGGCAAGGGCGTTGGAAAGATTCTATCAGACTTTGAAAACTATGATTCAGTCATATTGTTTTGATACTGGTAAAGATTGTGATGAAGGCATTTATTAACTTTGTTTGCTGTTAGGGAATCAGTTCAAGAATCTCTAGGTTTCAGTCCTTACGAACTGGTTTTTGGACACATTGTGTGTGGACCATTAAAGTTATTGAAAGATAAACTTATTTCTAATGATACTTAATATTATCTTCTTGATTATGTTTCCGATTTTAAGTATAAGTTGTCAAAAGCTTATGATGTTTAAAAAGCACTCTACTCACTCAAAAATGAAGTCAATATGTGATAAAAACTCGTAGGAAAGAAGCTTTCAGTCTGTGTTAGAGTCCTGGCTCTCTTTTCCATTCCACAAAATCCACTTTACTTATGGTCCCTACACACATGACAGGAAAGTAAGTGATTTAAATTAAATTATAAATAGTCATGGGAGGCAAAAGAATAAACAACTTTGTCACATAAATATGCTAGAGGAAGATATTGAACAAGAGAGCCAGGTTACACGTGCAATTAATTCAGTTGTATTTGTCCCACTTAGTGAAGCTTTAAGTGAAGGAATATCATCTGATTCTACTACTACTGAAGAAAGAAATTCAGTATTTGCTGGAGAATGATTTCATTGAGCCTAGTAAAAGTGACTGGAGTTCACCATGCATACTTGTTCCAAAGTAGATTTGGTTATTTTACTGGTGTTTACCCCATTTTATAAGTAGACTTATGCAGTATCCAGTAGACTTATGCAGTATCCTAGATGAATTTGGATGAAGCTAGTCATGACCACCAAAATTTATTTTCTGATCCGACCTCATAGCATAAAATGAATATGAGCAAATCCAATGACCTGTAGTGGAAACAGATTCAGTAATGCTTGTAGCAGTAGCATTCATTCTTGAAATGTTCAACATATGCTCTATAGAGATAATTTCATGTATATGTTTACATAATGATACAAAATTTCCAGAATGTACTAGTTTTAAGAAATTATAAAACTTTATAGTTAAATTGATAAAATAAAATAGTTTCTTACTTTAAAACAATATACACAAAACATAATTTCTTATAGCAAAAAAAAAACTTTAAAAATCCCATTTCATGCATGTCCCATTATTGGTATAACAGTATATTAAATTATGAAATGAATCATACAAATATGTTGACCTCTTAAAGACTTATTTCCAGCCAAGTTTTATTGTAACAAAACATAATACATGTATTGTCGATGAAAAATAGATAGAATGGTGATATCGATGGTTGGATTAAAATTCAAAACATTTAAAAGAACTTACTTTTATATGTAAATGGTAACAGTTATGCACTTTTATTTAGTCAGGTATAGATATGGGTGGGTATAAACTACCCAGGGTTTAGATGAAAACTCTTATCTTAAGTAATGACTACAAATTTGAATGCTGAAAGAGCCAGTCCCGTGGTAGGAATGTTTCCCGCTGTACATGTATTAACTCAAGGTAGAAAATTTCAGCCTTGTTGATAATAAAATGGATGAAACATTTTACAGTTTTGTTTTTGCGTACAGTATTTTGAAATGCAAGAAGTGTTTAAATATTGCCCTTTTAGCTGGTATTGCTAGCTTGTAAATGTTCAACTGTTATGCTTATTTCATCTATGATTCCTTAGCAAGTTTCAATGTTTTTTCATTTTGGCAAGATTTCAGTGACTTCCATTTAGACCTTACCTCATTGTGTCTGGTATTTTGTAACCTGTTATCTAAATGACTAATCTAGTAGGCCTGCCTGTAAAATTCATGGCAGTGTAGTACATGTTAGGTTCTGTACATATTTGTTATCCATAGACAGGCTTAAATGTAAAATCTGACATTTAAAGTTGTATAAAATTTTTTTTTTTTTTTTTTTTTTTTTATTGAACACAAGATATCAGGATTTTACATATTCCCCTACATCACCACCTGACCTGGCGTATGGGGCATGATCTTAAATTCTTTTGTGTCCTGATCTCTACATGTGTTCCCTACACAACACACACACACACATACACACACAGACACTTACTTACAATCACAATTATTGTACACAAAGTCATACTCACATACAAACCCCAAGATGCATGAAATTGCATTTAAAAAAAAAAAAAAATAATAATAATAAATATATAAATTTTAAAAGTAAAAATAGTAATAATAATAATAATAATTCATGTACCAAAAGTTGATAATAGGGTCCACTTTCTTTTAAACTCGTCACTGCTGTTATTCACTTTGGCGACATATTTTTCCAGCGTTTTATATGATAAAACACAATTTTTATAATAGGCAAGATTTGGGCATTTTGATGCACAACGTGATCTGTATATAACATATTTTGCAAGCAAAATTAGGAAGTTAATAAGATCGTCAAAGTTGTTATTTCCTATAAAGACATCTTTTCGTGTAATTCGAAAATTTGGGTCATAAGTTTGGATCCATTCTACCAACAGTTTCCAAAAGTTTTCAGTAACTAAACAGTCATAAAATAAGTGCTCAATTTCTTCTATTCCCTCATTACAAAAGGTACATTTATCATTATCACTTAAATTAATCTTTTTTAGAAACTGGTTTGTGGTAATATTTCTGTGGAGAAATCTAAAGTTAAAGCTAATCAGTTTTGTGTCTTTTGTACAAAATCTAGCCGAAACAAAAGAGTTGGTCCATTCATTTGTACCAATCGCACACTCTAGCTGTCTGGACCAAGTTTCCTGTTTACCATTTGGCTTTATTATTTTGGTTCTTATCAGGTTTTTATAGATAAATTTATTCTTTGCTCTTACCCTAAGGAGAGATGTTTTGTCCAAAGCTACAAGAAAACTATTTCCACTTTCATAGAAAGTTTTAATTTTCTTTTTCCACATCACAGAGATCTTTGAAATAAGAGCAAAGTACTGTATGAAATTATTTGTTTTTGTTTTTTGTTTTATTTCATCAAAACTTAATAGAGACCCTTGTGCATCAAAAAGATGTTTAATAATTATAATATCATTTGTTCTCCACCTTGTGTATGATTTAAAATTATCTACAGTCACTAAATTAAGAATATCTTGAGACAAGTATTGATTGACAGTAGATGGTTCATTTTTCCATTGAGATAACGCATAAATAACATCACGTCAAAAAATATTTTTAATTAATTTAGAGATTACTTTTAGTTTAGTTTTTCCTAATGAAAGTAACAGCATACCTCCAAATTTTTCAAATATTTGTTCAGAAACCAGTTTTTGCCATAAGCCATCTTCGTTTATTAAGAGGCGCCTAATCCAGGTAAGTTTTATATAACACACAAATGAATGCAAGTGAATCATATTTAACCCCCCTTCCTCAAAAGAAGCTATAAGTGTGTCTCGTTTAACTCTCTCAGTTTTACTGCCCCAAATAAACTGGAAAAATAATGTATTCAGTTCCTTTTCTATATGGGGTGGAGGATTTGGCAAAGCTGCAAAAAGATTAATGAATTTAGGCAAAAGCAAGGACTTTATCAAAGTAATTTTTCCAATAATGGATAAATTTCTTCTACTCCACCAGCCAAGCAGTTTCTTAACTTCCTTTAACTTCATCGAATAATTAAGCTCTACCATATCCTCCAAGTTCAAAGAGAAATATACTCCCAGCAATCTAAAATTAGACATTGACCAGTTAATATCAATTTCTGGACATATTTTTTCATTAGAATATTTTTTGTTTCCAATCCAAATTGCTTTCAATTTCAAACATTGCAGTGCAGACCTGACACCAAAGCAAAATCATTTAAAATCTGCATGGTTGTCCTCAAGGACAAATGAGAACCATCTAATAATAGAAAAGCATCATCAGCGTACTGCCCTATTTTAAACTCCATTTCATTATAAAAAATGCCTGTAACATCTGTGTTTTTCTTTAGTTCTGTTGCAAGAAGTTCAATTCCTATTATAAAAAAATAGGGTGATAAGGGGTCTCCCTGGCGACAACCTCTCTCTAAATTAAAGAATGGGGATAAATGTCCATTATTAATAACACAACTTTTTGATTTATTGCAAAATAGCCAGAACCAGTGACAAATTGATTCTCCAAAGTTAAAAGACTTCAGAGCAGCTTCTAGAAAGTCCCATTCAACTGAGTCAAATGCTTTTTCAAAGTCTATCAATAGGAGAAGACCAAATTCATTTTTTTCCTCAAGGTATTGCATCAGGTCATACAACAATCTTGTATTTTCACCAATGAATCTCCCTTTCATAAAACCCTTTTGGGTGTCACTGATGATAAACGGGAGTACTTTTTTGACCCTATTAGCAATTGACGCTGAAGCAATCTTGTAATCCACATTAAGTAGAGAGATTGGCCTCCAATTTTTTATAAATTTCCTGTCTTTATCTTCTTTTGGAATGCACGTTATGATCCCCTGAGACTGAAATTCTGAAAAATGATTCATATCATATCCAGTATTTAGAGACCTAAAGAGAAAACCGCCTAGGTCTTTCCAAAAGAATTTGTAAAATTCTACCGTAAATCCATCAGAACCAGGGCTAGTTTCATTTTTCATATTTTTTAGTGCTAAACCACATTCCTCAAACGTTAACTTACCTTCACATGAACTTCTTTCAAAATCTGAGAGTTTTTTATCATGGTTACAAAAGTGGTTAAGCGTTTGAAAGTTACATTTGTTTTTACTTTGGTATAATTTTTCATAAAAGTCTTTCTGTTGATTTAATATTTCTTTTGAATCTGTTACCCTTGTTCCATCTTCCTTAGTTAACTCTTTTATTGTTTTGTTTGTGTAATTTCTCTTTTCGAGATTTAGAAAATATTTAGAATTTTTTTCACCAGATTCATACCATCGTGCCTTAGATCTTAACATTATACCTTCCACCTCTTTTTTTCCTCATTTCTTCTAACTCCGCTTGTTTTTTGTTCAATTCTTTCATCATAGTGGGGTTATTATTTTGATTCACTAAAGCATGTAAGGTATTTATTTCAGCTTCCATTTTCCTGAGATTTTGTTTTTCCTGTTTTGCTTTAGCTTGTGAATACATAATAGATTCTGATCTTATTATCATTTTAAGGATTTCAAAAAACAATTGATCATTACATGTTAGTTTCACCTGAAGTGGGTTTTTCTTATCACCTTCACAATAATATTCTTCTACTGTGCTAGTTATACATTTTTTTACCAATTTAATATATTCATTTTGCTTTAATAGCTTTGAATTTAATTTCCAGTATCCAGGACCTCTCGGTGCTGCAGATATAGACAATTTGAGTGTTATTGCTGAATGATCAGTTTTATAGCCAGGAATAATAGAGGCGTCTATACAATTTGAAAACATGTCCTCAGAGATTAAAAAATAGTCCAGTCTACTCTGTTTCACAGGGCTTGCCTGATGCCAAGTAAATACTCTACTGTCAGGATTGACTGTTCTCCAAGGATCCAGTAAATCTAGTTGATTCTTGATGTCCTGGACTGCTGCTCGGGCCATGGAGTGTTTATCATGCAAGATATTATAAGAGTCAAGCTCCATGTCCTGAACAACATTCCAGTCACTACAAATAATAACAGAGGAATTTTCAAAATTTATAATATCCTCTTTCAAAGTTTTAAAAAACTCAGCATTATCATCATTATGACCATATAGATTCACTAGTGTGAATCTCTGTCCATTAACTAATAAATCTAAGAGAATGTATCTGCCCTGACAATCACATCTGTTTCTAAGAATAAGAAATTCAAAATTATTTCTTAACAGGATAGCAACACCAGCACTACTGCTAGATTTATGGCTAAAAACACACTTATATCCCCATTCAGCCTCCCAATACTTCTCAGTCTCAACTGTACTATGTGTCTCTTGTAAACATATAATAGATGCTTTCTTTTGTTTGACCCAGCAGAAAATATCTCTTCTTTTGAGATCAGAACTATGTAGACCCCTAACGTTCATTGACAAAATTTTAATTTGATTATCCATTGTTAAATCTTGTTTTAAGTAAAACTTTCACAGGGCTTATATAGACATGCATCACAAAACCATTATCATGAAAAATGCTCACATACACCTTGGGACACACTCTCACACACATAACCACATAATGCTTAAAAAATCGATAAGTGTAGTACAGTGTCATGCACCATTGGGTACATATATAATGTTGCCCAATATAGTGATACATGAACTCTGTTCTACGCTGGAGTGTTGGTATAATTAGTAAATATAAACATCAATACAGTATGATTGAGAAATAATACTTTTTGTCCATCGATTCAAGATTGAAATACAATGTGCATATTTCAAAATTTTAGATACAAGATTATAAGAACATTCTTACCTTTTACAGGTTTTGTCCTTTTCCGAAAATCACTTTTCTAATTTAAATATATATAATTAAAATTAAAACTGTGCATATCCAATTTTGGAACAAAGTTCTATACCTCCAAATGTATCCAAAATCAATATGGAGAAAAATCATTTTGTTTATAAATTGCGATTTAGTGTTTCACTAATGTCGTCAAAAAGGTCAAATTTGTACCTTTTTCCCGCTTTTGTTTTTGCATACACACTGCAATTAAAGTACCAGGCAGATTCAATTTTTGGATGGGAAGTTAATCTATTTATGAGACCCATATTTTGTCTAGTAACATCTTCTACTATTGTAAGTTGTATAATTAGTTTTAAAGGAATATTTTTTAAATGCTTCAAAGTCTTGAGAGAACTCATTCACCATCAAATCATTGAAGTTGTACGACTACCTGTAGCTGTCATTTCTCAACCTCTAAATTGACCATTTCATTGTATGACTGTATACTAAATCATCTGAATTTGACATATTCTCTAAAATCACAGTTGCCTTCATTGATATTGAAGTCAAAACCTGCGTTTTTGAAGCACTCATAGTTGTAATCATCCAAACTCAGTTAAGTGATGAATGAAATCTGCAATCTCCATTTTGGATAGTGCACAAATTAGTGCAGTTACTTAAATAGCAGATTACAGCCATCTTAAGTAGAAGCCATGTGATGTGATGTGAGGTCATTTACCTTAATGCATGTAGTTTCTGATAGTTTTTTCAAGATGACTGATCTTTATTGCTGGTGTTGAAACACTCATCTGTGCAGATGGTGTAAAGTCATCCAAATGCAGTTATGTGTGAATTGGACAAGCACATCAAAGGGCGCTCCACTGGAATGCATTAGAGGCATACCAAAGCACATATGTACGGTAAAAGGTTCAGATCATTAGCATTGATGTCATTGTCCCCTGTTCAAAGTTGTAGATAGATGCAACAAATGTGAGGCATATTTTCTGTTGAAGAAAGATAGTTTCTTATCAGTAGTTTTAATTAGCTTTGAGAAAAATATTTAAAAAATTGAAAACATATTTGTTAATGATGTCAGTTGATAATTATTGCCAGTAATCAGTCTTTTCTCAGATAATGGTGATTACTTGCCAGTGATCTCAGAGATTGCATAGATCTCGGCTAGTGGTCACTCATAAGGTATTGTCAGTGATCTCAGAGATTGCATAGATCTCGGCTAGTGGTCACTCATAAGGTATTGTAGTACTTGTATTAGTGAGGAATATATTTCAGTCCCTATATCAGAATTTATGGCTCTCCATCCTTCTGTATACATGTACAGGTGTTTTTACAGATACAGTTTTGGCATGTATCTTGTGTAAATCACACTGATGTTATTTATGTTATGTGTTAAAGGTACATAAAGCCAATTAGGCATGGAGATTTGTCTGCAAATGACTTTTAAGTTACATGAGTCTTATCTCTGTGTAGGTTTGTAGATTGCTCAAGAACTATACAAGTTGGTTCATGGTCAGAAAGAGGCAAAAGACCAGATGTCACAATTGTTTTTTTATATAGGGTTTACTGTAAAATGCAGTTGTTGTAGTACAGTATATGTTTGGCACATGATTTTCATGTAGAAATATATTTGTAAGTTTACAAACTTAAAAAATGTAGACATATTAGATTTATTTTCTTGCCTGTGTTAAAAAGACAGTTCATCCTTGAAATGAAAATTTAAGTGGAAAATTCCTACCTTCAATTTGAAGAGAAATAAAAGGAGGGAAATATTTCTTTAATATAGGATAAGTATAACAAAGAAATGAAAATAGAGATTGGGAATTGGACAAATTTTTGTTTTCACTTTATTTTTTGTGCAGTTTTTTTTCATTGTTTTTTAAGATCATTTGTTTGTAGTATCAATCCCACGGTCCAGTATTATTAATAGATTAAGCTTTGGAAAGATATAAAAACTGTTAAAACAGGCTGATGTACATGTAGTTATAGTTATTTTTTGCAGCAGTGATGGAAATATGAGTATGAATGGTTTTAGGAATTATTGTTAGGAACTTTTAAACTTCTTTTGTTTTTAAAAGTTTTATCCTTTTCAGCATTGTAATGTTAATAAGCTAGATGGTGTTCCACAGAAACTGACTTACCTTGAAATTATTTTTACAGGAAGAGAAGACAGTGGTGTCGAAAGAGGAGTATGCTGTGGCCAAACACATGAGATTCAATATCATGGTCCATGAAGGGAGGCTAGCTGGCATGTCGGTCAAATGCTTCCTAGGTAGGTATATTAGTATGTACATCATGTTGCACCTTAGGTAAGCCCATGGAATTTTTTCCCACCGCAATGTTTTGCCTGAGATTTAGCAGATCACTGTATCTTGATCATTGTAAGGGGACATAAGTACATAGAATGTAACTTTAACAGTTTAGCAAGGTATAACACTGCTGTACATAATAATCAGTTACATTAAGGTACCTCATTGTTGCATATCCCATCTATTAAGGTTGGTTCTTCTTGTTTTGGCCATTTTTCATCACATGACATGCAACACATGGTGACTAGTATATATCATGAGGAAGAACCTGTGAAAACCTGCAGATGAACACCAAACCTACGGGAAGATACTGGAAATCGTTGAGTTGAGAGGTCAGTAATCTGCAAAGAACATTTGGCCACCCATGGGCCATGATAAGGTTGCAATGGTGATATATCTCATTACATTTTAAGTGACATTTTGTGCTGTGTATGTCGGTATCAGGTGACATAACATGGTCTATAACACGGTACACTTTGGATGTAGTAGGGTTGGGTAACACCATTTCACATCCGATACAGTATGCATCAGGCATTATGATGTGTTCTGTCAATTATACATTTAATGCTACCATATTTTCTGCATGCTTTTGGATAGCAAAGGAATTACTTTCTCTGTCCTAAATCACACATAATAATATTTCAAGCACTAAGAAATGCCAAATCAAAAAAGATTTTCATGCTTTTGAAGTTTATTCACTGTGATGCAATTCTTTATTTTGAAAATTGTGGTTAACACAGACCTGCCAACCCTCGTGATTTTTATGTGAATTTCGCCATTCTTGTTAGAGACTCACAGATTTGCACCTCATGCAGATAAAATCACAACTTCTCAAATTCTCAATCAGCATAAATCATGAATAAAATTTAACTTTATCCTGTTAAGTGCAAGTCAAAATAGCACTAATGGTCACTCATACATATAACGGTCCTGTATTGCTAGTCATGATTTTAGTAAAGCTAGATTTGTTTGTTACAGTTTGCCCTGGAGCAAGCATTGTAAAATATATAATCTCTATTTAAAACAGAAGTTTTACAAATACTTGGGAAGAAAGCTGAAGCCCATCTGATATTTGTTTTTAAGTGGCACATGTACATACTTATAGCCAATTTCTTATAAAAACAAACACCAAATGCCAGCTTTTTTGAGTGTAGGAATATTTTAGCTATTGAAAGACTAGCATGTATAGTTAGTTGCTTGAGTTCATATTTTTTTTGCACATGAGCTGATAACATTGTTTTTTGTTTGATGTTTTATCTTACAAATTAATACCATTTTGTAATTAAGTTACACAGCAGTTTAAAAAATTCACCTTCAAAGAAAAAGGTGTTTTCCACAAAAAGTGAAATATAGATTGGAGTATACCAAAACATGGCCTGGCATTCAGCCATCCAACATTGAAATGCATTTTGCTTTTCGTACAGTAGTATGCAGTGAATTTTAGATTTGGGAGTGTGCAATATTATTATATAGTACATATATGACAGATAAATTGTAAGCAACAATATGAGCCCTTGTGGGCATGTGGCAGAATGATATGAAAAAGAAAGCACCCAATAGAATTCAGCTCTGGAGTACTTTAAGCCATCTAGTCACATTCTGAAAGCTATCAGTGCTGAAGCGTTGTTTGTGAGTTTTCTTGTTATACATGTGTGTAATTAGGATTTTATATATAGCTTCAATAACTTTAATTTGTTGAAGGATAACCTTGCCTTTCTTAGTTGGAGATCAGCAACAGTGGCAGTAAAAGAGTATTTCCGATTGTAGCGAAAAATAAAACAAACTTTAGTGTTTGGTCATCAAGATTATACCCTGAACAGTTTTAAAACAAATTTACCATAGCACAGTTGAGGAAAAATTAAGTCTGTCACAGCATTATATCATGACATATAGCGTGAAGTCTGTGTATATCAGTAAATTTGGCTGCAAATAAATTTGTACTCAGTGTAAATAGTGCTTTAGTGTTATTTTGGAATTTTCATATAATACAGGACTGACCATCAAAGCGGATGGAGCTAGTGCCATCATATAAATTTTCACGAATTGTGTTCAAAATTCAAAACAGTTTTTCAGTCTTTTCACTGATTGCGAGTGGGGAAGGTTGGCAGCTCTGTTAACACCATCATTTTGGTTAACCTCCACCTCGTCATGTACAGAATTTCCCTCTTACAGGAAAATTTGTAGACTGGCTAGATTTTTTTTGATGGGTCTTATTTAAAACTAAAGAAATTTTGTGAGGATATATATTGCCTTTTCTGACTAGGCATCAACATTTTTTATCAGCTTGACTTTTAGATTTCCAAACAACTGATTCTGGAAAATTTCAATTATATATGTTCCAATATGAAATCAAACTTAACCTTTCCTGTTAGTCTTGTCTGAAATGGTTAAATAACAAAGGCTTATTTAAGAATCACTTCCTTTCCTGACACAGACATTAGATTTCATTTCAGTATAGCGATTTAACAAGCGCCTCTCCTCAAAAATCTAATTGTTCTCTGGTCCATATTAATGCGCTCTTCATAGATCGACGGAAATTTGCATCCTCATATACAGCTGTGGCCAAAATTATAATTAGTTTGTCTGTCAGGTGTTGTTATTATTGTAGAACTACATCGTTGTCAGAAAGTATAACTAATCTGCCTCCCAGGTTTTATTTTTTCGTATAACTACAGCTTATCTGAAAACATTGGTGCTTAAATATCACTATTAAAATGATGCTATAAAATTACAAAGCATACAAATGTTATTTTGGATGAAAAAAATATTGGTATCCATAAATAGTGTTATAAGACATACAGCAGGTATTGCATTCAGATGTAATTTACCTGTAAATAGTTAAATGTTTGCCTCACTTGAGTCATACTACCTTGAAATGTTCCTTTTACCTTGGATATGGGAACACTATAACACTGACAGGTTCCATTTACTGTGGATATGGGAGCACACTAATATTGAAATATTTCATGGAAATGGGAACACTACAGCACTGAAATGTTCCATTTATCATGGATATGGGAATGATTTGTAACATTAAAATGTTCCATTTATCACAGATATGGGAAAACTACAACACTGAAATGTTCCATTTAACATGGATATGGGAACACTATAACACTGAAATGTTCCAATTATCATGGATATGGGAATGATTTGTAACAGTAAAATGTTCCATTTATCATGGATATGGGAACACAACAACACTGAAATGTTCCATTTATCATGGATATGGGAATGATTTGTAACAGTAAAATGTTCCATTTATCATATATATTGGAATGATATAACATTAAAATGTTCTATTTATCATGGATATGGGAATGATATAACACTGAAATGTTCCATTCATCATGGATATGGGAATGATATAACACTGAAATGTTCCATTCATCATGGATATGGCAACAATATAACATTGGAATGTTCCATTTATCATGGATATGGGAACACTACAACACTGAAATGTTCCATTTATCATGGATATTGGAACACTATAACCCTGAAAAGTGCCATTTATCAGTGATATGGAAACATGACAACACTAATTTTCCATTTATCATGGATATGGGAACACTATAACATTGAAATGTTCCATAATGGATATGGGAACATGACAACACTGAAATGCTCCATTTTAACATTAGAAAGTTTTCACGAAAAGTTTTCTTATGATGTCTCTTTGGTGCAAATGAAAATGATGTCATTATAGCCACATCAATAGCCATCTTGAAAATCTTGTGAGTTCTAGTTGGTCCTAAATAAAAATGGTGCCAATCTGTATGGCCACAATGGTTTTAAAAATCTTGTTATTGCTACTCTTAATATAAAGACAATTCAGGTGGCCTAGTGGTTATATCATCCATCTTGGATGCAAAAGGTCATGGGTTCGATCCCTGGCTGAGTCATACCAAGACACAGAGCTGCGCATAATGTTCCCCCCAGTCACATTATCCTGACACCAGTCACACATGTCCTAACACTAACCTCTTAATGCTGAGTGCCAAGCGAGGCAACTGTTAGTACTATTTTTGTAAGTCTTTGCCACAGCATGATGCCCCATAACCAGACATCACCATTAACTGTGTCACTGCAGACATCGTAGCGATATGACTGAACAATTTTTAAAGCTACTTAGTAAATCAACATCATACACACATAAACTTCCTATAAAGAAAGTCATTTTGACACTAGTTTTTTTTATTATGAGAAGACTTTTTATGGTGTCTAGTTGGTCCTATACTAAATTATGCAGATCTGACATTCATTATGGCCACTGCGGCAGTCAGATTGAAAATTTTGTTATTGTTACTCATCCTAAATGGAAAGCCTTATCATTATGGCGTTTTCACCAGAAGACCTCTTATAGTGTCCGGTGGGGTATAAATGAAAATGATTCAGATCTGAAATTGTCAGCCACAGTAGCCAGCTTGAAAATCTTGTTATAGCCGGCTGGCTGGTCCTAAATGATGATGAACCCAATTTGATATCCAACATACCATCGGAATGGCTAATTTCCAAATCTTGCTAATGTTAAAAATATAGATGGAATAGAAAAATAACAGGTCACTGTTATATGAAATGATGTGTGATGTTATTTTGTCACCAAGTTACTCAAAATGTCTTGGCCATGCTTTCACATGACAAGAGTCTCCCAGGGGGCCCCGAGTGGCAGAGTGGTCTAAAGCGCTGTCTTTTGTGGATTACTGCCATCTCACCTCTGTCTGCGTGGGTTTGAGTCTAAGACTTGGCTAATGTAGTTATGTGAGAAAGCTTGCCAGTAGTTTCTCGTGGGTTGGTGGTTCTTTCCGGGGGTTTTCCAGGTTCTTCCTCCACCATTAATACTGATCGCCATGTATAGCCTATATTGTGCTGAAAAATGGCGTTAAACCATAAAAAACCAAACAAAACAAGAGTCCCTCGAAGGGGATGATGTTCCACTGGCTGAAAATAAGTTATAGGAATCAACAAAAAAACTCTTTCTGCTATTTCATTGCTTAGTTTTGAAACTATCGTTGATATTCTTGAAAATTAAGAAGACTTTAAAGTTTGCATTTTGGACCAATTTGACATAGAAAATCTTTTTGTGAGAACCCATGACTAGCAACCCCAGCAGATCAACGTCACATATTAAGAACATCAATGAAAATCAATACCTAGTGTTGGAAACTTCATAAGTGTCACACACAAATTAAAATCAACCTATATAAAATATACATGTTTCAAAAGGGCATTAAATTATCTACCATTTGATATAACTTTTAATTTGTTTATTTTTAAATTGCCTTTGTTTTTATAAATTGAACTTTATCCGCAGTGGTAATTTCCGGTAATTTTCCTTTTCGGCGCGCGTGCACCAGCAACAGCGCGTGTCAGTCGCGTGATCACGCTTGCGGGTCATTAAATGGCTATGAATATTCATAGAATTAATTTGGCCAATGAGAAAAATGAATTCGCTACAACCCGGTGCTTGACGTTTTTTCGTATGTTAACAAACAACAAAGCTACGACGGGTCAAAGTCGGTGAGGATTTGTACGCCATCTAAGCTAAATACAGATAAAAGGCATATATCAAAATAACATTTAAGCTTTTTTCTTTAAAATGATGTATAAATCATTAAATTCGGTAAACATTTTGTATCCCGCATTTAACACCAAACTTTTCAAAATTTACCGACTTGTCGATCGGGTGACCCGTCCGTCATTTTGGACATTTGACCCGAGAAAAATTTCTAAATAATGTGGAAATTACGTATACTCCCGCCCACCTGCAAAACAATGCTAGTTCGCAAAATCTATTTTCAATTTTTTTTAAATATAATTACAGATATAAAAGATTCCATTGTGGATAAGAATTGATTCAATATGGAAGGGAGATCGCTAGGCCCTTTCTGTACTGAAATACAGCTTAGTGAAGAACACTTGACTGAACTGACTTCAATAAAATCTCTTGAAAATTGTCATGTGAAAATTGGTGTTTTGTTGAAACTGAACACTTTCTTGAAAAAGGCAGCAAAAGTAATAGATGTTGCTAAATGTCTGCAGCCGAAATTGTCTGTTTTTAGTGATGCAACGTTGAGGATAAAATTAACCAGATTGCTTGAAGTCAAGAAAAAACCGACAGTGGTATTTTAAAGAACACGGAATATTGACTCTTTATTTAAGCAGTACCAAAACAAATTCTTTTAAATGATGTGTGAAGCACTTTACAGACTATGATGTGTTTTCTAAACAATGAAAACAATTTACAACTTAATTATTTCAACAGAATGGTGACTTTTAAGTTAAAGTAGCAAGTGAGGTTTACCAATTACCATGAATTTAATAAAAATTGAATTTGATGCATAGTCCATATGATTAGTAAAGCTTTGAACTTTATACAGTTACCAGCATAACTTAATTAAAATTTTTATATGAATGGTTTTGATGTGAAAAAACCCATTTTTGATTAAACACCATATATTGACATGTTGCTGTTTGTGTTATCGTACAAAATATTAAAAACAAAATTTAAATATTGGTGAGATGTTTCTTGCAATAACTGTCCCTCTTGTAAAAATACATCTTAAACAATCGCAAAAATGAGTCCAGCATGTTCTTTTACATAAAGTTGGAAAGTTTTATTAATTTATCTTAAAAAATAAAAAAATTACATCAATTTATGTCTAATTTCTTTTTTTTCTGGTGCCATCGATTTATCGCGTGGCAAATATTATTATATGGGAAAAAGTGGGCAAATTGAATGAAAATATGCAACTTTAAAATGTCATATTTTTACTTCTAGTAGAGATATTTTTAAAATTTAAACTGTTTCGTGCTGCTAGCAATAAGATCTATCATTTAACAATGTTTTAAAAGTAATTCAATGACAATGAAAAATCAGCTGGGGTTGCTACCATGACAAACGTGATGTTCGTTTATACATTTTGCTAATTTATTTTTTCATTTATTTTATTGCAGCGTCAGATGCTATAGACTGTTTGATGGAGTCAAAATGGGCCAAGGGGAAGTCTGCTGATCCCAATGGAGAGATTTTCTTCAAAGATAGACTCTCCTGTCAGCATTTTTGTCAGAGGTATGAAATAGTTTTTCTTGAGGACACCTTTTATTTTACACATGAATTTAACCTTTTGTGCATAAAAATTGTGTACTGCTTGTAAATTCATGCATGAATTTAACCTTTTGTGTATGGAAATTGTGTACTGCTGGTAAATTTATGCATGAATTTTTCTTGATACATATGGGAAATTAGAATAGAAGTTAAGAAAATTAATTTAAAAAACTGCCAGTGTAAAATACAATTATATTACTGAGTAGAAAATATCACAAATAAATTAACAACTTAAAATTTGTACAAATTAAATACTTTAAAATCCTTAATTATTTGCAGTTTAAATATATTTATAAGATAGACCCATTAAATCAATTATTTGGTTACATAACAGTATAAAATTAGTATCTCAGAATGATCCAGTTCATAATATCCCTTAACATGTTAATTCCTTATGTTCATCAATGTCTGATAAAGCTCGTAAATCTTTCGTTTTCTGTTCGTTGTAAATTGTCATTATCTAGTAATCATAAATATTGTCTGACGTCACTTATTTGGCTTCACTGTGCTAGAACTTTGTAAGTAACACTTTAAAAATAGTCGTTGGAATCAATTAAAGGCTGCAACAAGACATGTATTTATTGTGTGGCAGGATCACAGGAAGTTCAGATAACAACTTGGAACTGAACATGTACATGTATTAAATTCACGGTTCAATCAAAATGATTGTCATCTAGAAATTAAATTGAACTTATCAAAAGGAAAAAGAAATTGAATCAAAATCTTTTACTAGATCACAGCAATAATACTGGCCGCCATGTATAGCCTATCGTGTGCTGAAAAATAGCGTTAAACCCTACAAAAAAAAACAAACTACATCACAGTGTTAAAACAGCAAAGACAAATATTAATACAAGTACATGTTAGGATTTGCATGAAAATGGAAGCAATATACTTGCTAGAAAACACGGATTCATTTTACTGGAAGTAGTATTTAATTTAATTAATATTTTGAAATTATTAAGATCCAAAAACCAGTTGATATAAATTTTGTGAAATGAATAACATCATGAAATGGACAACACAGTGCATACCATATCTTTCTGAATGGGTATAATAATATGACAGCTTAAAAGTATTTTAATTAGTGGTATTTGTGTGTATTGCATGCATCTAGATAGCCTCCAACATTATCCTTTGATTTATCAAGTGAAGCATGTAAAATAATAATATTAAAATATTAATATAGGACAACTCCTACTCTACATGAATAGAATTTTCAGTTTAAAACACATCGATTTATAAACGAGCATATATGGTAATAATGATGAAAACTGATTTGTAAAGATATTACACTTGATCAATGAAAAAAGTCATGCGGTGCAGAAATAATGAACAGCATTTTTTATTTGTTTTTCCTTCTTTTTTTTTACCTAACAGTGCTCATAACTTGCTCATGGGGTAAGGAAGAACCATATAAATTTCATATCCAAATTTTAAGAGATCAAAGTCACTGATTTTTGTACAATAACTCTAGTCCTCAATCATTTACAGTTGCCAGACTGAATGGCTTGCATTTGTGGTAAGGGAGAACTTAAGGTCCATAGGTCAAAGAACTTAAGGTGCATAGATCAAAGGACAAGGTCATTGTGGTTGAAAGAAGAAAAATGATGTCCACACATTAAGATGAGCTCTCATCTTTGGTTACAAAACTCTGTTAATGGCTTGCACATTGAGTAAGAAAGAATCCAATAAATTTTGGGCTCATTGATCAAGGTTAACGTAACCGAGAGAACATACTTCAAAATACTAGCATTAATTCTTCTTCATGTAAATGGATCAGACTTTATAGAATGGTTTGTACTTTGCCTATCAGTTTTGGGGTCTAAAGGTCAAAGTTCAGAAGTCACTGTGGCAGAAAGAATAAAAAGTAGTTTTCACACAATAGCATTACTTATACATCATTGACCTGGATCATCTTTTTTAATTGAAGGAAGAAAAGTGGTTTCTGTACAAAGGTTTGTTATCTGTATACACAGCGTGGGTGTGTAATGTGCCATTCAGAGTACTCTAGTTTATTTTTGGTGATAAAATTTTAATTGTGTATTACAGATCATTTCAAGGGTTTGTTTAATAAGGCTCATTATTTCTTCAGTCCTGGTTTTCATTTGTTGCCAAAATGGTGTAATATGAAATCTTGGCAACATTGACTTCATTGCAGAGGTCAATGAAATGTCACCACAGTAAATATTGTAAAATGTTACCTCGATGTAGTTGATGGTGTGACATTGCTATCATCTGACACAGTACCTTAATTTCAAGTCAGGGTTTTGCATTAAAGGTTTTGACAGTAATGAAAGTTGGTCATCAGTTGATGTGTTGAATGGAAACTTTGGTATAGTAATTACTGCACGCCTAATCCAATATGCTACAGCTTAATGCTGTATTGGTTGGAAACTTTGGTAAAGTAATTACTGCATGCCTAATCCTGTATGCTACAGCTTAATGCTGTATTGATTGGAAACTTTGGTAAAGTAATTACTGCATGACTAATCCTATATGCTACAGCTTAGTGCTGTATTGATTGGAAACTTTGGTAAAGTAATTACTGCATGACTAATCCTATATGCTACAGCTTCGTGCTGTATTGAATTGAAACTTTGGTAAAGTTTTTTCTGCATGACTAACCCTATATGCTACAGCTTAGTGCTGTATTGATTGGAAACTTTGGTAAAGTAATTACTGCATGCCTAATCCTATATGCTACAGCTTAATGCTGTATTGATTGGAAACTTTGGTAAAGTAATTACTGCATGACTAATCCTATATGCTACAGCTTAGTGCTGTATTGATTGGAAACTTTGGTAAAGTAATTACTGCATGACTAATCCTATATGCTACAGCTTCGTGCTGTATTGATTGGAAACTTTGGTAAAGTAATTTCTGCATGACTAATCCTATATGCTACAGCTTAGTGCTGTATTGAATGGAAACAGTTATTACTTTGTGTCTATTCTGATATGCTAAAACTTAGTTCTGTATTGAATGGAAATTTTGGTAAAGTAATTACTGCATGCCTAATTTGATATACTACTGATTAGTGCTGCATTGAATAGAAACTTTGATAAAGTTATTACTTTGTGTCTATTCTGATATGCTAAAACTTAGTTCTGTATTGAATGGAAACTTTGGTAAAGTAATTACTGTGTGCCAATTTTACAGCTTAGTGCTGTATTGAATGAAAACTGGTAAAAGTAATTACTATTTGCCTAATCTGATATGCTACAGCTTTGTGCCATATATGGATTCTTGATGTGTCAGTATTTTCATGTATGATGTGTTTACTGTAACATTAAATGATCATGGCTAGTATTTATTAAAGTGTAAATTTGACCTGATCACTCACAAAGTAAAAAAAAAAATGTCTGAAGTAATTTATATTAACTTCGTGAGTGATTAGGTAACAGAGTTCAATCCTGAACTTCACACTTGTTGTATTTTTATGTTTGACCTTTCTTGAAATTGATGACATGCAAATTGTAAACTTAGGAATATTTCATCCTTGAGCTATGTTTGATTGTCAAACTCCAGATTGAAACAAAGAGTGGCATTTTTTGGTCCAATACTCATTTCTTTCTGCACTTGTGCCAAGTTCTTTATGTTATCACCAGAGCATAAATAAATTATACTGTTCTAGTGCATGATGTGACCCCAGACTAACTTGTAACAATATTTGCAGTGCTAAGAGTTTACATTGAAATCACCACAATAATTGTGTGAAGTTTATTTAAAGCAAATTTCATTAAAACGTTTGAGCCGTCATAAATGGCATCAAAGTTTAGGACCGTCATTTTGACTGTTTGTAGTGAATATCATTGTTATTGCAGGTAAGACATAGCAAACTTTGTAACTCATGGTATAAAATCTTTTTTTGGGGGCAGGCTTCTGGAAAAAGGACTCTTTCATAGAGCTGACAAAAAAGAAAGAAGTAAAGAAGAGAGAAGTAAAGACAGAGAAAAATCTAAGAAGAAGAAAAGGGACACAACTGAGAGCATAGAGGTGAGTAAAAATTGAAGATTGCAAAAAACATTGGTATGCTTGATACAGAGATACCAGCCATTCTTAGTTTTAAGGAATCTTTATGAATTTCATGGAAAATTCTTGATTCTTACATAGTGAACAAAATTCTGCAAAAATGTCCTGTTTGGGATATAAATTTCTTAGAAAATTCTCAATTCGTAAATAGTGAACAAAATTCTGCAAAAATGTCCTGCTTGTGATGAAGTTTGATCAACACCTGATGGAAGATAAGTACTGTTTTTCAGATCTGACAGAGAGTTGAAATGTCTCTTTTTTAAAGGTGTGTAAAGTAATTTTAAAGGTATTCTGACTTGAATGTGAAACTGAGATTAAAGCATGTTAAGTTTTAACTTTGTTAACTAAATTGGTAGGAAAGTATGGTACTGCATAGTTTTGTGTTGAATGGAAGCTTTGGTATAGTAATTACAAATCATTGCATATTGCATATAATTGCATATCATATTAAGCATGCAGTAATTACTATACCAAAGTTTCCATTCAAGTACCTAATTTTGATTTTTGGCAGTTGTGTAAACAAATAGAGAGTTATCAGTAAAGCACTTGAAGAATGGGAAATGCATTTTGTATCAAGGAGTGCGAGTAAGGTTGCTGGCAATACATGGGCTTAATACAGTTTGAAAGTATTTTAAAATGATGAACTCCCATATGTTGACATTAGTGCTCTGTTGCCTTTCTTTTTTGAATGATAATTTTTCCATGAGTAATTTTGCTGATAGGTTAGATTTATAGTTCCACCAGAAAACTCCGCATAAATCTTGTGTACTCAACAGGCAGCAAATTTCAAATCCCATCCATTTTGGCTCTTTCTTAAATAAAAATTAGTCCATGTGGCTGACCACACTTTCAGATTTTTCATCAGGTCTTACGCGACCATGCTTGAAACACTTTTGGTTTTATGTTAAGCAGTTATCAATGTTGACAAAGTGCTTAATTGTTGACATAGCCATGTTAAAGCTTCTGAAATATACTTCCCAGGAACTCTAAATATAAATGTTACTGAAGCAGATCACACAGAAGGTACTGGTATGGAATTCAGTAAGCCCTTGTCAAGTTTTGAAATGTTGAAAGTTAATAAATATATGAGTTCCATTGGACATTTTCTTCTTCCATATTTACATCAGTAGCGTGTTATATTGATATGATAGGTTCAAATCATGATTATTGTAATGCCAGTTTAATACCGCATGATACTGGTATTTGATATTTTCTAGCACACCTACTTTTCACCAAAAGACTTTTTATGATATCTGGTTGGTCTTAAATTAAAAAGATGACCCACATATATCAAATATGGCTGCCATACAAAGCATATTGAAAATCTTGTTATTATGATGGAGTTTCACTAAAGTCTTCTTATTGTATGTGGTTTGTTTCTATTGATAATAGTTCCAATCTTACAGTCAATATAGCCACAACAATGGGTAATTAAAAAATGGTATAGCTGAAGAATATTACAAATTGTTTTAATGCATGGCAGTTTAAAAGAAAAAAGAAATGGTCTTATTTTTAGTTAACAGAAATACTCTGTAGACAATAGAGTGGCAATCCATTCAAGGGACTCTTGACCAGAAAGCTTGTGGAATGGCCTGTTGTCCTTCTTTTTTATATTCCATTAATTTGTTGGTATAAGTTTGTTTTTGCTATGCCTCTTGGAGTAATTTCATGAAACTTTATGCACAATGATTAATTGGTCCTAAATGAAACTGGTGCCACTGAAACATCCAATAATCCTGCTATACCCAACACCTTGAAAATCTTACTATCTCTACTCTGAGGTCTGTATTAGGGCAGTTGGAGGCACTGAAGCAATTTCAAAAGCATCATGGAGTTTTCAGCAGGAGATGACATGTAGTTGGACCTCAATGAAAATGATGCCTTCCTGATATCCACTATCCCTGCCATGTCAGCCATCTTGAATTGTTTTCTCCATTCTCGTGCTAAATGGATGGTCATATTGACATCGTTTTTTTTTAATGATGATCACTTCATTCTAAATTAAAATCATTCGGATCCAAGAAAGCCTCCATGAAAATCACCATTCCCCATCTATATGGTAAATCATATTGACATTTTGTATTACAAGAAAACTTATTACATCTGACATTCAATGTGACCATTTTGAAAGCCTTGTTAACTGCTACTTTTCTGAATGTTTGGTCATATTGACATGGGGATTTCACCAAAAAGACTACTTACTATATGTAATTGGTCATAAATAAAAATGGTGTTGATTTTACATCAGTATGGCAGCTGCATTGGCCATGTTAAAAAATCTTGTTGGTACTACTCCACCTGAAAGGATAGTCATATTGATATAGGGTTTTTAAATTGGTCCTAATTGAATATAAAGTAAAACCTGTCTTGTAAAACCAACTCTTTTGCCAAAAAATGATCGTTTCTCAAGACAGGTGGTCTCCCATTATGGGTCACAATGCTATATAATGAATATATTTGTGTATTGAGAGTGTTACATTGTCTTTCAAGACAAGTTTTACTGTAGTATGAATCTTATATGTAATATGTCTGCTACCAAGGTGGGCAAGACTTGGTGTCACTGAAAGAATATAAGATGGTTTCAGAATTTTAGGAGTCAAATGGAAGAAATGGTCATAATGATGATTCATTTCAGTCAGTTGATTGTCAGTTTATTTTAGTACTTTCTCTCCAAATTTTCACATTATGACTTTTTTTTATAAAGGAACATAATTACAATTGACTGAGAACAAGAAAAAAAGAAAGTCTTGCAATAAACAGTTTTCTATTTAAATGTCTTCTCTTTGCTTCTAAGTTAAAGATGTTCTTCCTGATTATTTTGCTGGTACCCATTTTAGAATTTGACATTTTTCAGACACTGCATACGTTATAGTACGTAAAGCTCAGTGGCAACTCAACAAGCTTGGACCTCTTTGGTACAAGGTTCAATCCTGAAGTTTGTATGTGCAAGTTTGTGACTGCCTATACATTGCTGCAACTGATAGGCTAATGTTTGACACTTCTGTATGAATACATTATTTGTATGCAAAAAGAAAAAAAAACAAGCACATCTTGAGAAATTATTTTGATTTGTATAGGGCAAGAAAGATACAAAGAAGGAAAAGAAGAGCAAAAAAGATGCAGACAAGGAGGTCGAGAAAACAGATGAAAATAAAGAAAACAAAGAAGAAAAGAAAGAGGAGAAAAAGGTAAAATTTATAATTATGAATGTTTATTTTCTTAGGTTTTCTAAAAAGTGTTAGGAATCATGATAACTCTCCCCCCCCCCCCCCCAATATTTCAATCAGTCAATCAATCTGTCTATTATCCTAGTTCCTTCTAAATCACAGTGGGAGTTCATAAAGCTTTGTTTTACTTGTCCACCTGTTAACCATGTGCCACGAGAATATTATAACAGACCTTGGTTTACATCCCCAGGATCCTGGCATGGAGGTACTAGTGGATCTAAAATGATGTTGTTTTAAACAAGGTGAGAAAGGCATGGGAGATATTTTGTGGCAAGCAACAGAGGTTACACTTGCTTAGGGCTTGGTGCGATTCCAATCATAAACTTTTTTGCTGGTCATAAAATATTTTCATTTTTGTTCTCTGGGGCAAGAGCAATTTTAAGTATGTAAGCTAGATTAGTCCAAGACTAATTTTACCTCTCTGGCATTTTTCAATGGATTTGAATGAAACATGCAGTGATGTATTTGAAGTTTTATTAATTTTAGATATATTCTGTCAACTTGAACAGGGACCCTGAGTGCCAGAGTGGTCTAAAGTTCTCTCCGTTATGGACCACAAGCCATCTCACCTGTCTGCATGGGTTCGAGTTTCGGATTCTGCTAATGTGGGTATGTGAGAAAGCTTGCCAGTAGCTTCTCATGGGTTAGTGGTTCTTTCTGGAGTTTTCCCGGGTTCTTCCTTCACCATTAATACTGGCCGCCATGTATAGCCTATCTTGCGCTGAAAAATGGCATTAAATCCAGCAACAACAACCGTCAGCTTGAAAGAAAAAAGGATGTTATCTACTTTGGCAATGAAGAAAAAATTTAAGTTGCCAGGTGAAAATCTAATAAAATTTGCGAAAGAAGTCAAGACTAGGATGTGGATAGGTTAAATGCAGTAAACTTTTATTTCTCCTTCAAATAAATTCCCCAATTACATAAATGTTGGGAATATAAGTCTGCTAATTCCCGAATCCAGTCCTACTAAAAAGGGAGAATTTCTGTCTTTCTCATATAGACAAAGGCCAATAACTTTTTGTGACTTTCTTAGACTAGTCAGTTTTTAGACCACATGTTTTGTCATTGATGCACGTTGTTATTCATGATTTTGTGAACACTTGACTATTATTCACTCACCCAGTTAGTAACAGGTGTTGTTTTAGTAACATATTTACACACTGTATCATTTTCACTGTAAATGAATTATAATAAATGCTACAAACCAAAGAAAGAGAGTGCGATGACACAAACTTGTAAAATTTCTTCAAGTTATTATGATGCAATGAGGGAAGGAGTGGACTCCTAATTTTAGGCATCTTTGATGACATTGGATTCCAATCCCCATCCAATACAGTGGGGCCTTGACTTACGAGTGTCCCAACTAACGAGTTTTTTGAGATACAAGTCGTCTTTCGGCTGATTTTTTGCTTTGAGTTGCGAGCTAAAATTTGGGTTACGAGCCAGCTTCAGATACCCCACCGCTAGTTGGCGCAGCGAACGTCACAGTGAACGCATGAACATCCGCCAATCATCCCGTGTCTCACTCGTTCACTTTAAGCGGTCAGCTTGCAGTGGAAGCATTAGTGTTGTGCTCGCATTTGTGCTTGCGGTTATTTTGCAAAGAAGCAGATGATATTCATTGAATTAAAGAGAGAAATTATGGAAAAACATGACCAAGGTGTGCGTGTAGTCGACTTGACGAAGCAGTACGAGCGTAGCACTTCCACGATCTGCACCATACTGAAGCTGAAGGAGTCAATACATGCAATCACGCTAGCCAAGGGCGTTAAAATAATTAATAAATAGCGGACGTCTCTCCGTTAAAATATGGAGAAGCTGCTGATGGTGGGTTGACGGAGAAGCAGCTCGCCGGAGATACCATGACGAAGGCTATAATCTGCGAGGAGGCACGAGCTATTTACGCTGATTTGCTGCAGGTTCTCTACCTTCCACCCAACATCACCCCTATCCTGCAGCCCATGGACCAGCAGTTGATTTCTAATTTCAAGAAACTCTTTACCAAGCACCTGTTCCGACGCAGATTTGAGGTGACGGAGAGCACAAACCGCAACCTTAGAGAGTTCTGGAAAGACCTCTATAACATCAGGATATGCTTCAGAATTATCGATATTGCAGTGTTTTTTGGAGGTCCGGAACGGATTAATTCCATTTAAATTCATTTCTATGGGAAAATGGATTTGACATACAAGTAATTTGAGTTACGAGCTCCATCACGGAACGAATTAAACTCGTAAGTCAAGGCCCCACTGTATATCCAAGCATGGCCTTCAGTCCTGCAAGTCCAGGAGAATGGGTTTTTTAATCTATGCAACAGATCTATCCTTTTCTACCCGATCACGGAGCATATTTTTTTTAATTGATGCAACAGATTAGTCCTTTTCTACCCTATCGCCATTCAATGCTGTGTAACTTATAGATAGATACATCTGTCTTGCCAGGCATATCTTCATCTTTTCATTAATTATGATAACGATGCATTCCCTCCTTCTATTACCTATTCTCCTAATATTAATATGATCGGAGAATGTATTTGAAGAAGAAAGCAAATTTTTTCAGTCACTCATGTTTCTTCAAGAATACTTATTTTTGATCACAATATTTAAAAACCATTCCAGCCAATTGAACTCGTTACTAATTTGTGATGGAAATGTTTTCCCAACTGACCTGCAGTCATATGCTATATGTCATGGTATGATATATGTCATGGTATTTTAGAGCCATTGGCTTGTTTCTTATTTCGGTTCATGTGGAAAATCTGTGACATAAACATTTCTTGAAAGCAAATTCTTAAGTTAATTATGTTTCTCAGAGAATACATACCTAATCACATTAACATTAGGGATATAGGCAATGTTCCCTCTAAGCTGCGCACTTGTGCACGCACGCAGCTGCTCAGGCATGCCTGCACAGCTGAATTGTAAATTTTTGCTGAATCCAATGTTAAATTTTGCTGGTCTCCGTAATGCTTGCACAGTGCAGTGAGCACTGCGTGCACACCTACCATTCACTTAGAGGGAGTGTTGGATATAGGCATGCTTGGTGTTGTTCCGATTATCGATTATAATCGATCATCAGTTGGTTGGGCAGATAATCGATTGTGAACTCCATAATCGATTGTGTGTAAAGGGATACTACTTTTTAGGTGTCTGCAAAGCACAAAGGCTAGTAAAACTCACAGCCACCAAAGTTGACCTGAAATTTATTAATTCCCTTCACAACTACAAATATGAAACCTTATTATTCATAATTAGGAACATATAGTCATTATTACATGGTCAAGTTGTTAAATTGTTGAGTTAATACATTGAAACACATTTTGTTGATTTGTTTCAGTCAGATTGCAACATCTTTTGTAGTATTTATAAACAATGAAAGAAAAACATGTCCTTCTATACTTTAAATTATAGACACAGCACATGTGAACGAAAGAATTTCAGGAGATTGTAGCAGTATGTCAGTTATATATGACTGATCAGCCATAAAAAGTTGCATTCATTTAACAAAGTTGTAGAACAAAAGTAACACACAATGTAATATTATTGTCAGGTTAAAGTACACATATCATTAAAAGAGATTACTCCTGTACATTTATAAACATATTGAACTCTTGATCAAAAATATAACTGTTTAACAAAAAATAAAATTTGCTCTTACTAACCGATTATAATCGATGATCAGTTGGTTAAGGGGAACTGATTATCGATTATGAATTTCTGACCGATTCCCATCACTAGGCATGCTATCTTCTGACTCCAGCCCAACCCATTTGTGTGCATATTTAGGTCATAGCGTCCAATACACTAATCCAAGTTATCTGAGATAAAATAAGGTCACTTTGTCTTGGCTTGCTAATATATATATATATATATATATATATATATATATATATATATATATATATATATATATATATATATATATATATATATATATATATAATAAGCTAAAAGCTTGCAATTTTGAGAAATTACTTTTCTTAAGTGAGATATGTTATTTAAAGAATGTGTTTTTGGAAATAGAGGAAATAGATAAGCATGTTTATTGTACAGATAAGGTCACATTGACCAGTTTTACAGACACTTGCATCTTTCTTTATAATGACAAACACTGGCAGACATGGCTATTAATTTATCCATTGAGTCAAAGGGAATTATGATTAGTCCATTATGGTAAATATGAAGAATTGATAAACTGATGGATTAATGTATGTATGCAAATGTTGACTCTTTAAAAAATGTCTTAACATGGTTTCACATTCTAAAACTAAGCAGTAGCACTGTTATTCCATCTAGGTGTGAATTTATACTCTCATAAAAGGTATTAAAACCCCCCCAAAAAATTCTAGTTTGACCCCTGATCTATAAAGTTTTATTATTTATCATGCAGGGTATTTCCTAGGGGTGCAAGGCTGAGAGTAAAAAATCACCTTGTTGTCAAAACTGGTGGTCATACTGAGTTAAAATTAAACTTTGGTATCAAAACTGGGGCCCAGATTAAAAATTGGGGGGTCTATGAAGTGCAAATGAGGGTAAAGGGAAACACTGTTTATGCATAAAATGCTGCCATGCACTTTATATTCTAGAGAAGTAAATGTCTATCAAATTCCTTTTATGAAACTTTCATGTTTTTTTAGAATATATATGCGTTTGCTGAAACCAATGTGCTGATCTCAAGGTGCTGTTTTTTGGATATATTACATGTAACATATACACCCACTGTTTTCTATCAAATAAAAAATATATTGTATTGTTATAATCTCCCTAGTAAACATAACACCATCAATGAATAATTGTGACCAGTAAATCCGTAAAGCCTGTCTGGCTTAAATAGTGGTTCTCAAGTATTTGCATATAACCATTGGATTATAGCCTGAGGTTGGAACATGTTTTGCACATAATCGTTGGCTTGTAGCCCAAAGTTGACAAGTATTTGCACATAGCCATTGGCTGTTAGTCCAAAGTTGATAAGTATTTGCACATAACCATTGGCTGTTAGTCCAAAGTTGACAAGTATTTGCACATAATAATTGGCCTTTAGTCCAATGTTGACAAGTATTTGCACATAATCATTAGCTGTTAGTCCAAAGTTGACAAGTATTTGCACATAATCATTGGCTGTTAGTCCAAAGTTGACAAGTATTTGCACAAAATCATTGGCTGTTAGTCCAAAGTTGACAAGTATTTGCACATAATAATTGGCCTTTAGTCCAATCTTGACAAGTATTTGCACATAACCATGGCTGTTAGTCCAAAGTTGACAAGTATTTGCACATGATCATTGGCTCTTGGTCCATTAATGGCTCTTAATAACAAGCTACATGTATTTTCAATTACAGGAAGGTGACAAAAAGAGCCCCAAACCCAAAAGGTATAAACTAACCATGAGCGAGGATCAACGATTCGTGGATGGAAATAATGTAAGTTTTTCTCTTCTGTTATATTGTTATGCATTTAAATAGTGAACCATGTATTAGGTCACTGTTTCCTATGACTGGCAACATGTGAAACACATCATTTTACAGAACACTTTTGTATTGTAAAACTTAATTTGTAAATATGTAAATGTATGAGAATATATCAATTCATATCTCATTAAAGAGACTTTGGCGGCCCCAAGTGGCCAAGTGTTCTAAAGCGCTCACCATTGTGGATCACTGCCATCTCACATCTGTCTGTGTGGGTTCGAGTCTTGGATTTGGCCAGTGTGGGTATGTTAGAAAGCTTGCCAGTAGGTTCCTGTGAGTCGGTTCTTTCTGGGGTTTTCTGGGTTATTACTCCACCATTAATACTGGCTGCCATGTATAACCTCTCTTGTGCTGAAAAATGGTGTTAAACCCTAATACAACAACTACAAAGAGACTATGAATTACAGAGCTTAATTAGATGTCAAATAGATTGTCGACGTTATAAATTACATCTTGTACACTACTTCATCCTTTCAAATTAGTTTTCCAAATTTTTTCCAGGTTTATGTTTGGATCTATGACCCTATTCATCCCAAGACATTTTCAATTGGATTATTAATGGGTAAGATGAAATTAATTTTTGTTGCTTGTTCTTAACATATTACAACAATCTGTTGTTAAAGTAATCACAGAATGTGAGATTATGTGCACCCATTTAGAAGTCATAGACCCGGATTATTTCAGATTGTGTATGTGTGTATATGTTGTGTGTGTGTGTGTGTGTGTATATATATATATATATATATATATATATATATATATATATATATATATATATATATATATATATATATATATGTCTTCAGTTATAGATAGTCGTTTAAATTATTTTATTGTAGGATGGATATTATATGACAGTCTTTGTACTGTTACTAATGGCAACATTTGTGTAACTTAGTTGACAACAGCTGAATTTAAATTTTTTTATTTTGATCAAAATTGTATTTACAAACATCTTGGAAATTTTTTTTCAGTGTTGGGAGCAGTTGCTCTGTGCCTGTTTCCACTGTGGCCGGACTGGATGAGAATTGGTGTCTACTATTTGTCTATTTTGGGGGCTACCTTTGTTGGCTTAACGTTGTTCCTTATTGTTTGTAAGTATTCAGATTTAGATTTGATATGTGGATTAGATTTGGGATATTTAATTTTGTTTGACCCTTTCCCAGTCTCTCTAAACTGTTATAAATAGAATCATTATTGGCATATATTCCATTACATTTTTCCTGTATATGTCACCTTTGAAAATTTAAAAAAATATTCCACAGCATAAGCAAGAATGCTAGTTAACCCTTTTATCACTACAGACCGGTTTTCAGGTCTAGTGGAAGTAACTCTGTACACCCTATGGACCAGGGCAGTGTGCTTATTTAAAGTCATAGTACTAGACTACATACGTTTCGGGATATCTCTAAGAAGTTCCTTATTGTAATGTAGATATTATACTTGTATTATCTCGCGAGTTAAGCTCGAATTCAGCTTGAAATCTCAAGGCAAGCAGGCACATTCTAAGCATGTTTTCTGAATGGTGAATTTCTATTCAAAATGGCGGAGTTCGAAGCAAGATGAGAATGAAGTGTCAGATTTAGGTACCAGTGAGAAATGAAGAAGTGGAAAGGAATCTGTTTTGTAAAGAGAGTGTGAAGGTGTTCAGTGGTTGAACACCTGTTTGTTTTTTTCATGCTGGAGATAAATGTCAGTTTTAAAAAAAAAATCTAATGAGGCTGTTCACTTTTCTTTATAAAGTACCCTTGTTTTCAAGATAAGCAATCTTTGATCAGTCATTAAGAAGAGATTTCGATACACACATCAGGTGTGTACCAGCAAAAACATTGTGTATTATGTCACTGCTTTTTGGATCTGAATGTGGAAACATAGTGTTGTGCAGGACAGGACAACCATATAAACTGCACAGACCAAGATCTGCCATCACATAATAATATGTATAACAAACAACATAGACCCAGATCTAGCTACTGTCCGCATCAAGCTGGGCAGCCAGAAGAAAATAAGGTGCATCTACAACTCTCTACAGGTTGTTGCAAAGATTGTGGAACAACAGCCTGCTGACCCTGAACACTTAAGATCTCTGTGTACTGTG
The DNA here is from genome assembly GCA_030141615.1 of Unio pictorum. Lineage (NCBI taxonomy): Eukaryota > Metazoa > Mollusca > Bivalvia > Unionida > Unionidae > Unio > Unio pictorum. Next base: position 14,927,042 of record JARLTB010000220.1, on the reverse strand, counting down.
ACTTTGTTCTCGGCACTCTCCTGCATGCCAGTGAAACCTGGACTCTGCATGCCTCACAAGAAAAAAGAATGAACGCTTTTCACATGCGATGTATCTGATGCGTACTTGGGATCACTTGGAGGTGCTTGAATGTGCCAAGATTCCCAGCATGGTCACACTCATCCACCAACATTGCATCAGATGGCTGGGGCATGTATGTGGGATCCCCAAAGACCTTCTTTATTTGGAATTTGCTGCTGGCAAAAAGTCGATTGGACAGCCACATCTCTGCTTTGAGATGTCTGCACGCACAATATGAAAGCCCTTGACATCAATGTCAACACCTGGGAAGAGCTTGCTCTAGACAGACCCAGCTGGCAATGTGCTCTGATCACTGGTTTGAAAGCCACCGAGGACAAGCTATGCTTGCTAGCTGATGAAAAGTGATCTCAGAGGAAGAAGAAGCAACTCCAACACACACCAAACTTAACTTTAAAGTGAAGCAAGGCTACATAGCCACTGCAGATGCTGCACAACCACCGACCGGGACATCTCGCATGGGTGCACTTCCACCATCATCTCGAGATTAACGGATGCTATCAACAACAGACCAGGTCTGCAGGTTCAGTATTCTTGGGCAGATCTGGATCTTTGTTGTTTGCAGTTTGACTTTACTTTCTACAAGAGTATATACGGTAGAATTTTTGAGAAAAGATAGAAATTAAAATAGAGAAAAAACTACATTGAAACCTAACTTGTTTCTCTATTTTTTTTGTTCTGTGAATAAAATAGTGATGGGAAGTTCTCTTCAATCTTGAGCAAACCGAAGTGCCAGCTGTGAATTTTAATTTTACTATAAATTCTGGATCTTGTTACTCCAAAATGAGCCCGATCAGTGATACTAAACTTTGTTTGGTCGGAGTGTCTGTTTATTTTTTTTCTCTTGCTATAAAAGATCCTATTTATGTATGAATAGGATATGCCACTGATGAATGTTGCAAAGTTTATTTCATACATGATAATTTGATTATTCAATCAAAATTAGTTGACTTGACACATGACTGTGGCTTCTAGCTCTTTTACATGTAGGATTTGCATGCTTTTGTCCTTTTTTTTATATTCAACCCTCTTAATTTGATTCTGATGAAAATGATGTAAATTATTGGGATAATGTAAACTAGGTCTACTTGCAGTTGATTCTAAAAATGCAACAAACACTTCTGTAGGTTGCAGAAATAAATATCAGCAACACCAACATTAAATTCTCACAGTCAGTACGGAACCTAGGCGTTACTCTAGAGAGTACTCTCACATTGCACCAACATGTCATGAACATATGCAAGGCTGCATATCTTGAATTGAGACACATCAGTTCCATTCATAAATATCTTTCAGTTGATGCCACTAAAACACTTGTGTGTTCATTAGTACTTTCAAGACTGGACTATTGTAACTCAATTCTGTGTGGTTTGTCACAATATTTACTCCAGAAACTTCAAAACACAGCTGCACGGATCATCTTTAGAGTACCTCGATCAGAGCACACCTCGCCACTGCTCTGTACCCTACATTGGCTATCAATTTGATACAGAATCAAACACAAAATTTGTTCTCTGTGCTATGTTTCACTGACAGACTCCAGTCCAACATACTTATCCAGCCTCATCCATGTGTATACACCAGCTAGATCCTTATGCTCTTCTTCTGATAATTGTATACTCATTGATCCCAAGGTGAAAACAAATTCATATGGACAACGTTCGTTTGCACACCAGGGCCTGGCGACGTGGAACGAATTGCCTATTGAAATTAGACACAAAAGACACAGTGGTCTCTTTTATGAGTGCTCTTAAGACTCACCTGTTTCGACTGCAGAGACAAACTTAGCGACCTAATCATGTTTTGTATCTTGTATGTTTTCAGCATGTTTTTATGTCACCTGTTTCGATTGCAGGGACAAACTTAGCAACCTAATCATGCTTTGTATCTTATGTTTTCAGCATGTTTTTATGTTTTCCAATTTCATTGTTTTTGTCATTTGTTGTTCTGTAGTGGAGTCATATCATTATTGATGGTGTAAAGCGCTTAGAGCTTTTAAAGATTAGGCGCTATACAAAGTCCTCATTATTATTATTATTATTATTATTATTATTTAGCTTCTTGAGAAAGTTCTCATTCATTGCTTTAAGAGTCTGTGGATCGTTTCATGTTTGAATAGAAAAAAGCATCTCAAATTTATCACCATCTCACTGCAACCAATTTAAGAGATAAAATTGAGACATGAATTTCACAAGACTTGTTTATTTGAAAATTATTTCTTGAAGTGTTACTACCATCATGTATTACCCACATTTTCATGGCTTGTTATTTCATTATATATTGTTATTGATAGTCTTCAGAGTTTTTTTAAAATAGAAAACTAACCAAAAATATTTCTTGCTAATTAATTGTTGTGAATTTGGTATTAAAAAATGAGAGATACATCAAGGTGTATTTTCCAATTTTGAGGTTTTATTAGTGTTCAACTTACAGTGTAATATTTTCTGTCAGAACATTTTTTTGGGATCCAGGCTAATTCCTAGTGGGTTTGTCTATGCATGAAAAAACAGGGGAGTGGTATAATATGGGATATCATACTTGTGTAAATAAACTCAGTTTGCTAGAATATTCATGTGTCTCCCATGAGTTTCAGTTATGTAAATTATATTGTCTCTGTTCGTCCACTTTCTGTACACTTTGATTTAATTTTTTTTAGGGGGAGGAAACAAAGATGTAATCGCAAAGTTGAAATGTTTGAAGCATTTACTATAATCTAAAAAGAATTTAATAATAACTACAGAATTTAAAAAAAAAATACATTGTTCAACAATAAATTAACATGTTCAATTACACATGTAAGAAAGGTCTTTTTATGTAAGGAATATTTTAAACATTTCTGAAGCCTATTTTAATATTCCTGTAAAGCAAGTAGTTTTTGGCAAAATATCAGATATGATCTTTTGAGATTGCACTGTCAGATGTCCGTTATATAATTACAGCAAAAACAAATGTTTTTCCCTACAAAAATCGTCACTACATAGCACCTGTTTTAAGATGACACTTTCCAGTAAATAAGAGAAAAGTCGTAATATACAGCATTGCATCAAAACTTTACAGTTTTTAGAGTCTGCCATTGCTTTTTTTTTAATGATTTTGACCTTCAATAGTGCTCATCCTTAGATTTGCAGTCAGTTATGTTCAAATTAAAGGATGCTCCAAGAAGTGGTAATACTTTATATCGTGACCCCCTTCCCCCATTTTCCATCATGTCCCAACTAGTCACATCTCATGAATTTTGTTTTCAATTGTGGATTGAAACAAACTCTTTTGTGACAAAATGTAATGGAGGTTTTGCTTTATTTTGAGTAAAATCTCTGTCCTTTCATTACATCATTTGGGCAGGGAACCCAAATGTCATGTGGGGAAATTGTGTTTCGTAATACGGACAACTTGGTGTTGTTGTAATTATGTTTGTGAAGTTTGGTTTGAAGAGAGAAAGACTAACAGGCATATAAAATCTGAAATTTAATGATATGTATAAAGTTATTTCTTAGGTTTCTTTGCTTTTGCTGTAAACTGATTGAAAATTCTAACTTTTCTTTATTCGTTTTTCAGTAAGAGTTATCCTATTTGCCTTTGTTTGGTTGGTAACCTTGGGAACACATCACTTGTGGATTTTCCCGAACTTGACGGAGGATGTTGGCATCTTAGAATCATTCAGACCACTATATATGCATGAAAAATATGTAGCTCCGAAGAAAGATCAAAAAGAGAAAGAAGAGGAGACTGAGAATGAAAATGCCAGCTTAGAATTGGACCAGAAAAAAGATTCAGAGGAGTCAGGTAGTGAAGGAAATGATAAAAATGGTTTTGAAATGGTGGAAACATATGACGTAGAAAAAGATAACATGGACGAAATGGTGGATGACAATGCAGATGAGTATAAAGATGAAGAGAACTCAGATGGTGATGAAAACGATATTGAAGATGAGGACAAAAAGAGGAAATGATTTTAAATTGGACAGTTGTACATGTACCACTTCTATAAGATGCAAACAAAATGTTTTAATTGACATTAATGACTGCTATGTTTGTCACATATTTATTAGATCTTTTTTTTCTTGTTCTGTTTTGAAAATTGTTCATATACCTTGGGGACATAACTCTTGTGGATTTTCCTGAACTTGATGGAAGGGAAAATATTTATATAAAACCTTGTAAAGGGACACAGCTTGCAAATGATTGCATTTAGTTCTTGGATCCAAATATGTTGCTTGCTTAAAGAAAATAAAATTAATCAGTGGGAATGTTATTTGTTGGACTCGTAATTACATACATGGTTGTAGAGTTGAATGGCATGTCAGCACAGTACAGACCACACTGCTGATTAAAAAAGTAAGTTAAAAAATGTGAAAATTGAATATTTGCAAAAATAATCCTGGAATTAAAGCCTGACCAAAAATCTATAAACCTTAACTATATAACTAAAGTAAATGGGATCTATATATAACGATATTTATAATTTAAGATATGGTTAAAACTAGTACAATCTTAAAAACATGGTAAACTTTAAATTTGAATTCATTATCAATTCAAGTTTTATTTATACTCGGCTAATGAGGTCATAGTGCAGTTGAGGGTATTTGATAAAGTTCTATCTAACGTTTTTCAAGCTCCTCCCATGCTTACTGCTATTCACTGAAATACGAAAATAATTTCATGTGATCAGCCAACTGGTAGAACCTTAATGTGTCATCTGATCACATGATGCATTAATATAACAGATTGGACTCCAGACAAAATTCATTGCTTTGTTTTTGTATAAATGTAAACATTGGAATTTGGCACAATACTTTCATAATTCAGGCATTCCAGGTACCAATCCTAATCTTATCCAAGATTACTGAAATTGTCGTGTATGGTCAGCATGTACATCACTGAGTTTGGTAATTCTTGCTATTTAAGTTGTGGCTCAATGGTTAGAGTAGGTTAGATGAGTTTCTATACCAGTCTAGATCAGTTAGATGAGTTTCTATACCAGTCTAGATCAGTTAGATGAGTTTCTATACCAGTCTAGATCAGCAACTTTGATGCGTCCATGAGAAATGAACTCTACTCCAATTAGCCTTTGCACTCAATAACCTACTCGTGTTGATGTGCCAGAAAGCATCAAAAACAAACCAAAATTTGTGCTTTTTATCACTCAAACATTATAATCACAGCATGATTAACTATGGGTGAAACAATTCATCAGTACTAATGCGTCTATAAATTTACATATCGATACAAGAGGTGTATTATCTTTGTAAAAATGAAACCGAATGTTCAGCATAAAGGAGACATTGAAATATTTTTATAATGAAATGATTAATAATCTCTTTTACATGAAGTTCTGTTGATTTGAATTTTGTCTACTTTGGTTTAATTTGAAAGCTATACTTGTGCATCACGCAGTGAAATATGTTGCATGAACAAAATCTGGTTCAGGTATATTGATTTTGCTTTGAAAAATAATACTTTTAAATGACAGGATAGTTCAACTATATCTAGCAATTTGTTGTCTGTTAGTTGTCTCCGATCCAAATATTACTTTTTTTAATTTGCGTTTCTGTGACAATCTCATTTAAATGTTTCTGGTCACTTCATATTTGGTGTTTTCAACCAATCTATTTTTAATAGCAGTCAACAAATGTGGGACCATTCTTGCATGAACTTCTGAGCTTCAAATGATACAAAACAGGCGATGAATAAATGCCCCATATAACAAATATTTATTACACTGTGTACTGAGCATCTTCATCCATAGTCCACTTCACTGCCAGCCAGTGACTATCTGGAATGTGATCTTCCATGTATTTATGACCGTCTTTAAGATGATGAAATGCCTCAAAACTGTAGGACAGTACAAAAATGCATTTGTAAATATTATCCCAAGTTGGCCCCGATATCGGTTGAAGAGTACCCAAATTTTACGGTATATTCTTTGCATAGTAGTAGAATTGTTATCCTTCCATAATATGTAGTCACCACCTAATGCCACATGTATGCATATTCTAAAATTTTATCAAGTGTTATTCTTTCTTTACTTTTAAAATACACTTTGTATTTACCCATACTTTCAAGCACCAGACTGAACAAGGTAGACCTACGGTAATTTTGCTGCTGGTGGCCACGTGTCCCAAAAATGATGGTGCCTGAGAAACATTGCCTGTACCTTCCCATGGATGAGGGGTTCTTCTTCCATCAAATATACTAGCTGCCATGTATAGCCTATTACAGTATTCCCACACTACCGGGAAATAGAGGAAAAAAGTTGGGAGAAACAATTTTTCCCCCAACTAAAGTTTTTGAATTTTGCAAATAATGTCGAAAGTTGGGAAAAACATGGGAATTTTCCTCCACAGCTTGATGCTCGAAACAATTACATACTAAAGTTAAATTTATCAAGTTCTAACCAGAATATTAGGAGGTTGCAGTTTGCTTGCCATAAATATATTTCTTGCGACAATGTTTTAGGTTAGATTCATCTAGCAGACTGTTTCACAGACAGCTTGATATCCATTTTTTGTTTGTTTGAAAGGTATGAACACCAGTCTAGCATCACAAGAGAGCAACATGGTGGCATTATAGCATAGCCGGTTGGATAGCAAACTAGTAGAGTTATACCTGCATGAAATAGATATGAAAATTAATCATTTTCTCAGAAATTGCAGGTATTAAAATAGTTTTGTCTTTAATTTGCTGAAAGCAATAAAACTACTGCATTGATAAAATTGGAGCTGGAACTAGTTATTTTGATTGCTAGTCGCACGAGCACACAAAAATCTCACTCACAATTATCATTTTCAGATAATGTAGAAAAAATATTTAAGGTAGTCTGCTGGTTGTAATAAAAACAGAAACAAAAGATCTATTTATTCAGAGGCCAACTTCCGGAGTTTTGTTGTATCATATAAATACCCTGTTGACATGTGGTTTCTTATACAGGGAGCATACAAAGCAGGAAGCAGACTACTCTGCTTGATGAATCAGACTGGCCACGTTTCTCAAGTTGTTCTCAAAATAAATATGTTGAGAATTACAAGTTCAAGAGGCTTATTATCAGTTTGGTTCTAAACATGCATTGTTTGCTGGACGCCATGTTTAAAAAAATTCTATAATCAACAGTTTGATCATGCCGACACTTCACATGAACAAATAGGTGCAGTTTAAAGCATCTAATGTGCTGACCAATTCCAACTACTTCTAATATGAAACCCGGATCCAAATACAAATTTTTCAACAATGATCATATTTTTTTAGGTTTTGCTTCTATGCCCAAGTCTGTATTTTAAGGGTAATTTTCATAAGACTGCAAAATCCTAAGAGTTGGCAGATCTGCAGTCATAGCAGTTGCTTACATCCAATTCTTTAGAAGTAGATCATTCAGTGTTAAGAAAATTCATGGTTCTTTTTTGTCTGTTATGCCCGCAATAACATCAACTGAAAATATTTGTCTAAGACCTAACGGTAACTGATAAATTTTATGGGCAACAAATATATATTAAATTACAAAATAGATGAGATGGACCAAAATTCATCATTCACGAGCACACACCCAGGATATAGGAAATTTTATGGGGCATAATCTAGCTTCATTCATCATATTATTAAAGTGCCTGCATGATTAGTTTGGGTATACTTCTAACTACTACTCCAAAGTATAAATGGAGGTCAAACACGAGGCTAAATTTGAACAATTTCATAAAACTGAATAGTTTTAAACAAGACTGTTGCTGTTGTTTTGGGTTTAACAATTTTTCATTACAAGCTAAGCTATACATGTCATCCAGTATGACTGGTAGAGGAAGAATCCAGGTAAAACCAATTACCATGGGAAGCTACTGGCATGCCTTCTCACCTACCCATGTGGACAGAGGTCATGGTATTCATTACTAAATGTGACCACACTGGACCACTCTGCCACCAAAGGTCTCAACACTTGTTAAAAAGAGATTTAGGATGAAGATGATTACACTATTTCCAAAGTATTTATATGATAAGCTGGCAACCAGATAAAAGCAAAACTGGTTTTTAATGGACAGCATTGATTAAGAGGTGACAACATGGTGTTCATGAATATAGAATGACAACTAAATTCCCAACATTCATGTTGATTTATTATATTCAATCTGCAGCATAATTCATTGCTGTGAATACTAGGAATACTAACTAATTTATGACTTAAGATTTTGATTAATGCCCTGAGAAAATGAACATTCCAAACCTTCCAACCCTTTAGAGTCAGTTTCAGCAAGGCAGTTGATTTTGTTTTCTTTAAGTTTGACCAGTATTCAATAAGGTAAAACAAAATATCATAAACTGCTATTGTAAAGCTGGAAAACTTAAAAGTTGATATTCAAAATATGCAGCATCGATAAACATTATGTTCAAGTGAAACATTTGTAAAGTACACATTTCACATGACAATGGTAATCAGATCTCCTGCCACAAGTCATACTCAAATTGGCATGTGATGCATACATGCAAATACCCGACTAGGTAAAAGTGTAATCAAAGTGGTCAAAAAGCAGAATCCAAGCAGAAAAAGTGTAATCCACATATAACATGCTAAAATTTCAATGAGCAACGAATTATTCCCCCTCGTTTTTTTTAAACATTTACTGCTTCAAGTTTTCATATGTAGCACTTTTAGCTATACACACACATCAACTAGAATCCATCTGAACACGTTTAGCGCCAAATATAAATATTCTTTCCACGCAGCCTGTAATAGCCGTCACATGATGCTGCCCTCATGTCGCCATATTTGGAGGATTCTTATGTTTTGTTACTTTATTTTTTTTCTTTTTTCTAATTCATCTGTGAAATTATTTGAAAGTAAATATTTTTGCTCTTGTATACGCATCTATTGAAATAAATTATATTTTTTAGCACCAAATACCTTAAGACTGTTTCTGCACTAATATGAATTTGAACAAATAATCTGCATGTAAAGATAAAAATGAGAAAAACCAGCCTGTTCTCTCTTCACTAAGCCATAAAGCTGCAATAAAACAAAATAGAGTTTTAAAGTAGAATCGGTGTTTCTTGGTAATATGATAGTTGCTATAAACAGAACATGATACTATTAGGAAAGTGCACGCAAGTCCATGGACAAGTGTACTCGTATATTGTAGTTATGTAGAAGCCATCTTTTCGAAAGTACAATCTGTGGGATTAATGGAATGTTAATAAAAACAAGAAAACAAAGAACAATTTTTTGGGAAGGTGGATATACCAAAAAAGCACATTCCATATACATTTACGTGTAATTTAGTTAAACAAATCATATTGATTACACCCAAAGCGTAATGGTTGGCATGTATGGTTATGTCCAATAAAATTAATTGGGTCCCTTCCAGCTTTTATTCACAAAAATCTGAATATTCCTTTTTATTCTTCTGAATTGATTGACATTTTTCAAGAGGCTTATTTTCCCTTTAGTCTTAAACATGCATGACTTGCTGGATGCCATTTTACAAAATTCTATAATCTACAGTTTGATAATGTAGATGCTTCGCATGAACAAATAGGTGCTGTTTAATGTCTGAAGTGCTGCTGTAAAGTTGGTCCGTTTCACTAATTCTAATATCAAACCAGGATCCAAATGAAACATAGATGAACAAAATTTCTGGATTTTTAGGCAATTTTATGTAATTTTCGCTTTTAAGTCCGTATTTTACGGGTAATTTTCGTAAGACTGCAAGATAATATGGGTTGGCAGGTTTGTATGCAGTGCATCAAAATGTACTTGATTCATTGACCCATTTCCCATACTCGGCTAGAACATACAAGATACATATATCATACAAAAGAATCTTTTAATTTAACAACTTGTACGAGCATTCGAAAGTAATACAAATTCACATATTGGTCTCTTGTTATTTTTATAATTTTTTTAATTATCTCAACAAAAAAAATTGTCACTATGAAATGTAGTAAAATAGCAAAGAAATTTTAATCTTTTCCTTAAGAAACATCCAATGATCAAGCTTCACTTTAATAAGAATGCTTCAGTTAAACAAAAGATTTTGTTCACACAAATTACAGAGGTACCATCTATGTCCATATGCAATGCACACAGAAATGAAAACATTGAGATCTCACCCTGCAGTCACATAATCTCCTGATAGGTCTGGGTCTATCCTGACCACTGCTGAATGTGCATTAGTCACAGGGGAATGCGGTAAAAACTGAGCTCTAAAATTTAGTCTGATAAGGATTCAAGGCATAAACGTGAAACTTTGAGCTCCATTCACGACTGACAAAATCTTCTGAAGTTAATTATTTGTGCAATTATTTTATGCAACTTCTGGACTAAATGTTTGCCCACATCTTACACAACAAATATCACAAGTTAAACTGAATTGACTTTATAAATCTAGGGGAAAAATATGACATATTTTTGCAGAGGTACTATGATCAACATCATTTGCTTTCTCTGCAACATCATAAAGCACCACCTTAATTTCAACTGCATGCCACTTGTCAGTTATTTTTACCTGAATCGTCTCAATTGGATTTTGGACACGTACACAAGTCTGCTCAAATCACACGACAAGATTGTGACTTTCTAAACAGTTTAATGATTGAAATGAGAATATGAAAACCACACAAATAAATGATGCACCAATGGAAGTTGTATAAATATGAATACTTTCTACACGATTTGTGAAATCACGTTCTTTTGACATTGATCATGCCTATACGAGAATTAGAATTTACAAATATATTCAATGAATGTTCATGCAATTATTCATTTCATCACATTCTATACTCCTTGAAATTCACTTCAAGTAATACTTAGGAACACCAAGAAAACATCTCAGAACACAGAGAACATCTCTTGGGGGAAAACAAGAACACTTCTTTGAAGAGAATCCTCCATTGTGAACACTTCTGCTTTTTATATTAGAAACACTTCATTAATAACCTTGAAAATCCTTTGAACAAGTTAGCAAGGTTTGTATTTTTGATGAAATGAAGAACATCCACTTCACCACTGCAACACTTGGATAATAATGATAATAATAATGCAGGATTGAAACACTTGGAATATATTTCCACAATAGATCAGGTTGTATCTTGTATTGCACTAAGTTAAAAATATTTGTCCGTCAAAATGCTTCTAGTGAGGTGGAGGGAGATGCCCTGACCCATAACGTTCCCGCTCAAGAGCTAACCTCTGTAATGCTGCTTCATGTTGAGCTTGCATCTAAAACAGAAAAATGTATTATCAAAGGTAACTGATAATCTAAACCATGGTGACAAGGGACTTGTTTGGAAAAAAAATCAGATAATGTAACTGATTATCTAAACCATGGTGACAAGAGACTTTTTGGAAAAAAATTCAGATAATGTAACTGATTATCTAAACCATGGTGACAAGGGACTTGTTTGGGAAAAAAAATCAGATAATGTTAACTGATTATCTAAACCATGGTGACAAGGGACTTGTTTGGACAAAAAAAATCAGATAATGTAACTGATTATCTAAACCATGGTGACAAGGGACTTGTTTGGAAAAAAATTCAGATAATGTAACTGATTATCTAAACCATGGTGACAAGGGACTCGTTTGGACAAAAAAAATCAGATAATGTAACTGATTATCTAAACCATGGTAACAAGGGACTTGTTTGGAAAAAAAAATCAGATGTTACTGATTATCTAAACCATGGTGACAAGGGACTTGTTTGGAAAAAAAAATCAGATGTTACTGATTATCTAAACCATGATGACAAGGGACTTTTTGGACAAAAAAATTCAGATAATGTTACTGAATATCTAAACCATGGTGACAAGGGACTTTTTGGACAAAAAAATTCAGATAATGGAAAACATGAACATTTAGTGTTGATCTGTATTAGCGAAATTCACTGTTTTATATTCCAAAGCTAAGTTTATTATCTCTGAATAAATGTGAAAAGTATATACATTTTAATCTATATTGGCATAATCATGTAGGTAATAGCAAACAATTTCTTGTGCAAATAATCATAGACTACACCTTGCGCAAATATAGTAATGGTCTACATTAATGTTTGGCAATGCAAATTTAGTAAAAGTCTACTTTAATATGTTTGGCAATGCAAATTTAGTAAGTCTACTTTAATATGTTTGGCAATGCAAATTTAGTAAAAGTCTACTTTAATACGTTTGGCAATGCAAATTTAGTAAGTCTACTTTAATACGTTTGACAATGCAAATTTAGTACAAGTCTACTTTAATATGCTTGACAATGCAAATTTAGTAAGTCTACTTTAATATGTTTGGCAATGCAAATTTAGTAAAAGTCTACTTTAATACGTTTGGCAATGCAAATTTAGTAAGTCTACTTTAATATGTTTGACAATGCAAATTTAGTACAAGTCTACTTTAATATGTTTGGCAATGCAAATTTAGTAAGTCTACTTTAATATGTTTGACAATGCAAATTTAGTAAAAGTCTACTTTAATACGTTTGGCAATGCAAATTTAGTAAAAGTCTACTTTAATATGTTTGGCAATGCAAATTTAGTAAGTCTACTTTAATATGTTTGACAATGCAAATTTAGTAAAAGTCTACTTTAATATGTTTGGCAATGCAAATTTAGTACAAGTCTACTTTAATATGTTTGACAATGCAAATTTAGTACAAGTCTACTTTAATATGTTTGGCAATGCAAATTTAGTACAAGTCTACTTTAATATGTTTGGCAATGCAAATTTAGTAAAAGTCTACTTTAATATGTTTGGCAATGCAAATTTAGTACAAGTCTACTTTAATATGTTTGACAATGCAAATTTAGTACAAGTCTACTTTAATATGTTTGGCAATGCAAATTTAGTAAGTCTACTTTAATATGTTTGACAATGCAAATTTAGTAAAAGTCTACTTTAATATGTTTGGCAATGCAAATTTAGTAAGTCTACTTTAATATGTTTGACAATGCAAATTTAGTACAAGTCTACTTTAATATGCTTGACAATGCAAATTTAGTACAAGTCTACTTTAATACGTTTGACAATGCAAATTTAGTACAAGTCTACTTTAATATGTTTGGCAATGCAAATTTAGTAAGTCTACTTTAATATGTTTGACAATGCAAATTTAGTACAAGTCTACTTTAATATGCTTGGCAATGTATATTTAGTACAAGTCTATTTTAATATGCTTGGCAATGAAAATTTTGTAAAAGTCTACTTCAATATGTTTGGCAATGCAAATTTCACTAGCCATACTAACCTTTATTGTAACTTGCGAGATGTCATCCATTACAACAAAAGTCCAAATATAAAGTGCTAATTCATACACACACAATACAAATAATTTTACTTAATTTTCAGATACCGTCTGCTGAAATCTTCATGTGAAAACCATCGTCATTGAATGGCTAATCTTAAGTATGACTGACCTGTTGAGCAAATGCGGGGTCAGCATATGCCCGTCTATAGAGGTCATTCTGGAGAAACTCCTGTTCACGACTTGACAGTAGGGCATGGGGTGGCATCCCTGGGGGTAGGGAGGACAGCTGAAGGTTATTTGATACATTAACTTGAGGATTATTTCCACCATTGACACCAGACATGGGATCAGCTCCTGGTTAAAAAAAATAGTTAAGAACTTACATTGAATTCTACAGGTGCATGTCATAATTGAGCATTAAAATTTACTAAAGTACAGTGAACTATGAGCAGTATCCAAAGTCGAAATGACAGTTAATCTCTCATCAAACACAAAAATAATGTCTGGAATATTTAATAAAGTGAGATAAAAATATGGCCCAAACTCTTGTTGACAGCCAACTCGGACATCTACACAGTCCATTATAAGAATTTTTACACTGGTTTAACAATGGTCTGTTCTAGGATGTGTGATTATGGATGCGATAATTATTTCTAAACAAAAATACCTCAAAGGAATTGATGCTTTACAATTTCATTACTTTAACTGTAGGGTATTCACATCATTTCTGATATTCTTAAGCATTAACAATAATATATATTTGATGCAAGATAGGCACCATATTTTTTGCCTACCAAACATTTTTTTGAAGTCTTTATATTATGTGAAAATCCCACATTACATTTTCAAACCCTAATATTATGAAATCTATCCAGTATTTATGTATGAAAGCACTTAATGAGTGTCTATTCAACTCTATTTTTAAATGGTGACAGAAAAGACCCTGCTCAGCAGTTTCTAAATTCTCTCCACTGTTTTGTTATTTTATTATCTATTTCACTTGCTTTTTAATAGTGGCCAATTTTATTTCTTTTTTTATGAGAACTTTTCCAAACAGCAGTTCTATTTTTCCCCATTCTGAACAAAAAAAGATTTGGTGAAACAATGAGTACCTCCAGGGGACTGATGCTCTACAATCCAAATTTCAAAACTACCATTTCTTCTTTTCAACTGCCATTTGAAACCATCTGATATTCATCAGTCATAACAATTTCAAATTTAAAATTTAGGGAGCATTTTAACATGCATAAAGTTTTCTTTTCAATGAACTATCATACCTCCGTGTAGTTAAAGAGAACTTTAAAATTTCTTGTGATTTTTCACCTAGTCTGGCTCTGATACAGTTGCTCCACGTTGCTAACATTTTCAAGATGGAAGCTTAATTCATACATAATGTCATGCCAAAAGGGAATATGCCAGTAGATATTTCTCTAAAACTTGATGCATTGTCATGTCAAACTGACACATTGCCATGACAAACTGACAGTCATGTCAAAGTGACACATTGTCATGTCAAGCTGACACATTGTCATGTCCAAGTGACACTGTCATGTCAAAGTGATACATTGTCATGTCAAAGTGATACATTGTCATGTCAAACTGACACATTGTCATGTCAAACTGATACACTATCTTGTTACGGGAATATGGCAGTAGCTAGTGCTGTAAGAATGCAAATACTTTTCACAAGATAAATGTTGCCCACCTCCATTTCACACATTGCTTGTTGCTTTAATCTTTTTTTTAAGCGAATATTAATCTGGTTGTAATTTAGATGGATAATGACCTTTACATTTATTATTTTGGTCAATCTGTAGCCATCTTTTTTATGGTGCCCATCTGTAGCTCTCTAAAGGTTTCTCAAAAATGGAAGTTAAGCTGGGGGAACTGAGATGGCTTAACTTCTTTCAAAATCCCAGTTACTGTCATTTTTCTTACGAAAGTAATAGTATACTGATGGTGTCATTACTTTGACATGACATTGTACTAAAAATACCTCACCATCTAAAACATAATAGTGATCCAAGAGCAAGCATAACTGTCTGACCAGACGAAAATTCTAAAATTCGAACTTGTAAATGTGTGATAGCTCATTGAACAGGAAAGCTGAATACTTGTTAGATGGGAATCCTCTACGCAGTTCAAGTGCTGCAGTGACGAGAAGCTTGAGCTGTCAGACCTTTCAAGCTAAAATTTACTGTTACCAACTAACTAATGAGAACAAAATCTGTTTCACGAACAAAGTTTAAGACAAAGTCAAACTGGAAGCAGATCCCCACCCTGCTGAAAACCCCTAAATCAGACTGTGGCAGTAAGTCAGGACCCAACACAAGAAAAATCTGAAAATTCTGGCTTCAATCTGATCAATATTATAGGCTGTCATAGTTTGGAAAATACAAGACCAGACCTGCTATATATAATAATTGCCGAAAGATCCATCTCTACAACAATTCTACAATGTTCACCGATTAAATTAAAAAAAAAAAAAAAAGGAAAAGTAATCCAGCAGTAACTGTTTCAATGAAAACTGCAGGTACAATTGTTGCAGAAAATTAAAAAAAAAAAATCTGAATACAATTTTAAGAAGCAGTATCAATCAAATGTTTCAAAAAGTGAATTTTTAGTTTTCCAGCAAGGTTACTTGGTCTGGAGTCCCATACAACAGTCAGTCTGGTAAAATAATGGCAGTGTATGTCTTGTTTTGTTCCTATACTAAATACAGAATAAGTGCACCTAATCTAAAATGGCAAAATACTGTGAATTTATTTTCCTGGGTATAAAATGTGTCTTTATTCACATACCATTTTCATTGGTACATCAATATGTAGATATGGAACAAAGAATATTGTTTCCTTGATTGGGAAAAAGGGTCTATTGTTTTCTCAACTGTCAATAAGGGTTGCTTGTTAAATGTTGGGTTTTTCAATTCACGATTTACAGCAACTATGAAATCAGTCAAAATTGCAACTCAAAAAATAATTAACCTGCAGTATGTTTTGTCATCTTCAATCAAAACTGTATTAAAAATAAATACACTGCTTCTATCACAAAGACCATTAGTTGTAGTTCCTATGATCACTGTATGCTATATTGGATGTAAATGCCAGATTAGCAAGTGTACTATTAAGCTAGGTGAAGATATTATTTTTAAAAAAAACAGGACTACTCCCCATATTCTCAAAACCTTGAGCTGAATCTAATGTCTTAAGTTTCAACATTATGCAATTTCAATTACAATAAATTAAAACAATGACAATTTGAGGATGTTTTTAATTCTGGTTGTACAGAATGCTAATCAAATGTCTAATGATGTGCATGTAAAATACAAGTATATTGTCAGAATCTGTGGAATTTTAAGATCCAGTCAGAATTTTGAGAATACAGAGCTAGACATGTATTTCAACAACTAAGGTGGGAATTCATCAATGTGAATGGATAATACAGCAAAAGCTGTCTTGAAAGACCACTTTTATGTGAGACCACCTGTCCTGAGAGACCATGTTTTGGCAAAAGAGGTGGTCTTTCAAGACCGGTCTACTGTATCTAAATCCATCTTACAATTAACGATTCAAATACCTGAAGTATGGTATTATATTTTAAGACATGTTGGTGAAATTTCCACTACCTCACCCCCTCCACCGTCCCTCATTTATCCTGACAATATTTTTTAGCTTAAATGCAAAGGGTTTCTTTTGTCAATACATGGGTTCCATATCACTATGTCTCACCCATAATCAGTACTATTTTATGTTACACAATTTTTATATAAACTTTCTTGGTAAAATCAACTCTTGCAGTTGTTGACCCTTCTGCTGTCACTGCTATTAGAAAAATAATACCTCTCACAATTTAGAAGGGGAAAAAAAAAAAAAAAAAAAAAAAAAAAAACAAACAAGGGAGGCAAATATATCTTAACTTCATTCACATCTCACTATTTCTCCAATGACAAGCCAATATATGATGATAAGCCACCCCCACCCCTTTTGTGGACAAAGTTTGATTGAAGAAATCCTCATTAAGTTTTAACCTGTCCTCAATACATCAACAAAATAGGATTATCACAGGAGAAATACTGCATGTGAAAATACATAGGTCCCTTGCAATATCAAACGATCTGGGTTTCATCTGAAATGGTCACTACAGTTTGTTAATAATGAAAACAAAGTGTTTTCTAAATATTGTGCCATGTCCATCTGACTGCAAACAGATTTATAAGCGATCTCCTTTTGCTATTAGCTCTACGTTTCCAGATGGAGTTGTTCATAAAATCTTCCAAAAATCAGAAATAGTATGGTTTGTTACAGCAAGGGACCTTTGTATGAAACTTGACCCAGCTGCTTTTTCTTTCAGGGGAAAAGGAAACAAGTTGTAAATAATTTTCATGAAAAAGTATCAAAAGTGTATTTATTGTTTCAAAATATGAATTTTAAATTTGCTTTTGTTATTACAAAAATGAAATTATCAGGCAAAAAATACGGAATACATCATCTATATAAACATTAAAATTTTGTAGAAATTTGTTTCTAACCGGTCACTACTGCCTTTTTATAATTAACAAATTGACGAAAATTTTGGCATAGAAACTTTTCACTAAAGTATACAAATAATAAAAAAAAAACAAATCATAAATTGCAAATGTTAGAAAGAGTGCTTATACCAAAATCACACAAAGAGCAAATAAGGGTGAATAAGCAATGTAGAAATAACTAATAAAAACTATATGGGGCAAGCAAAAGAAACAATACTTCAAAACAGTTTTCTCATTACTGTTGTGAAAATGAATCTCTAGAATAATTTTTTTTCAACTTTGAAATACAAATTTTATGGTTTAAATTTTGCTAGGAAATTACTGCAGTGTAAATATATGATAGTCTTTTCATTGCTGATAAAACTGCCTTTCACAAAATGTGCAACATCAAAACCTGACAATGTCTTCTTCATCCAATATAAATGCCAAACATTTGACATCTGCCATCCCATGTACCACAATAAACTCCCAAGTATACAAATTTATATTCAAATTTATATTTTAAACTGAACTTAATTCCCAAAAAATATTATTCATGCTCTCTAATGGTGACATAGATTGACAAATGTGTGCATTACCATGTGCAAATCATGAAACTTGTGTTACAAATATACCAAATCAATTTGCATAAATGGGATTACAGTAAAATTCTATGGCTACAGTACAACTGACCTAAAGCTGGGAATCTAACATTATAGCTCTGGTTTGGAGAAAAAAAAAACAAGAAAAAAAGTTAATAAATCCGAACAATATGGGAAGCACAACAAGAGGTATATTTTAATGGAATTCTAATGCCAAATGTCAGTAAAAAGCCAAAAGACAAGGCATGTGTGGGATCGACAACAAGTATGAGGTGAGAAAGGGAACTTACTAGAGAACTGATAGATCAAGTGGGAGGCAGCTGGGTCTATCGCACTCCTATCGTGCTTTGCGCGAAGGATACACTCATTTGAAACCCTTTGCATGTAGATGTGTTGCTCATTTGTGAGGCGTTGAGAGGAGTATATGTGGTAAATCATTCGGCTGGTCAATTGATCAGAGTGTAGAATATCTGTAACGACATCAAAATTGTGCATCGTTAATGTCAGACTTAAAAGGTCCACCCCTTACCTTGTGGTAGCGACCCCAGCAAGTGAGGCAGTGGTGGTGGCATAAATGGAGAAATTGGCATGATCTGGTCAGGCTGATGGAGATGGAGATGCGTATGTGAATGGGCATGCGTATGCGTATGTGCGTGCGTCAATCCCAGGTTGCCTGCCATCTGTAATTGGATCATAGGATCTGCAGCCAGGGCCATACGTTCAGCATGAAAACGTTCTGCAGACAACCGTTCTATGGCAGCAGATGAAAAGGCAGAGTCAACCCCTGGTGGAAAGTGTGGAGTTGGTGGGATCCCTGGAGGAATAGCAGTAAATAAAGATTTTGTGTTTCATGTCAAGCAGGGTTTTTCCAAAAATATGATTACAAAAGTAGGTAGCTGGGCACAAATGACATGTCCATCATTTGCTACAGAGACCTAAATCATCTCCAACATTCTTACGAATACTTACCAATACATAATGATGCTAAAACATGCTCTCTTTTTGTTCAAGACAAATTTGCAAGTTAACTACTTACATATATTTGAGTGTTTCTTCAAGTCCTGTCCACAAATGTAACCAAAATCTCCATACACTGATATCCTGACACTGGTGGAATGTACAAGGTGAACAGTTCTGAAGGTTTCCATACTCATGCTGACATCCATCCAGACTTGCTACACTTGTGCATTATGCAGGTAAATACAGGACTACCTTCTGGACTTAGTTATACCTGTGTATTATGCAGGTAAATACAGGACTACCTTCTAGACTTAGTTATACCTGTGCATTATGCAGGTAAATACAGGACTACCTTCTAGACTTAGTTATACCTGTGCATTATGCAGGTAAATACATGGACTAACTTCTAGACTAGTTACACTTGTACATTATGAATGCACAAACATGACAGATCTGTAATTTTCTGATCATTTCTCCTTAGCAAGTGATTAGGCTTAATTTCAAATTATACTTATCATGGACTTGTCAACAAAATGATAAAAAATTATCAGGTTTACAGGCTTCATTGGTTATTTATCATTCCAGTACACCTAATAGTACAGATCCTAAAGATCCTTTTTATTTTTTTATTTTGTAAAGACAATCAAGTATTACACTGATTGGAAACAAATTTTGGAATCACCTTTGTTCATGGAAATAGCATTACATGAGTACTGACTCAATGGCCAAGTTTATAAAATTGTTTCCTTGTATGTCAGTAAAAGAAAATGGACAAAGCACTAACACTCACTTTTATCAGGGTATTCTAAATGGAGTTAACCTTTATCTGGCTCTATAACCCCCTAAAACATCTTAAGTACCTAAACTAAACATTTCGTATTGCCAAATTGCTCCAAAGTCACATCAGACTGTATATCCTTCAAACAATAGTCAACACATGGGGCAGATGCCCAACTGGACCCAAAAAAAATCCAGGAGTTCAAGACAAAATCATTTCTTCCTTTAAAACTGAAGTATTGAAACCATCTTTGATATTCTTCAGCAATAAATATATTGTCAAATTAGCTGCTGTGGTGCATATAATGGTTATCAAATTTTTTGCACAGTTTTCAAGACAAAATGGGCATGATCACAAGTCTTTTGTTGAAAACCCAATGTCACAATGATAATCCATTTGGGAGGGGGGGGGGGTCATCATGTCAGTTATAGATGATGCAAGACTGGCACCAGTTTCACTTAAGACCAACTAGGTATCATAAGAAGTCTATAGCCATCAACAGAAGTAGAGATATTTTCAAGACAGAAGCATCTATTCAGGTGTAGCAATAACAAGATTTTGAAGCTAACTACTGTAACAGCTATGATGGAAGTCAGACTGGTACAGTTTTATTTAAGACCAATTGGACATCAAAGTTCCATGCTGAAAACCTCGTGTCTTAATGACTTTGTTCAAGTCTAGTTGTTATAGCCAAATTTTTAAGATGACTCTAGTGGTGGCCATATTGGATGTCAGATTGGAATAATTTTTATTCATGGTTTTGTTTTAGTGAAATCATGATCATGATACAACCATTCATTCAGGAGGAGTAGTGATACAAAGATGGCTGTGACAACCATGTTTGGACATCAGATTAGCACCTACTAGACAAAAGTTTTGTAGTCAAAAACCCATTTCAATGTGACCATAAATTCTGGAGTAGCAATAAAACTTTAAGATAGCCACCATATTGGTCATTATATCAGCACTATTTTATTTATTTTTTACTTGTATAGGTTAAGTAGACTTCACAAGTCTTTGTGAAAAAAAACTGCTAATTTTAACAATTTGATCACGAGGAGTAGCAACAAAAATATTTTCCAGATGTGACACTGTGGTGGCCATACTGGACATTAACTGCACCATTTAAATTTAGGACCAATTAGACAATGTATGTCTTTTAGTGATCTGACCATCGGTCAGGAGTTGCGATAACAAGATTTATTTTGTGCTGGCTACATTGCAGCACCATTTCCATTTGGGACCGATCTGGCTGTATGATGACTGATTGTGTACAGTTTCAAGGCAATCCTATCTACTTTCAGAGTTGTAATAACTTGAGAAAACAGGTGTATATCGGAAAACAGACCATCGCATAAGCTCTTCTGGTCTATCATGAGTAGAACTAAAAAATTAATACAACAATGTCTGCAATTTCTTAACCTACGTTTGAGAACTTATGACCCAAACTGCGCATATAACCTTCATAAAGAAACAGGGCAAAACTTAATAGCCCTCTGATGAATGTGGCAATATTTGTAGTTATCTGAATATAAGTCGCTGCAAGTCTTTATAAGAATATATATATTTTTTTTTTTAATAAAGTCTTCATCATTTAAACAAACTCTTAATTATCTGATCTTATATTAACTCCATAGACAATTATCTATTAAGGAAATCTAATGGCTAATGATTCCTTAATTTAGGCAGAGTTCCCACTGGAAACTGGAATATGAAAAATTATGGACTTTTCCCAAGACTAAAAGTTAAACATGTCATGATCCAATTGTTTTATGTCAAACATATACACGTACACATAACTCAACTTATGTACACATACCTCAACATAACTGAAAGCATCTGACTGTATTGATCCAATGACTTCTACCATAATTTTACATAAATTAAGAGACATCTTGTAATAAGCCAAACTTTAATTTTCATTGTGGCTATTCAGAGTCTATAAACTGAAGCAAATTTTGATCAATATTAAGAGCTTTCTGACATAGATTACCGATAACAATTTCATTTTTTAAAATTATGTTTATTATCATCTGTAGTGATGTCTGGCCCTGTGGCTTTGACTACATGTAAATTCTGCTCCTCTGTAAAAAAAATCAAAGATCATGCACACAAAAAAAACCAAGGATTACATTGCAGTGATAATTAACTACTACATATATTTGTGAACAGCAATTTCATACACATTTTTTCTTCCGATTGTAGAACACTTCCATATACTTCCCATAATCTTGTCCATGTTGTATAATTAATGGAAGAACAATTCCAAGGCTTCACCACTCCTACCCCTTTTCAATGTTTAATGAAATTACCCAAAATTACTTGAAATCTCAAATTAACGAGTTAAGAAATTATCTGCTGTGAACAAGGAGAAATTTACAATAACTCTAGAATGATTAGTATTACCTGCTACAGCCATTTGCAGTTTATTGAAACTGAACAAAGCTACATTTCTGAACTAAAAATGGTTTTTGACTCCTGAGTTATCAACCTTTTCACAAGATCTTCATCGATGAATGACTTCTGGACAAAAGTCACTAATGTTGTGTTATGTGGTAAAAATCCTAGTTTCATTATGCTACAAAGGTACCTCTATTTAGTCTCATTAATTATGATAATGACCACTGATAAAAACTGCCCTACTGAAACACTCCGATTGCACATAACTGATAGAAAATCATAATAGTCACCTATTGTATTGTGGTGCTATGTAAAGCCATCATTACCGTAAGAGAAATCCCATAAGTGTTTGGGTATTGTCTAAGGGAGGTAATTCAAAAATACCAGTCTACACCAGATCACTTGTTCAAAATAACTTGTACAAGGTCTTTTGGTTAGAATAAAAACATTAAATATTGACAATCCTGATTTGAATGTCAACACACAGAAAGATGACATCAGACTTCTCCATATATGAACACGTGACAACAACATCCAAA
This sequence comes from Unio pictorum, assembly GCA_030141615.1. Classification (NCBI taxonomy): domain Eukaryota; kingdom Metazoa; phylum Mollusca; class Bivalvia; order Unionida; family Unionidae; genus Unio; species Unio pictorum. Next base: position 14,903,968 of record JARLTB010000220.1, on the reverse strand, counting down.
TTCAATACAAGTACGATCGTCATCTATGAACAAGATGGACAAATAAACCACTCTACCTAATCTCTCCAGACGCTCTCTTTCACGTGCCATCAAATCACTGGCCAAACTTGTGGGTGGGTACACCCCAGGAATGTGGGCAGGGTTACCCGAAGCACCACCCAGTGGTACACCAGGGTAACCATAACGACGCTGAAGCTCCAACCAATGAGGATCAAGAGGATTGGCACCAGGTGGAAGCATTCTATCTAACCCTGCAAGAATAAGAATAACATTTTTCAGTATAAATCCTAGACACTATTAAATAACTACGTACCACGGCTTTTGAGTGTGTGTGTGCATTTTTTTTCATTTTAACATAATTACTCACTTCCAATTGATGCTAATAGTGTTAAACTTTAAATATACAAGAACTGGCATTGAAACCTGCTAAAAAAAATCAATCTAAAAAAATTAAAGCATCAAGAAAAATGTATTTTTTTCACTAGACCATAAAAGTAAATGAATTCACAAAACTTGTAACACTGTTATGACAATATCTTTATGAACTAGAAACCTAAATGAACTGCTATCTTCAAAATCCAGGTGAATCTAGAATGCAAAAATGAAATATACAAATCTAGAAATTTGATTAGGCTCCTTAAAATTCCAGAGATTTAAACATTACAAAGTAAAATAAAGTTGTCTCATACCTGGCGGCTTCATCTCCAATTCTTGTTTCAGTTTCTCCCTCATCTCCATTGTTCTCAGCTCATGTTCTCGTAATTCTCTTTCCCGAGCATCACGTTCACGTTTATCTCTCTCCAACTCCAACTCCAGTCTAAAAGTTTAAAAATAAAAATATATAAAACATATGTTCCTGACAATGATTGCTCGATGCTGATTTTTTTTGGTTAAACCATTTTATCCTGAATATGCCTTCAGTCATTATACCTCATTTTATTATGAATATGAACATGTTTTTATTTTGAATATGCCTATGGTTATAATCTATGTGCATTTCTCGTTTCTAAAGAAACGTGTTATGCATCACAAATAGCTGTAAATCTTTTCATCAGAAAAGAAAATATTTAAGCACAATGCAGTGAGAATTTACAAATTCACGACATGGAAACGTCCATGCTTGCTTCAAAATTGATATATATAAAAATAAGACAACTCGGACATTGCCAGTGAATTGACATTGGGGTTGATTGATATAGAAGATTCCAATGATAAGGATGAATACAAAATTGGTCAGTATTGTATGAAGCTGACAAAGAGACAACAGACAATTTTAAAGAAGGATGTGAAAGGCTTTCGAAGGTCAGGAGTCATTTTTCACCTTAGTCACGATTTGAGAAGTTTGATGTCCAATTTAAGTAAAATTATTGCAATGTGTGAACTAAAATTGCTAGAAATTTCCAATTTGGACCAAAATATTGGAAACTGAATTGTCTTGATTTTATTCAAACATTATTAGGAATGATGCTTACTGTCGCTACCACTATTTTTGAAACCAAAGATATCTGGCTGTAAAGATGACTTAAGTTCAAGCTTTCATTTCCATTAGAATAGCTTCATCTCCTGGGCAGCTTTGGCAAGATGATAGCTGTCTCTAGGTGACCAAGATCTAAGCCTTTTTAACTAAATGTACATATAGCATGTAAACAATTATAGCAACATGGTAGTGAATTATTTAGGGACACTAGTTTATTGACAATGGGATACAGATCAAATGAAAACTGCCCTTTTTATTATATAGCATTATTTGTTGTTTTTTTTTAAAAATGGAATAAGACATGAATTTACATGCGATCTATACTTGAATTTATGGATTTTTCAAATACATGTATAGTAATTACAACAAAAACAAGTTATCAATCTTCAGATGTATTTTAGATTAGCTTTATCTTTATTTAGTCAAAAGCACATTTCTGCCGGCTTTTATTACCACCCTCCCAAAAAGAAATACACAACTGACTTTGGTTGGTTTAAGAAGGATCGGTCTACAACATTTGGGTTCTTGGAACCCAACCATTGTGTTATAGCTGGGTCACACTTAGGAATCAGCACTGCAGTTGAAATTGGTAAACCGGAGAAAATGGGTTTAACCTCCTGACCAACCGATATTGCAATGAAGAGAAAACGTGGGTTTGAGAGAACGAGCGGTCAGAATAACTGATCTAAGTAACGAGCAGTATATTAAATATCACTTCCTATGCAAGTCGTTGCATCTCAAGAAACACTTAAGCTTAATATATTCCAGCTCAAATAACAAACTTAAAAGGACATCTGAGAAGAATTCTGATAATGATGAAATTGGTAAACCGGAGAAAATGGGTTTAACCTCCTGACCAACAGATCAAATGAAAACTGCCCTTTTTATTATATAGCATTATTTTTTTTTTTTTTTAAAAATGGAATATGACATGAATTTACATGCGATCTATACTTGAATTTATGGATTTTTCAAATACATGTATAGTAATTACAACAAATACAAGTTATCAATCTTCAGGTGTATTTTAGATTAGCTTTATCTTTATTTAGTCAAAAGCAAATTTCTGCCGGCTTTTATTACCACCCTCCCAAAAAGAAATACACAACTGACTTTGGTTGGTTTAAGAAGGATCGGTCTACAACATTTGGGTTCTTGGAACCCAACCATTGTGTTATAGCAGGGTCACACTTAGGAATCAGCACTGTAGTTGAAATTGGTAAACCGGAGAAAATGGGTTTAACCTCCTGACCAACCGATATTGCAATGAAGAGAAAACGGGGGTTTGAGAGAACGAGCGGTCAGAATAACTGATCTAAGTAACGAGCAGTATATTAAATATCACTTCCTATGAAAGTCGTTGCATCTCAAGAAACACTTAAAGCTTAATATATTCCAGCTCAAATAACAAACTTAAAAGGACATCTGAGAAGAATTCTGATAATGATGTCAGTATTTACAATTACACAATTTTCACTTGGTCAATTAAAATATTTAAATGTAAGATAAATTCTAACACTGTTTATGGTAACAATATGTTCATCAATGATTTTTCAAAGACTTTTCAAAAACTTCCAAAAGTTCTTAAGGAGTATTTTCTGGTAAACGCATCATTTACTTATTAATATTGGAAAATATGCAACAAAATCATAGAATATATAAGGTAAATTATTTTATTTCATTTAAGTATTTTATATTTCCTCTGAAAATTTGAAGAGTTTAAAAATAAAATTAAAATGGAAATGCAAAAGGCTTTCAAAGTAAACCTTCAATTTCAAGGAATTTTTAAGATTGTACAAACTAGATAGTTTCAAAATGGTACCTGATGTAGCTTTAAACCTGTTCATGGGAAAGATCAAGCATAGGAAATGTCAAAATGTTATATTTTGCATTGTCAATGAGATAAGGATCATTTGCAAACAAACGTTAGAAACAATGATTCAAACAGATTAAAAGCAAACCTCCTAAACCTATCTCTAATGTTGGAAGTGCAGTGTTGGACTCGTAATTCACGGATTCTGGGTTAAATCCCAGCTGTATCTACTGGTTTTGTGTCTTTGTGACTTGGTTCACATTTTTTTCTAACACTATAAACAGCCACAACATGAAAGGTATTTTAAAAATATAATAAGCAACCTTATCTTGAACCGATGTGTCTAAAAAATTTACATTTAACCCCATATACTTTACAGCCTTTTGGTACACAATAAAATACTGACCCCCTCTCATGCCTATTAGATGCACCACTATACGGATTAAATTTCTGCAATAAATTGGAACATATGAAAGCCAAAAGAAGAAAAAAAATTATATTTGTGTTTACCTTTCTCTGGAGTTTGGAGGATACATAGCTGCCAGTCTAATTGGATCCATATATGGATGTAGGCCACCCATCGAGTAGGGTATCCTTTGCATATCTGGACCTGTAAATTTGAAGAAATGTTGTACATACAATACTAAAACCTGGTCACTCATTCAGCTAGTACTATTTTTAGTTTTCAAAGAAATGGAAAACACAATGCTAAAATGATTTGATTTCATCGTGGAACCCCAGGTGGCCAAGTGGTCAAAATTTGCTAGCCTTTACCAATCACTACCATCTCATCTCTTTCTGACGGGAATGGAGTCTTTGAGCTCAGTCAATGAATATGTGAGAAAGCTTGTCAGCAGCTTCTAGTGGTTGTGGTTTTTCCTGGGTTCTTCCAGTTATACTGGCCACCATATGTAGTCTATAGTGTGCTGAAAAATGGTTAAGTTAACCAAGGAACCTCAAAACTGTGAGACTTAAAAACTAGTTAGTAACTCAATTTTAAATATCAGGTTATCATTAAAATGTTACTTTTGTCATGTAGCTTCTGTTAGACAGTTCTTGGGCTATAACAGTCATCTCCAACATCGGAAATGTCGTACCACAATGGCATGGTTGTCTTTTAAGGCACTTTTTTATATTTTATTTTACCATGCTGAGGAAATGGGAAGTTTAATGACTTTGCCCAAGTCATAGCTACAAAAACAAACAACAGTGGTGAAACAAATCATACCCCAAATGGTTACTAAATGTTGAAAGTTGCATGCAAAAATAATTGACATTGTCACATGCATAAATGATTGACATTAAGTCACATGCATAAATGATGGACATTAAGTCACATGCAAAAATGATGGACATTAAGTCACATGCATCAATGACTGACATTAAGTCACATGCATAAATGATTGACATTTAAGTCACATGCATAAATGATTGACATTTAAGTCACATGCATAAATGATGGACATTAACTCACATGCATAAATGATTGACATTAAGTCACATGCATAAATGACTAACATTAAGTCACATGCATAAATGATTGACATTAAGTCACATGCATAAATGATTGACATTAACTCGCATGCATAAATGATTGACATTAAGTCACATGCATAAATGATGGACATTAAGTCACATGCATAAATGATGGACATTAAGTCACATGCATCAATGACTGACATTAAGTCACATGCATAAATGATTGACATTTAAGTCACATGCATAAATGATTGACATTTAAGTCACATGCATAAATGATGGACATTAACTCACATGCATAAATGATGGACATTAAGTCACATGCATAAATGATTGACATTAAGTCACATGAACATTAAGTCACATGCATAAATGATTGACATTAAGTCACATGAATAAATGATTGACATTTAAGTCACATGAATAAATGATGGATATCAAGTCACATGCATAAATGATGGACATTAAGTCACATGCATCAATGACTGACATTAAGTCACATGCATAAATGATTGACATTTAAGTCACATGCATAAATGATTGACATTTAAGTCACATGCATAAATGATGGACATTAACTCACATGCATAAATGATGGACATTAAGTCACATGCATAAATGATTGACATTAAGTCACATGAACATTAAGTCACATGCATAAATGATTGACATTAAGTCACATGAATAAATGATTGACATTTAAGTCACATGAATAAATGATGGATATCAAGTCACATGTATAAATGATGGACATTAAGTCACATGCATAAATGGACATTAAGTCACATGCATAAATGATTGACATTAACTCACATGCATAAATGATTGACATTAAGTCACATGCATAAATGATTGACATTAAGTCACATGCATAAATGATGGACATTAAGTCACATGCATAAATGATTGACATTAAGTCACATGCATAAATGATTGACATTAAGTCACATGCATAAATGATTGACATTAAGTCACATGCATAAATGACTGACATTAAGTCACATGAATAAATGATTGACATTAAGTCACATGAACATGAAGTCAAATGAACATAAAGTCACATAAATAAATGATTGACATTAAGTCACATGAATAAATGACTGACATCAAGTCACATGCATAAATGATCGGTATTAAGTCACATGCATAAATGACTGACATGAAGGTAAATCATGATGCAATTCACCTTTACAAGTTGAACAATGGATATATAGGCCAGCTAGCAAAGTGATGTCAGATGCTTGGACCTGACAGTGATGCCATACACTGGGACCTTACAGTGATGCCAGACACTTGGACCCGACAGTGATGCAACACATGGACCTGACAGTGATGCCAGACACTGGGACCCAACAAACTCGTTCAAGAATAAATCCAATGCTTTCAAAACATAATGTAAACAATGTTTAAATTCTTTTTTTTAGTAGATTTTATATTAAAAAATAGCAATCAAATGATTCTTTTCTGTTTTTAGTAGTATAAATTTTGCCACTCTTCAAGCTCTGTTTTACAACGTACAAACATGCACACATATGGTCACAGATATAATAAGACAAATGAATTCATTTTTCCATGAAAAAAGAAATATGATTTAAATTTAAAACAATGTAGTGATACACAGGTAAGCAAAATTAGCTAAACTGATCGTGGTACATTTAAGGCTGGTACAAGACCTGGCTGCCAGCACTTACTGAATGACCCAAGCAATTCAATATGGAGCAACAAAACTACATTCTAAATAAATTGGTTGAAACAGCATGATGCATCCAGAATATCATCATGATCAAAGAAATATTTTTATGATTGTGCAGTAGTACAGAACTGATGATATCTTTATATTTCTTATAAATGCACACCGTACAAAATGGAGTGGAGAAAGCAACATGAATTTTAAAATGGCTTTGCAACTCATTTTATACAGGACAGAAGAATATGTAAAAAGTCTCCATAAAACACCTACTGTATTTACCAAGGGTGTGAGGTTTTGCGTATTCCGATAGCTGTCGCAGGGCAGGTGTGTCATGAAAAGATCGTGGCGTGACACGTTCTTGAAAGGTATGATGGGATGCAGCTGACACATTACTGATGACCTGTGCATCTGCTGTAGAGTTTGGAGGTGGAGTCTCAATTTTCCGCTGCAAAACATAAAAAGCAGGTTAACAGCATGTAATTCTAAATGATCCAGATTTACTTCTATCTTCAAAAAAGACAATGGAAATATGAAATTTTCATTTTTTTTCCCATCATTTTTTAATTTTCTAATTACCATCTTCCCTTTTCAAGATTCAAATATTGCCATCTGTCGTCAGGTTTAATAAAACTTGAAGTAAAAAAATAAGCTTTAAAATTTTTCAAAAATTGGTACCTTGTTGATAATTTTTAAAGTTAGACTACTTTTCTATCAGATATCAGAAGAAGAAAAAAAAAATCAATCATATGCAATAATACGGATAGGGATCACAAATTGAGAGCCAGAACGTGGCTGAACGTTAACTGTAGGCCACTGGTTCTACCCAATGTTTAAATCCAAGAGCACAACCCTTTTCTTAGACTAATTATGTGATTGCAAAGTAGTTTATACAATGTGCGCAGACCAATGTGCATTATAAATAGTGTATATAGTTAAGTATCAAAAGTAACAAACAATTATACAGGATTGTATTGAGAAGAATTGTTAAGCCAATATTTTGGCCATTTTGTTCATATTCCCAGAGAAAACTACCAGAATGCTGATCCTATTTAATATCCATTGAGCAAGTACATATGTGGTCAAGAGAATACAAAGATATAGGACTCTGGACTACCTATGAACAAAAGGAAGTAGCATTCTTCAGACGAAAATATCATTCTGGAATTCAAGCAAGCATGTAACCTTTCTGAATGGTATGGTTTTCCTGTCCATGCAACAGGGTTTGAAACTAACATATGTCTTAGTCCACGACTAATAGTTTTCCTCACAGACTAATAAATATGTTTCAATACAAGTTTGCCTGGCTTATAAAAATTGAATGCATGTAATTATCTTGAAAGTTTGCTTTCCAGGTATTTTTTAACGAATTTCATAACAGAAATGTGGGCAAATAACTTTCAATTTTTGCTGAATTTGTTGTAACTCCCGTATATAAATCACTTAGTTGCTTTACATTAGGGATGTTAAACAAAAATCGAAAATCTGATTACTGGTTTTGAAAACGATTATCGGTTTTTGTTTTTACAAAACGATAATCGAATTCAATATTTTTTTACCATTTTTGTAGTGAAAATTTTAAAAAAATGCCAGAAAAAAATTCATTCATGCATTTGTTTAGTGTTTACATTTTAAAAAAATATGGCCAGCAGATAAGGTGTGTTTGTTTAAAATTTGTGAGTGCTCCGTGCAGCGTGTTTGTAAATGAATACATTTGTTGTTGAAGGATGTAAATAGTTAGTCGACCAACCAGTCGCTAAGTTCTTTGATGTCCGAAATTGACAACAATAGACTGTTAATAGCTACAGTCTCTGTTGTTGAGGACTGGTCTCTGCTGGTTGTGTCTTTTCAAGTTTATAAATATGGCTGGTCGTATAAATAAATCTGATGTATGGGAAAACTTTGAAAAAATTTCATCAAGCATGGCTCGCTGTAAACTATGTTCACAACAAATAAGTCGGAGCGGTGGTACTACTACTGGATTGCATGCACATTTGTGTAGCAAACATCCCGGAATTGCAGCTCCTACAAATGTTCAGCCGCTATTAACAACATTTATTGGAACACAAAGAAACTGTCCTGATAGTCATCAAGAAAAAGTTACTGCTGCTGTAGCTAAGTTTGTCGCTGAAAACATGTTACCAATTTCGATTGTTGAATCCAATTCCTTCCGTGATTTGATGGCTTTGGTGGAGTCACAATATCGTCCTCCATGCCGTCAGACGATGCGCGTCTATACGTTATGGTATGTAATGAATATCTTTTATTCGCAAGAGGCATTCACTAACTTGCATTATAAGAATATTTCTTGTAATTTCAATGTAGGACAAAAACCGATAATCGGTTTAAAATCGGATTTCTACAAACGATAATTGGTTTTGGAAAAAAAAAACGATATTAACATCCCTTCTTTACATTAAGCATTACAAATGGTGTGCAAAGTGTTATTGTCACACTGACTAGAATCAATGTAAAAAAAAAAAAAAAAGCAAAGAAAACATTGTGGCGATTTGTTCAAGGTGTGGAAAATCAGACCCAAAGACAGAAGACTGACAATAATGAGGACAAAAGGGAACACGATAAACAGTATGACAAAGAAAGTAGGAACCAAACTTTTCTTGAGAAGTGGAAAAGCGGTCGGCCATAGCTTAACTTTAACCCCGATGTAAATAAAATGTTTTGCAGCATCTGCAAAGAGCATTCAAAAACTGAGGATGAAAAAAAAAAGCTCATTTGTAGTTGCATGCTCCGGATTAATGGATTTTGTTGCAGGCTAGTATGTCTTTTGTCCTGTTAGTCCGCTTGACTAGTTAATAAAAAAGTTAGTTTCGAACCCTGCTGCAATGTTAATGAATTAATGCTGGACCAGGCATTACTAAAGAGCTTCAGTTGCATAACACTATTTGGTTTGGTATTGGAATTTAACATTTGTCGATATCTATGTGTGAAAATCCCATGTCAATATCTATGTGTGAAAATCTCATGTCGATATCTATGTGTGAAAATCCCATGCTGAAAGGACTTTCCACCGAGGAAGAGTCACAGCAAGATTTTCAAGCTATTGCCATGGTGGCAATAATGGATATAAGATCAGATGAGTTTACATTTATGGCTAACAATATATTACAAGAAGTCGCTGGGGGAAAACCCAATACTGATATGACCATCCATCTAGAGGAGCAGCAATTAAACAAAATAGCTGCTATGCTGGCCATACTTTAAGGTCAGAACTAAGCACCTATATTGGACGTCTGAGCAGCAAAATTTTCATTTGGGACCAACTAGAGCTGGGATGAATGTGTCAAGTTTTTAATGGTGACCCTCTGAGTAGTTTAGGACCAATCAGGCTCCCTCTCCCATGTGTTTCTGGTTGACTAACTGTTTCAGTTTCATATTGCTGACTGTAATACCTTTTGCCCCATGGTTAAAAAATAATCACATTAAATATATACATGTTATTAAAAAAAACCTGCCTAATGCCTACCTAAATTTTAAAAACAGTGCAACATGAAACGTGCATATATATTTTGCCTTATAACAAACTTGTCCTAAAATGTGGACATATCAAAAGAGCAGACAATATGCGATCCAATAAGCTGTTCTGGACAATGACCAGTAGGGCTAAAAATAATTCTTACCTTCTCTTTTTCCCTCTCCTCTTTAATTGGCTGCGATGCCCTCTTTTCATGCTCTTCCCTCTTCTTAGCTAATGCTGAACTCGGCAAAGGTTTAAACATCACATCACATCTTGCACATGAATTGTGCTCCCCACGATTCTGGAGTTTTATGAAGCTGAAATATATGTTATGATGCTCATGAAATGGAAACACTTTTCAAGAGAAAACTGTTCAGACAACTTGTAAGCACAAAACTGGGGGAAATCAAAATCTCGGCTCTGAAAGGTTTTATGGACACCAAAGTGATTCTCATCTAAAATTGATGCCAAATAAGCTGCATTTAAATATCAGATTAAAAGTTTTATCCACAAAAGGCTTTTAGATAATAAATCTCTTCCATGTCAATATCTGTGCCATTAAAACACGGTTCAATTTTTATAACTTCACACTTATTTGTTACTAAATAAATAAAAATTTTAACTTAGCAGTCTTCATGATATTAAAGTACTTACATTGCCGATTTACTTCTAAGGATTTCTCTGTTACATGCAGTTGGCACTGGACCAGGGGTGAGAGTTCCCTCTCTGTCAGAATCTATTTCCTCTTCCATCTCTGGAATTTCTGCAATGACCTCAGTTCCTACTTGCTCTTTGACTTCCGACTCCTGAGATATGGAATGACCAGTCTCTGTCTGATCTGGATTACTAAGATTATTCACAGATGGCTCAACAGTACTTTCTAATTGCACAGGTTCAGTCTTTGGAATCACATTTAACTTGTATGGTGAAACAGTTGAACTAGAATTATTCATAGAACAGCTTAGTGAAATCTCCCTTTGAGATAAAATATCTGATGAGGACGTCTGAAAATCTGAATAAGCTTGTGGTTCTTGCTTCACAGACTCCGGATTTGGGGATACACAAGGCGATTCCGGTTCTTGCTTTATAGAAATCTGCAAACTGTTCAATTCTTCAGACTGGGTATTATGTTCCTCAGGCCCTGATGGAGGACTTGTGGATTGCTGCGGTTTCTGTGGTAACAAATGCTGTGGCAATGGTTGCTCAGGTAACAAATGCTCTGGCAGTGGTGGCTGTGCAAATGGAAATGATGGTGCAGGAAATGGTACTATAGGGTGTAGTGGAGGTATAGGGAGTTGTGAAGCTTGAGAAAGAGGGACTTGTGATGGGTGTTGTGGTTCTGGTCGAGGAAGGTCAGTTCGTGGTTCACTGCGTACCACAGCTGGCGGGGGTGCCTTCTTGTCTGTGGTATATTCAGATTCTGAAGGACTAGGAGTGGTGGGTGGGGAATATGAACTTAGTTCATCCTGTAAAACATTAAATGATACTGATAAAGGTATAGTATAAAACAATATATGGTTAGAACCACACAAAAGGCATTAACCTACTATGTTCACACCAAGCTACAAATATGGGGGACCCAAATCTACCATTTTATGATGCTGGGCTGTGAGTGATCATGGTTGCATCAATGAGGAATTTTTGTATGGGGGTTCTTTTCCTGCAAAATTTGAGACTGGCAATACACATCCAATTTTGGTGGGTTGGTCAGGAGAAATTTACTGACCAAAAGCGATATTCAGATTTTTTAAGACCCTAAAAACAATCTCCTGACAGAATATCATTTTTGCTATTGGTCTTAAATGGTATACATATGGAAAATGTGATTCATTGGAAAAGGGTTAAATCAAACAAAACATCCCACTTGCCCTAGATTCCTACGAAATCTAACTTTCAATACAAAACTTGCAACCTTTGAAGTAAGTTATATATGATCATTTCCGACTGCAAACATACCAGGTAATTGACTATTCAACTTTTCTGGTTTTAATAATTTCTATAATTTGTGGAACAAACATTTTTGGAGCGGTACATACGGCTAGTTTTTGTTGTATGGTCTAACGCAATTTTTCTGCACAAGATAGGCTATACATGGCGGCCAGTATTAATGGTGCAGGAAGAACCCAGAAAACCCCATAAAGAACCACAGACCCACAAGAAGCTACTGGCAAGCTTTCTCACATACACACATTGGCTGAATCAGAGACTTGAACTTAACGCAGACAGAGGTGAGATGGCAGTGATCTGCAACGGAAAGCACTTTAGACCACTCAGCCACTTAGGGCCCTTACAGCTAGTCTTTTATCTCTATGAGCATTATTGCATGACCTATTGGAGTCTAAACTGCCTTCAGTTGGTCTTGTTATACATCAAAAATAAGATGACTAATGCAGGATTGCATATAATTTGTGACAATGCCATCTGAAATATACTAGTTATTGCAACATATACTATTAAAAAAATAAACAAAACTTTTTAAAAAGAATCCATCTACATCTGAAATTTTCTTTTTTTTTTCAAGTGGGAACTGTTTCATAGGCCTTGAAAAATTGCATCCAATCACATTTTTTGAAAGGTAAGATTAAACCCTGATGTTTCTAATAATTCAATAAAGTTTACTGTGCATTTTTTAAATTTCTTTAAATTTCTGCACAAGTTTAAAATACTTTCAAGAAAAAAGACGTACTGAAATGTCTTTGACAAGTGTCAAGTAAGAATTTTAAAGTCAAAATATTTAGAAAATGCTAATAATTCTTGCATTGCTAATGGCAGAAACGTTGATCACATAGTACACTAAGTGACTGCAGATCTGGCTCTATGTTGTTCAAAGATAATGGTATTAGTAGTGACCCTGAACACCAAGTACATTATAAGACTGCAAATCTGGCTTTATGCTGTTCAAGCATTAAAATGGGATTACAGCAATGACTCAGAACACCAAGTATATTTTGTGACTACATGTATGGTTCTATGTTGTTGTGCACACAATAAAATATTATCACATCAGTGACTATGAACACCAAGTACATTATATGACTGCAAATCTGGACCTATGCTACTCGTGCATCTGGACATACCCAATACACAACAGTTAAATATGATGGGGAAAAAAAATGGATTTAAAGAACTTACATGATTATTCTCCTCCTCTACATCTCCATCATTGCCAGAAATACTGCTACTATCGGAGACACTCTCAGAGTCAGAATGCCCCTAAAATTAAATTAAGATATTTTTTTTTTAAATACATATACTCATGAAGACTAAATGGGCTCAAAAAACAATTTTAGTTGTACTCCTCTGGGCTATACAAGATTCTGAATCTATGACTACATTGTTTCTTTACTTTCAGAACCCTAAACAATCCACCTTAAGCATGGACTACTCAGTTATTTATGCAGCTGTTCTGCTAAATGTTTGCACATTTTTACACTGGGCCTGCTAGTTTTTACCAGGCATGTTACAAGAAAATGAACTAGAGGTAGTAACTATGGGTGCATCACAAAGGGTCTCACTCCCAACAATTCACCTGAACAAAATTTAGTATGTTAATGATGGCATTATTTCATAGCAGATAGCCAACATGGTACAAACCTGAAAGGCCTTCATGCCATAATGTTCGTTATGAAGTTGGTTGAAAATGGTCATCTAGTTTTTGAGAACTTGAAAACAAGCTATTTTGCTGGATAGATGGCACAGAACCATACCAAATATGTAACTGGCATTATGGTCTAGTGAGCTAACAAAAAGAAATTAATCAAAATGCCAAAACACAATCCCAACAAATTGACCATGCACTAAACTTTACAAGAGATGCATGCATACAACTGGCAGTTAGAACAATTTTACTACCACAGTTGTGGTGGGGCATAAAAGCAAAATTTCTTCTTCTTTTCAGAATGTTAAACAATCATACCGGTCTTCTTTTCCTCTTGGAGTATTTCTCGTCTAAGCTGGAAGAACTAATATGTCTTTTCTTGCTTCTGTCTAAACCAGGACTCTCTGATCCTCTCTGTTAAAAATAAAAATAAAAAAAGGGCATATCAAGCATTACTGATCGTTTCAACACATCTGCAAATGCAGCCTCAAATCCATTATGTATTGCTAGATACAACATTACATATACAATATCCTGATTCTCTTTCCGATATAGTTTACATTATCAAATACTTTCCACTAAATCTGTGTTACCAGGAAGTCTTAATAATTTGAAGACGTTAATGGTCCCACTATTGCATTTACTGTATATACTTGCTTATAAGACCTACTGACCAAATAACATTGACCATAAAAAATGAAATAAGTCCCTTGAAGTCAAATACTTGTAAGCATGAAACTGAAATCAATTTTTCAGCCAATCAACCAAAAAACAAAAAGGTAAAGCCCTTTGAATTGGATTTCAAAATCTCAGTCTCAAACACCAGGTCCACCATTTGATTACCTCCAGCATCTTTACTTGAAACACTATACTATTATACACAATATTGTGAATACAATGGATCCATTTATACCAATGGGAAGCCAAAAGTCAAATTTTGTTCAGATTGTGATTGGACAGGTGGGGATGGCTTAACTCATTCGGCCCCGATGCCGCCTGTACGCGTAATGCAGTTTCTGCATTCAACGGCCGATACCGCCTTTTCGTGAAATTTTTCGTCTGCATTCAATGGCCGATACCGCTGCTCGGCGGTCCGAATGTATGGTCGAAAGAAAGTCTCTGATTGGTTACAAATGGGGCTTTTCCTAGCATCAGACCCACTTGTAGCCAATCAGAAATGAATTTACATTCGTTTGGGCAAACTTTGAATGTTCGGAAACCAAGGATTACTACTTGGGTTCCGTTTCAATACACGTTTTTTTTCTTAAAAAATCGTAAAATGATGGCGGAAGCACGAGTGGTTTTTTTATGGCGGTGAGGGCGAAAATGAGGAGTTTCTCGTGTTTTATCTCGAAAATATTGAGTAATTAGAGGAGAGATATGTTCGACAGTTGGATAATTTGCAAAATTTCGAATGGGACATCGAAGATTCTTGAGATTAAATAGTCAGAAAAAGCGAATGATGATAGCGAAAATGAAAGAGTTTCTGCCGATCTAGCAGATTGGAGCTATCGTCTTCTGTCTATCCAAATCAATGATTTTAGTGGAATGAATCCTGGAACTACAACATACAATGACAAATAGACAAGGAAAAAAGAGAAATCTATCTTTTTTCACTTATTATTATTTCCGGAGAAACTGTACACGGACATCGTAAACGAAACCAATCCATATGCCAAAAAATGCACATTGGTATCACCAAACAAACGTAGTATCCAACCTGCAAAATGTTTTTATTGAACAAAGTAATGTATGTACAAATTGTTTCAAACCATATCACATATTAAATTTTCCTGGTTTATTTTCATGGACTTAAGTGCTGATGATGTGATATTCCTAACAATGTTGCACATAATTTTGTAAAATAATGTATATTTGTAAAATAATGTATAAATAAATTGTGAAAGACTTTGAAAAATAGAAAGAAAAATACATCACTGTGTACACAAGTTAATTTGGATTAATTGGTGAAATTATCATGGATTAATATTGGATATAAGAAGAGAAATTAAAGTAAATGTGAAGGCATGTGCATGATTTCTACAAAATTTTCCAAACAGGTAAAACACTCTGGGGCACAAGCAGCTAGTCACAGCTTAGTGTGGCTGGGGCACAGTAACAGTGTTACTGAAAAGTTTCTTGGGGCTGAAAGAGTTAAGAAAATAAAACTTCTTGCTTTCTGCATATCATTGTATAAATATTTTTTAAAAAAAAATTATTTAAGAATACTATCTTGTGCTCCAATTTATGTTCAGGAGTGGCATTTTCTAGGTCAGGTGCTTCAGCATTTTTTACATCAAAGATTACCTAACTTAACCATGAAGTACTATGGATTCTTTTTTTTAGAAGCAAGAAAAAAAACTTGGTTGCGTTGTTTTCTTTAAATGTAGATGATCCAGCTTTCTTCATTTCAGAGATCACACAACACACATGCATGGTTTTCTTCCTTCAGTTCTACGATAACAGAGCTGGCGATCAAAGCACTTTCGAGGTTTTGAGCAATTTCCATCTAATCAAAATAGACTTTATGAAAAAAAAGTTCTTTGTGACTGGCTGAACTCTGAAACCTAAGACTACACAATACCACAATCTGGTTTTATGATTTTATTTAACCCTTTGAACCCGACAGGCCGGTTGTAACGGTGTATATACCCGAAAGGCCAGTATACCGGCCTAGCTATCTACCGTCATAACCTGACAGGCCGGTATACCGGCCTGTGTTATGTTATTCGCTAGATGGTCAGTGAAATATAGATCTTGCATGAATGGTACAACATGAACAAAATTTTGAGACAGTTTGTTACATAGTCATAGTAATAAAAAGCATTTTATAAGCATGTTTGAAAAGAGACAATTTGATATTTGCTGTTATATCATAGTGGATTATCATTCTAAGGCATAATATTACTTTTATTTTGCAAAATTTTACTTTTAATAAAATTGTCAAAAATTGCCGGGGAGGCTCGGGTTTTTGTGCTGAAATATGGGGGAGATTAGGGTTCAAAGGGTTAAGAGAAAGCATGTTGAACAATGATGGAATATAGTAGAGTACAAATTTATATATTAGTTGCAAGTTTCATCATTTAAAGAGCAGAAAAGCCTTCTAAGCTTGAATTAAGAGATTAATTTACAGCCAACTGAAACTAACATTACAAAGTCTAGGGCATACATACAATTTGCCATACTGCTAAAGAAAAGTGTAAAACACAACTCGCAATAAATCTAAAGTATATTTTCAAAATATTTTCAAAACATGAGAGAAAGGTAAAAAGAATTGTTTGCTACTTACCAGTACTTTCTTTTTATCTCTGTCAGAGCTGCAATTGCTACAGGTGCTACCTGTACTGGGTGAATTACGACCCAGACTCTTTTTAGATTCACTTAAGGGACTATTAAGATTCTCTGGACTGCTTGTGCTATTTCTGTCTTTTTTCTGTTCACTCTGCAAATGAAAAGTTTAATTAAAATAAATAATTCTTACAAAGTGCTGATTCAACTACAACCTCTCTAGTGAAGAATCCATCTCACCTCATCCCCACCCACCCCCAACCTGCAATAGGATGATCATCAATAAAACCTCTTGCGTTGATGCCACTAGTAATTGTCACCATCAGAAATGTTAAACAAGTCCAAACATGTTGTCACAAGTGAGAAACCAAGTTATATAAAGATTTACTTGCACAAAGCATTTCTAGTATTATAGAGCTGAGCAATTTTCTAAAGCAGCTGCTGATGAATAAAAGTCATCTTTAAGTTTATAACAATCTACAATTCTGATCACAACTGTGAATATGTTGCAATAGCCCTGGTAACATTTGACCCATGTGACCTTGACCTGTAATCTATTGGAATTTATTTATCTGTGAATATTTAACAAATCTGAAAACAATACATTTATTTACCTATAAATAGAGGTCCAAAACATTTTACCACAAAATCCATGTATAGCCCATTATGTACTGAAAAATGGTTTTGACCCTATAAGAACCAAGCAACCTCCAAAAGTTTTTTTTAATACAAAAGAGTGAAGTATATTGCCTTTGCATACAATATTAACAAATGTTAAACAATACCAAGAACAGCAAATGAACTTCTTAACATGATTTTCATTTTCATCATTTTCATAATAAAACTTAATTGTACAAATCTCTTTTGCCCACAAAATACTTTAATAAACCTCAAACCTCTAAGGTTGATTGATGCACATACACACCTCATGCATTTTACTGCTATGCTGAGCTTTCAACAAGGCAGAATCAGCACCCAGCATTACGCAAGTTGTGGGTGTAATCACCAGTTTATAACAATGTCAAACTTTCATCATTGCAGACTCGGCAACCAGAGTTGTACAAGTAGCTGATGTAGTATAATCAGATAAATAATAATACTATGTCAAGCTTTAACAAAGACACCACCTGACAGCCAGCATTGCACACATTGATCTAATATTGCCAGTTTACAACTATGCTGAGCTTTCACACTGAAAGACTCTTAACCAGCACTATACTTGCTCTCCCATATTACCAGGTTACAACTATGTCAAGCTTTTGTCAAGGCGTGATTGTCAAATAGTATGATACACTCATATTACCAGCCTACAACACTAATTTTAAGAAGTGTGCTGAACAATTTTGGTATTGCACTGGTACATGCATGATGTATACTAGTAGTACTAGTTTGAAATGTACTGACGAAAGCATAACCAAAGAAATGTCATGTTCTTGGTATTACATTAGTACTTGCAAGACACATGGTTCCTACGCTTTTTCTTAAATATAAATTTCCAGGTCTTTTCCATGATTTTTTTTTTCTTCTCAAGGTTAACCCATGACCATTGCTGAATGGAATTAAAGAACATTTTGGATTAGAAAACATGCATTTTCCAAATCTGAAAATGTTTTTCTTTCAAGACTCTTCAATATATATATATATATATATATATATATATATATATATATATATATATATATATATATTAGAAAAAATGATCACGTACAAAACCACAAAATGAGTCGCATAAAACAAACAATATTCGTAAAATTTGCATTTAAGTCCATTTCAATGTACAGAATACAAATTCTAACTTTGCTGACCTGCATTAAGTTGCTAAGTGGAAACAACATAATAAGCATAAATTATTTTATTTCCTTTCAAAATTTTTATTCTAAAGAATTATTCATGAGCAATACATGTGCATGTTATGCAAAATGAACAAAGTAGTCTGGTTCACTGCTTCTTATGCTCCCTTCTTGAGAGAGCATGTATCAACGTAATATAACAAAACTTCAAAAGTTGGTCTCTGAATAAAAATATAATTTTGTGCTCTTTCGTTTTTGTATTTTAGTACAATCAGTCCACAACTTTCATTTAATTTTTTTTCTACAATATTTGAAAATGATGGTTGTGAGTTTCTGTGTGCTCATGCGAGTATCAATCAAAATCACTAGTACCAGCTCAAATTTCATCAACAAATTTGTTTTATCATTTTTCAACAGATTAAAGACAATGATTTTGATGCTCACAATTTCTGAGAAAATAAATAATTTTCATATCGATTTCATGCAGGAGTAACCTAATTTAACAACATTTCAGTTTGCAAGCCCATCTGCTAAAAGGCTATGTGTCAACGCCACCATGTTGGCCTCTTGTGATGCTAGACTGGTTCTCATACCTTCCATATACAAAATATAGGGATATTGAGCAGTGTTTAGTCCACTAGATATATTTGTAGTTGCTAGGTTTAAAGCAATTTTTCAGCACAAGATAGGCTATACATGGCAGCCAACATGAATGGTGGATGAAAAACCAAAGAAAACCAACCCACAAGAAGCTACTAGCAAGCTTTCTTATGTACCCACATTGACCAAGCCAAGACTCTAACCCATGCAGACAGGTGAAATGGCAGCGATCCTTAAAAGTGAGCACTTTAGACCACTCAGCCACAAGAGGCACTGCATCCAAATGAAATTTATATTCAAGTATTGACAACTCAAACTCTTGACTGGTGGGTCTATCTTACTAATGAAATTTAAATTCTCTGTGCATGTGACAACCAGCCCTAACAATACCTCTTAATGCTGAATGCCTAGCATGGCAGGAGATATTACCATTTATAAAAGTCTCTGGTATGACTCAACTGGAGTTTAAACCCATTACATCCTGCATCTGAAGTGGACACACTAACCACAAGGCCACTGATGCGGTCCTCCAACTCTTTAATAATCTCCCTAAGCCTTACACATTCCAATAAAATCATAAACAAAAGTTTCAACCTTTCTGCTTATACAAACACCAACAAAAGAATAAAAAATATTCCAGGTGAATGTAAAATTAAAATTTAGGAAAACAATTTATGTAACTTGACAATCCTGGCCTTGACAATTTCAAGTGGGAAAGAAACTACAACAAAAATTCCATTAAAAATAACCATTAAGAGCTCAACAAGAAGCCTTACCGAGTCTCTGTTATGGCATGTGCGCATACTGTGGTTGACGTCAATATCTTCCTTCACCGGCTTGAAGTGGTAGGGAGAGGAGTCTGATGGGCTCTCTATTGGACGATCTTCCCCATGCTTCTTGTAATAAATGTGACATTTTGAACACAGGATCTTATTGGCTTCTTGTCCAGCATTATTCCAGTCTTTGGAAACTTAAATAGAGGAAAGTATTGCAAAACATAAGCTTCACTCGCTCTCAAATCAAATGAAAGATGTTCAGAAGCACACCAAAAAAAAATGTAAACATCTTTTAAGGCTGACAATGATAATGACAGAAGGTATCTCTATGTCGTTTCCTTAAAATCTTTTGGTTCAAACATACATGTATACTGCTAAGAAATAATTCTGCTTATGAATGACACCTATTATACTAAATGATAGCATATGCAAATAGTCCAGACATAAGGATACAGTGGGCAGCCATTATACATCTCCTGGCTGACTCAATTTATGACGGGCATGGGGCCAAAAACAACCATCATTTATTAATGCAATTCTAGTCATAAAAATGGAACTTCTGTAACAGTAACTGTGCACCAAAATCTCATAATATGAAATAAAACTCTTCCCAAGATAACAGAGTAAAGAAACTCTGGCATGAAACAAGTTTTGGACGATTTGCAGCACACCAATCCAGTCAATGAATTGAAAAACAAAAAGGACAAATTAATACAAGAGACTACACAGTATAGTTTAAATTCCTAGAGGAACAGAATTGCTTCTTAGACTATGTGTCTTGAGAACCATCTCTTTTCTATTCATGAATAGACTTTAATTTGTTAGTGTTCTGTGTGCAATATTTTTCATGTATAACACATTGCTTCATGTGCACAGTGTATATGTACTCTGTTTATAAGAACAGTTATGTTATCCATTACAGTATACCAGGTTAACCAAAGTATATGTTCTGGTGGTACATATAATATTTTATGAATCTTGGAAAATAATTATAATAAATGATTAATTTACATGCATTTATCAAAAATAATTTTGAATATAAAAATATAATTAAGACTTCTGAACCCTGAAATCAGATGTGGAGGATGCGTCACACTGCCATCATAGATTTGAATGGGATATTGTGAAAGATATCTGGGCCAAATTAAGCTTTTGGAAACATTTTGAATATTAAAAAAAAATTCTTTTTAGTAACATGTTAAGTACATGCAATCATTTTGAAGATGTAAAATGTTTCCTAGATTTTCAGAACAGTTGATTCTGTTTGAATTTTATATAATATCTTATGTTCACTAAATATTTTAATCTTTTCTTGAGCCCCGTGTTTTTGTTTATGGGTTCTCCATCATAAATATCCAGCTATGGTGTAGGCATAACACTCAAAGTTTCTCTATTCATGGTTCCCACGCTTTTCTAAAGATAAATGTCCAGGTCATTTCAAGGTTCACATATAACCATTACTGAATGGATTTAAAGAACATTTTAGATTATAAAACATGCCTTTTCTAAATCTATTGATGTTTCTCTTTCAGTACTCTCCAAAACATCTACGTCAGAAAAGATGATCTGTACAAAACCACAAGATATATGACACAAAACAAGCTTGATTCTATTCCTGAAAATTGGCATGTAAAGTCATTTAAATATAAAGAATACAAATTCTAACTTTATTTTGCTGACCTGCAATATGTTGCCAAGTAAAAACATAATGAACATAATATATTGTTTTGTAACCTTTAATCTACAGAATCCGATACCTATATATATATATATATATATATATATATATATATATATATATATATATATATATATATATATATATATATATATACACACACACATGCATCTCATTGAAAGTAACATTTCCTATGATAGTACTAAAAAAAACATGAATGCAAATAATTAGAATCTTGTCTTGTAACGAAGAGTTTAACCCTGAATTTATTTGTGACAATAAAATCTCAAACAAGATTTTTCAAACAACCTAATCTCCTTAAGACGAGCTGGTAAAATCCACCATTTAAAAACATTTTTAAAAGGGTAGATTTAAATTTTGACAAAAGACCTTAAAATTTATATACTGATGTATAAACAAGAATTAAATTTTCAGTAAAATCAACTTGTCTTCTTGTAATACATTAAACCAGTCCCCAATCCTGTATTGATAAAGGGACTCATCGTATTTTGAATATATAATACAAGGTAAAATAATTTCTTATTTCTGCTCTGAGATTCAACAATTGGACAACAAATTTAGCTTAAAACGAATAGCAGCGTTTTCTCCAAATATTCCCTCTCCATTTTGCATATTTGGATATTTTAGGCTAGTGTGTGCAACTGCCAATAGAAAATTCGAATTTGGTATCACCATGTGGTAGTGACATATGGTAGTCGTTTACCAGTGACTCTAGAAAATTTTAACTGTTATATTAACTCGTACCTGCATTATATCAATAGGAAAATTATTTATTTTCTCAGAAATGGCAAGTATTATAAACTTTATGTCTTTAATCCGCTGACAGCCTAGACAGAACTACAGCATAGATGATACATGACTAGGTACTCTAAATTTGCAATACTAGTCACATGACTTTACAAATCTCAAATGATATTGCAAGTCCAGTAGTCATGTGATATCAACAACAAACTTCTTTATAATGTTGTTGTACAGAAAATCAATTATATTAAATGAAGTCAGATACTGTTTGTAAAAACAAGCAATTTGGCCAGTCTGATTTATCAAGCAGAGAGCACATGTCAACGTGGTAGTCACATGATACAACAAAACTCCAGAAGTTGTTCTTGGAATATCGAAATATGGGGAATTTTATATTTTTTTGTGTACTTTTATTACAACCTGTATACAACTTTCCGTCAATATTTTTATATTTTTTCTCTCTACAACACTTGTTAGATTTGTGTCCTCGTATGAGTAACAATGCAAGTCGCGAGTATCAGGTCACCTTTCTTCTACACCAGTTTTATCTTGTCTTTCAGCAGATAAATGATTTTAATACTTACAATTTCTGAGTAAAAAAAGTAATTTTCACATCGATTTCATGCATATAACACTCAATCCAATAGAGTTTTAAGTTTGCTAGGCCTCCTGGTTTTCTTACCATCATTGTAAGGAAAGATATAATATCAACCTGACTTTGAAAACAAAAGTCTACTAGACTAATCTAACCCACAAAGCATTTGCATTGACTCAGCATATATGTTTATTGCAAGCATCCAATTGATCCATACTGCACCCTCCAAATATTCTGGTTGGATCTTGATACAATTAACTCATGATCATTTAGTTACAACTCAATTACACGATTGTTTTGGTGGCGAAAAATTCCCGGGGTTTTCCCAACTTTCATCAATATTTGCAAAATTCAAGGATTTTTCACAATCGGGAGAAAAACTTATCATTTCTCCAGACTTTTTCCAGATTCCCTGGTATAGTGGAAACACTGTCTATTGTACCAATAGTATAGCTAGTAAATTGTACGCTTCAGCATCAATAATTCCAATTTTTATCAACAAACTCTAACATCAGCACAATATCTCTTTAGCTATAGTGCAAGCTTAATTTCCCACTTGAGATGCACGTTACACAACATGTGATATACACATAACAAATTTATCAAGATCAATCACTTGCACCCAACATAATCAGGAAATGATGTAGCCAACAACACTAAGCCAATTAATTAAAGTATATATGTATGATCTCTTTATTAAAATACTATCTATAAAATTCCATCATTAATTACTTTCTGATAACCAGTGTCTTAGGAGTGGTAAAATTAAACTCAAGACCCCCACCAACTGGAATAATGTCGTCATTCCACATGTGAACTAAACAGGTGACCAGCTGCCCCTTGCTCACTGCAACTGACAAGTCATCTTAACATTTGAGTGAAGATGCCTACTAAACTTAAAACATTATCACTTTTTTGACATGACATGACAAACGTCAAACACCAGACATAACTAAAAATTTCATCAAACATGTGTTTGACTCATTTTAAAATTTATGAAAAAATGGACCAAATTATCAATTGGCTTTGGGAATAATGGACTTGTTTAATTCAACAATTTCAGAATTATTTACCTGACAAACATTTGTATGTACCAGGTGACTCGACTAAATATATGCCGATTCGTAGGTTTTGACCAAAAATCAGTAAAGTGTGACTTCGAATACTCTGTTGTAGTTGGTGTTTATACTAGGCACTTGTTCATTGGGATTACACATACCAGTATAAAATCTTTCATTCTAGATGAAATTTTCTGTTGAACAAATAATGGTTTGAATAACTTAAATTTAATTTTCATATACAGAGCACCATTTCTTTCAATCTGATGCATTGTTTATCCCTATGACATTTTAAATTTGGCGTATCTATGGACTTGGAACAATGCATGTATCTAGTTTTGTATATGCATAATATACTGGTAGATCAGAGTCCATTTAGTTATTCTATTGGATTTCAAGCAAACAGCATGGATCCTGATCAGCTGGTACATTCCATACAGGTTGATCAACATCTACACTGTTCAAAATTTGGTATGATTGTACATTTAAAATTGGGTATAAATTGGACAAAAATGCACACATTTTTTTTTAGATCATATGAGACTCCTTTGCGTTATAACCACAAGTCTCAATCTTTTTCCCCAGGTATACAAAGTATGATTAGTACGAGTGATTCGTGTTCTAAGTCATATACGAGCTTATATTCTGATGAGGCAAAAAGTGAAATAAATGCCTTGCACAGTGATAAACCCTGGTGGCCAATACAGCAGGGTCTGCGCAGGACTTGAACCTGCACACCTTCTGGTCTCCTATTCCAATGGCTTTCAACAATGAATACAAATATGCAACCAATTTATAGTTCCATTTTTGAAAGTGCATTTTATTTTTACAAAATAGTGAAACTAATCTTAGTGGCCATCACCATTTAAAGAACAGCTGATCATAAAGAAGACAAATGTATCGTCCTTTACATCTCCTTTATAAATAAGTTTCACTGTAATTGGGCAGTTTGTGTTGAAAGTTTTCCAGGGTCTCAAATCTGTAATGATTATTGCCATTACACAGTTATCTAACATGCTGATGTTAGCACAACTATAAACTGCCAAATGTCTGGCCTAGTACAATTTTATCTACATTGATCATCGATCCTTGTTCTATCGCATAAATGTTATAAATATTTTAAAAACCTATTTCCAACTCCTGTCACACAAACAAAAAATAAATCAGTAACTGCCTTCAATGGATTCCATAAATTACTTGAATGCCTTGATTATGCAAATGTTAATATCTATCCTCTTATCATTATGAATAACATACCTAACTTATCTATAATTGACAGCTAAATCCGGTTTTGATAACCATATTACAAAAGCTAGGCTGTGACAGCATTAATGGCTTTAAAAAGAGACTCGAGAATATTCATCATATTTTTAATACCCAGCGTTTGGACAATTGAATCGTGTAATTAGAATTTTACATTAGATTTGTAACCAGTTTGAAATTCATGCATGATTTATCACCATAAATAGTGCGACATTTCCCTTATTGATGGATTAGTTGTCCAACTAAAGAATTTTAAATCTGAATTCTGTCTGCAGTATTCTTATCATTCACACATGGCAGAAATATAAAAAGATGTATTGATCCAATATTCGAACATCAGTTACCTGGCTATGAATAAAATATGCAGTTTAAAACTGATCCAAATAATAACTAAACAAAATCTTAGTACATGTATATCAAAACAATGCAACACTGTTTCAAAGTTTATACATCTGTTGGTTTTGCTAATTTAAATCACACTGAACATGTGACAACATGATTATAAAATCTATTACTACCATATGAGCTACTAACAGACTTCCCTATTAAACTGTTCTTTGTGTCAAAAGACTAAGTGTTTTTTGAAGTCTTTTACATGGTGATCATGCTTATTTCCATTTTTGAAATAGTTTCTTATTCTAGGCTGACACTAATGATTGCCAAAATGGTGACTTTCAAATGATGGGATTTGTTAATGAAAACTACACACTTTAACATACCTGAGCATATATTTACTTAGATATAATGTGTACTACTGTAATTATTTTCAAACTTCATTAATAATTTAAAGAAAAAAATTTCTCTTCTCGACAAACATTTTCTTGAGAAAACAATGTCTGCACTGCAATTTTAGTAACAATTACAAGATTTTTAAGTCTGAAATGAATAATTTATTTAGAGAATATAGAATTATAACTGAAAATGATACGAGTTTTTTTAATAAAAAATTTTATTTTTAATTTAATTTTCATTTGATGTTTTTTTTTTAAATTATAATTTTAAATTTTTAAAAATAAATAAAACATTCTACATTTGGAATGGAATATTCAATATCACAGCTATTTTCTTGTACATCATTAGCAAACGTTTCAATATTTTCAAAGACAAAATTTGGCAACAACATGGGAAATTCAAGCACCAACCTGGCTCACCTGTTACAAAACAATTTCTGCATCTGAAGCCCTCATAATCTTGACTTTCACTGTCATCAGACTCCCCTGAACACTCACTTGCTGAACTAAGGTCCACTGAAAATATATTTAAAAAATATCTTAATTGATTTGGTTTGAAATTGTGCAGTTCCCTGCCATTTTTCAGCATATGATGGGCTTATACATGGCAGCCAGTATATTTGGCAGAGGAAGAAATGGGAAGTGACTGTTAAGAGCAACTGACCTATATAAACCTACTGGCCCGCTTTCTCACATACCTATAATGGTCCAACTTGCACAGACAGAAGTGAGATTTGCCAAAGTAGGTTAATGAAACAGAGTCCCTAGCCATTATATCATAACTAAAGTACAATTCATTTAAATTTAAAAGGAAAAAAGTTGAAATTCCAACCACATCTGGGTTTCTTTTTAAATCCATTAGCTTTTCAAAAGTTGGAGAAATGGCAGTTTATCATGTCTGACATAACTTTCAATATTGCTCCTCACAAAGAATGTATATGGGCCAAAAATAATATCAAAGACCTTCAATGGATTTCTCAGCATAATATTACGACCATTCCACTGCTACTTTTAAAATTAATCAAGATATTAACCAATATTCCTCATACAAGATACAAGACCTTTTCACCCACAAAAAGCATGTTATGCACAAACAGAAATTCCTAACTATATTCAATGCACTTTAACTATTTTTTTTCAATATTTAATTTTCTCTTTCATGATATGAGAGCAAAAAATATGTATTTCAAAACTTGTGGAGCCTTTCTATTAATGATGCTACTAAGAAATGTGTCATTCAAACATTTGGAAATGGTCCAACCTAACTGCGATTTCTATTCTACATGTGTATCAATTGAAACTATCAAGGAATGCCAAGCTTCTTAGAGACATGGTTTTAAATACTTAAAAAAGCAGACAACAATGAGAATATATAGAGTAAAGCAGACTGCACATCTCCTGCAGACATGTTCATTACCTGACTGGGTCTTAATAATAGAATCTGTGTCTTACGAATGCTATACATTATTCAAAACAGCTGCAAATTAAACTTTTCTTCAAATGCTAATTAGAAAACCAGTCTATAAATTATCATCATGATCTACCCTTGCTATGCACGAAGCAAGACATATGAAATGGATGCGGAAAATATTAACAAGCAAGCAATAAAGAATTTGGATGAAAAACAAAATCTTCAGCATTTGTTTCTCCACATGATCCTATAATGTCTTGATTCACCTGAAATCTTGAGGAATTCCATACTTATATTCCCAAGAAGTCTAAAGTCCAGACTAAAATTTGATCATGTCAGATTGGTAGATTATTTTAAAGTTTTCTTGGAACTTACAGAATTCACTTGAAGCTGGGCGCTGAGATCGTGTTGTGCGCTTCACTCCGTGTCGCCTGTGTCTGCGGTGTGGTCTATTAGCGGCAGCAGCTGGAGTCTTCTTCCAGAAATAGTAATATTCCACTAGTTCACCCTATAAAAAAATAAGATGAAGGATATACTGAACAGCAAGCGTTATTAAATGCGATTAGTAAAATTTAACAAATTCTGAGAACAGACAAAACGAGTCTTTCGATGGGATTGACACTTCACTGGGGAAAAAGAATTTCCAAGAATTCAAGACAAGACCATTTCTTCCTTTCAACTGCCGAGTGTCGAAGCCAATCAGATAGCTATGGTGGATACATTTAAAGTCAGATTTTAATATGAGCATATTCAGGGCAAGTAACAACGGATTGTTTACTAAGCCATCATGACAGCCACAGCGGATGTACGATTGGCACAAATTTAATTTAGAATGTATGTGTATCATCATTAGTCCGTTGATGAAAACCCCATGTTGATAAAGTCTATGCGAGAAAGTAGTGATATTTTGATATTTTACGATGGCCAACACTATTGTCATTTTGGATATCATATCAGCATTAATTTTGCACAATCCTTTTTAAATGTTTTCAACTTTACCTGTAGCTGGCACTAAAGACACTTTTGTGATGAAGTGTAATTAATTGTTTCTCATGGACTTTTCTAGGAATATCTGTCATTAAATTTAGTTTCACCAATGTCACTATGTTTACAACTTCGTAAATATTTCAAAAATAAAAGAAAAACAAGTAGCATACTATTAAAGCAAACAGCATGCCATTTAACTATGTATGTACTCTAAGAAAAAAAAAAGTCATATAATCTATTAAATTGTAACGTTTTGCATTCACAAAGATCAATTCAATAAATTTTAGGAAACAAGTTCTGCCATGAAATTCAAAAATCAAAATTTTCAAAATTCAAGTTCTCAAGCCCCCTCCCCTTTTCAAGTATTTTTCAGGATTGGACAAATCCAAATTTTCGTTGCTAAAAATGTTTTAAAATGCAAATTATGCAAATTAAAATAACCTTTGTGACTTTAGGTACAATTGGACCTAACCCAGATGTAATCATGTGTACACTAAAGAAATAAAAGGCATTATTTCAGGTTCTTCCCTGATGACAGAACATATCCTGGGGCATACTGGAGTCAATTTTGGGGGGACATTGGGCATGTATGTTGCAAACTAGTGATCCTACACTTAATGTTCTGTAAGATATGTTATTCCCAAGTTGTGTTTATCTTGAAAGAGCCTTGCCACTTGATAAAAACATCTGCATAACTTGTTTTCTATGCTCCATTATTCCACATCTTATCAATGGAGCCTTTTCCCATCACTCTTCTTCACCAGAATGATTTTTCTTTCATTGGATTCCACCTTTTTACCATCAAAAGAGAGTAGATTATTGATTCACTCTTGCTGGTTCCTGGCACTTTTCATAACTATCAACAATGTGCACAAGGCAAAAAAACCTGTAGAATACTGCATCTATTTCCTTATAATCCAACTGCATTTAAACAAAGAACTACTGTTTTTTGTATATTGCACTTCTAGATCAACTCTTGTTTTATATTAATGATTATTGCTAACAAACTACACAGACCCAGATATGTCCATACATAATGCCAAGGCAGCTCTGGGTCTGTGAACTCCGTAGCTGGGATAGACTAGCATGCAAGCATACTAGATGTTAGACTTTCTACGGAGACAAGTAACTATGGGTTAAATGATACTCTCTAATGAAAAAGTTCCACATGACATTACAGGTTGAACATTCCTGTCTATAAAACATTTTTATATAATTTCCTAGGCTTATCCCAGGTGTCATAAATTCTAGTATCTACTGAAATGTCAATGAAACACACAAGACATAAAAGAAGAATTATCTTCCAATGAAGTGAAGGGAAATAGCAAAAAATGCTTCACTTTGGAAATGAATTTTTTTCAATAAAGAAAAATGTATGAAATTATTTGGATACATGTGCTTGTGCATTCTAGTGAAATGTCAAAGAAACACAAACCATAAAAATAACTATATTCCAATGAAGTGAAGGGCAGAAGAAAAATGCAAGCTTAGGAAGCTGGTCTGGTTTTTTTAAAATAAATTGTTAGGATACATGTGCATGTGCAAATACAATGCTGATTTTAGTGCACAAGATTTATTTATAAACCCATTTCACAGCTATAACGAACCACTGTCCACTTCATACCGTCCAAATAAATTCAAAATATATTCTTATTTGGTTACTTAACACGTTATACCCTGTAGCCATTCACCATGTCCACAATTTTGTAGCTTATAAATCCTTTATATATCCATTTTGTACAACTGAATACCTTATTGACTGGCATCACTACAATGAATTAAACTGAGCTGCTTAACTAGACCAAATCAATTCTGCCACAAAACTTAACGGACTTGAAACTTGTGAACTAATTCATTAACTGATTCAAGTTTTAGATTAAACATTCTAATTACTACTTCATACAAGAATTTTTTTATAAATTGGTCAACAAAGTTGATGAAAGTAATTGTTACTATACTTCAAATGAGTAGTATGTGTCCCTATCTGTACACACTATACAGTAGGCATGTTCATGGTGAATTCACCTAACTATATGGTTTGCATATTCTTTCCACCAAGTTTTTACATAACAAGCCACAAATGTTACCTATAGAATCTTTAATACAGAACCCATTTCACACCTTGTAAAATACACCTTAGTATGTCTCATATATTTCCCTTATTTATTACACATACTGAATACAGGTCTAAATAAATGTTTTGCAAGCTTTAACACATTAACCCCTGGAGGTTTTGGTTGTTTTCACATGAAAATGCGAGTAGGATTCATATTATAGGGAATATTTCTTAAAACATCCGAACAGATCCACTTTCAAGCAATTTTCCATTAGCCTAATTGCCTAGTTGTGTTAAAAACATTGTTTTCTATTGTTTATTTTGCTTATGCATGACCAGATGGGGGAAAACTTGTGTTTTGGGGGGATTTTTTGGCTTAATGGACCCATCATTTTCTTATTGAGACCACTCTTTATTCTAAATGCCCACATTATCCTATTTTTTGCACAGGTTCACCTGTGTGCCGTTCAGACCGATCTGCGTTAGATCTGAGGCCAAAAAGTCTAAAATCTAGACACAAAATCGGATTCTGACCACAGGCTACTTATATGTGAAAGAAAAAGAAAAATACAGGTCCAAAAATTTTGGATTTTTTAGTCGTGTGATAGTCTATTTTACAAGAGAACATTATAATTTATAGAAACTTCAGCATTATGCATGTCTCATCAACCTAATGGTAAATCAGTTTAAGAAATCAATCGTGCATATCATTTAATCATTGTGACCATTCTGGGATATTCAGAGCATATCTCATCCTTTTCAGCAGAGCCAAGAAAGACATCTTAGATGTAAATTCGTCACATCGTAAAACTATATTTGGAACCATTTTTCACATGGCACAATAAGGCAGAAGAAGGAAACAATGTCACAATCAGAGCACAATTTTCCATATCTGTTGCAACACATGTGGTGCTTCAATGGAGGCCAATCCAGAAAGGTATCAAATTTAGGTAAATTACTAGAAGTATGTCTCCGGTTATATTCTGAAGGAAATGACTGAAAGATGTTCCAGTTTCGTATTTGGAAAAAATAACCCAATTCCAATGTTGCGAGTTCCAAAGGTTTATAATTGACCTTGTTCATGCCTAACTTCATAATGAGGCTATTACACAGCTAACACTAGTTTGTTCCTCATCAAGACACAGGCATTGGGTTCCTTCATGGTACATAGATGATGATCCAACTTGTTACTCCATCTTAATGAATGAGATGTTTTGGCAAAGAAAAGAAAAATTTAAGAATGGATGTCGTAACTTTCGTTTATATGAAGATTCCACTAAAACTGATTTCTTCAGACACAAGTACTAATTTACTTGATTTAACACTAATCTCGTATTTAAATTAATTGTACAGTTTGTGCACATTGGTAACCAGCAGTGATTAGACGTCATCTTTTTGGTCTTTTTGCCTCATTTTGAAATAAATATGGCACACACATGAACTGGACCTAAAATATGTGATTATTTGGATTAATCGGGTGAATATTTACCTATAAAATAAACTTTTTTTAAGCAAAAAGTGCTGATATTACGTTGTATATGGTAGATCAATCTAAATGTATATGAAATTCTAAACTGAAATGAACATTTGTCTTATTGAAGCCATTAAAGACTACAGACACATAAATTATGAAACAAAGAACCAGTCTAAGGCATCTGCAATCTTATAAAACTGACAATATAGTATCTATCCTCTGTCTCTATAAAATAATATATTGGTTTTCTAGCATTACAAGAAAATTGAGGAATTAACTGACAACAACAATAACCCAAGTATTTCTTGAAATATAGCTTTCCATAATGATACAACTGGCATATTTTACATCCAAATAACCATTATCGATATCAACTATTCTGCTAACATTAATGGCACTGCATGATAAATATTCAAGATATATATCATGTCAGAAAAAAAAAAACATGGTTACAAAGCTTCTAATTATAAACAGATATGACAATATAAACCAAGATGAAAATTGCATGCCAACAAATTGTAGTCATTTTAACAGTGATGTACATGTATGTATATCAGATGACAGGAAAATAATGAGCAAAAACAGAAAGAAAAATACTTTATTTATAAGCAAATCAACAAAATATTTGCACGCTTAGCTACTGTAAATACATGCTTATAAATTGGGTACAACACAGTTCCTGATCGGAGGTCACATAATGTGTAGGCAGATCTGGCTCTATGTCCTACTTAATAATAACAAAGACCCGGATCTACTGACGCAACTTGCAGCTGGATCTCACTTGTACATGAGAATATGTGGTATCTTTGGAGACTACTTGAAAAGTAGACTTCAAAATGGTTTTGAAAGCCGATACTAAGAAAATAACAACAATTTTTGGAGCACAAGTCCATCATCTGGTCGTATCATTGCTATAATCTTTTTTAACAACCATCATGATCATGCAATGAAATTAACATTTCCAGTGCTGCAGTTCAGCATGGGTTTCCCCCCATTTTTAGTTGTATTTCACACATTTTTACTCTGTGCATACCTGACCCATCCCCCCCCCCCAGTGATTATAAATCAGAAGAAATGTTTTTAAAAAAAATGCAAACAACTTTTATTGAGTGGATTTAGCGGTTGTGAATCCATGTCTATCACGTTTATTTTGGTGCTAGAAATGGTCAAAGTTGATAATGGCAATGAAAACAAATACAGCAATGAATATTCATTTTACAACAATGTGTCTGGCTCTGATGTCTTTGATGGATGCTAGTGCATTGCATTTCCATGGTTAATGCGATACCTACAAGAAGGATGATTTAATTTATTTCTTTAGTCTGAATTAATGAAGATGAGATTATATTTATGCAAATACACAATGTCATTTATTTAATGTTTTATTAATTTGAAAAGAAGTGTATT
Source organism: Unio pictorum (assembly GCA_030141615.1). NCBI lineage: Eukaryota > Metazoa > Mollusca > Bivalvia > Unionida > Unionidae > Unio > Unio pictorum. Next base: position 14,870,563 of record JARLTB010000220.1, on the reverse strand, counting down.
TAAGAAACACATTCCACAATTAATGCTGGCAGTAATGAATGAACAAGGTCCAAATTCAAAATTCAAGCACCTAATGTTTTTACAAGTTACTTCAGCACATGATAAAATGTTCATTTCAAGTGTCTAAGGACAAAAGACAAGGTCATACAACTGATGAAGCAAACATTATTATCTTATTTATTTACAAACTAGAGCATTATTTACTACAATTTAACATGATGTCTCTCCAAATTTAGAGGGTGAGGGATAATGTCCCCTGCCAAAGGGATCATAGTGCAACACTGAATTTCTAAGCATGTAGCAAGGCTGTCACTGTAAGAACAATTCAATGTTCCCCACTAATTGTACACTACCGGGCCAGGGGGTGCAGATGGGTGGGCGATATGATCTTGCATCAAGACAATTAACCCATCTTCAGTCTTTACACATGAACTATTAGTTAATCTCATATTCTTCTAAATTTTAACTCATTTCTCTTTCTGGGACTTAAATGTAATTTCATTCAACACACCTTTCTCAAATGCTGGTCTTCTTAGAACAAGACTTGAGATAGGAACTGAAAAGGGCACTACAAAACAATACTGAACGTTAAAGAAATGAATTGCTCTGAATAGATGTACTTAATATGATGATGATGATGATGATACAGGTTAGTCAGATGAAAGAGTTAAACAGTCAGACAACTGCTCTGACTTGCAGATACCTATTGGTCGCACAACTTCACAAGATATTTTCTGCCAAACATTATCTAGAAAACCATTTACTGTACTACCTGCAAAATCATGTTACTGCACTCCCTTTCTTAACACAAGTATTAAATAGATAACATTTGGCAAGTTTTATACTCCGTACTCGGGCTTCCCACTGTGATATAATGGTGGGTAATCAACTTTCTTGTATTAAGTTTAGTTTCTGCAGCTTACTTTCACCACTGCCCACCCATGTGATCTTAAAATTGCACAACTGCACCCTACAGTTTTGTATTCATCATTGGATTATATATTTACCAGATATACCTCCACAGTACACTTAAAATTATTTGGGTAAATTTTAAGTATGCGTGTTTATATGCTAGTAAAGAGGGATGGACACTTATTATTGTATAACGACACATCAGCACAATCATGACTATTTGTGTTAAAGACATTTAGACATTCCAAACTTAAAGAAAACGAAACAAAGACTGCTTCTCATTATAAATTTATGAAACATGACTTGACCTTACAGATCTAACTTTTAAAAAATTCCAAACCTTTTCAACACACATCATTATGGAACACTGTAATGGTGTCCACTTGTATATATCTTTTTAGTACAGTCTGTCGTGGTCAGCACAACACATAGCCATTAAGACTGATGTATGGGCTAGGCTTGTCACAAATCACTAGATTCTCTGATGAAATTTGTCTTATTGGCATAACATGACGTTTAATTTCATTTTGTATAAATTTATTAATTCTTTTTCTAAGAAATTGTTTCCTTCAATGGTGATGTTCAATTTAATTGTATGTAATTGATTGAATTGGTATGTTATATGTGGGGCCTCATGCTTCTATTCTATATCTTTGCTCAGGTCTATGATACTCCCTCTATCCATTAAATTCATACTTTATTTTGTTGTATGCTCAATCTGGGCAATAACACCATGGTTGATCATGATACTGAGAACTGCAGACAGGGGATAATATATATGATTAGTCACCCACCCACCATCACAAATACAAAGAAAAAAATTAAAATCCCAACAGGTGTCTCATACAATGTATAGAAGGTCATAGTTGGCTAATTCTACATCCCCAAACCAACTGGAATGTAAATATTGTCTTATTATTCATAGTAATACAATCTCTGCATTTTACATGCAAGGTGTCAAGAAAAAAAACCACAAGTTAACTTATTACTGGATATTTTAGGCTGTTTGACCAAAAGGTCTCTGCAGTTAATAAGAGTTATTCAGGAATGTTTCACATTATGTCAAATACGGTGCTTGGAATGCATGAAAGCTCATTCTCCTGCAGGCAACAAAACATTCATTATTATTATGGCGCTGTGCTGGGATACTGATTAATTTTCTCCTTGACTTTGCTAATTTCTTTGCAGATTAGAATCATTGCTAACAGCATCAGCAAGGTATGGAGTAAAGTTAACAGTCGCAAGTTACATGTGTATTTGAACAGAAGGCATCTGGAAAATAGCATTTACTTTTTAATTGCTGTAGTGAAGTATCTGAATGCCGATTATCTCCCCCTTTCAAGCTGCACAAACATAACAGTGGTATTTTTTATTATTACATACACTGACATAAACAATTTCTCTGGAATTAATAAAATAAGGAAAATTGTCGATTATCCAAATGCTTTTTCATCAGTATCTTGGACTTTGTGCATGTAAATGAAACTGACAAAAGAAGTTTTTGTTTAAAATGGCATTGATTACAAGGATTCCACACATGATTCACCAGTTTTTTTTTCCAGTATTAATTTTGAGTTGTTGGATAGCAAAACTGTTAATTAGTGATGCCAACACTACTGAAAATGACCAGCTCCAATACTGACAAAATATCATGCTTGTGAAGTAATGCATGTCTCTCCTCAAATACAAGGCATTAATCTGATGCTCCATACTGTTTGTTGTATTCTTAAGTTGTCAGTTCTTGTCACTTACAAGTTATTTGTCACTTAAGAGTTATTACATTTGATAATAATGAAGATGACAACAAGCTTATAGCAGCAGAGTGTAATATTGTGTTCTATTCAAGAAAGTGTGATGCTGGGTCACCACAGTAACACGAGACCCACATGGCCAGGTCATTGCTCAGCTGGAAGAAAAAAAAATATCAATAGCTGCTCATTTTATGAAGCAGTCCCATGTAAGAACCCAAGCAAAGAGCCATATCCAGAACTCAACAGCAAGTCTATTTTGCATCAATTTTACTTATTTACAATATATTACATCTATGATGAGAAGTATCATCAAAATTTAAATGCATCTATTGTTGTTGTATGGTTTAACACCATTTTTCAGCACATGATAGGCTATACATGGCAGCCAGTATTAATGGTGGAGGAAGAACTCGGGGAAAACCCCCCACCTATGAGAAGCTGTTGGCAAGCTTTATCACATACTCACATTGGTTGCATCTGAGACTAAACCAAACAGAGATGAGATGGCAGTGATCTGTAATGGAGAGCCCTTTCGACCATGCGGGGGGGGGGGGGGGGGGGGGGGGGAACTCTGCATCTATAGTTTCAGGAATTTACATATGATAGTAATGGGAACTTGAGCTAAATGCAAACTCTTAAGATAATGACTGAAGTGTGAAAAACAGGCCACTGTATTACTGTTATTGCACTTAAAACCAATCTAGACAAAAGAATAATGCCTAATTTGCAGTCTTGAGACAGGAACTTTATTTTAATAATGACAGCAGTGTGAAGGTAAGATTCTATCAGACATTTAAAGCTAATGGTAAATAATTGTTGATTTGTAAATTAATACCAGATGTGCACGCACAAGATTAGTCCAACTGCAAATGTGCCACTTCATAATGTGCTAGCAGATGTGGGTCTGTGCAGTTTGTTAGGAGTAATCAACATAACAACATTGACAATGATCTGCAGGTATGTTATATTATAGCATAACAGAATCTTTGTTTATTGGGTAGCTTTTTCCCCTCCAGTCTGATGTATATGGTATACTGTTTATGGCAGATGACATTTCTCCCTCTATAATACTACATGATAAAAAAAAAAGTTTTTGCATGTCTAGATGGAACAGTGTCATATAGGGTCATGCAGATCTTGTAAATTTCAAAGATGACACACTGCCAGTGATGTGATTGAAGTTACTAACTGTCGAAAATGTCAAGCTGAGATAAGCTGATGCAGGTGTCAGTGGATGTAGCATGCTATGTACATGTGTTTTTCAAGCTACCTTGATCACCACACCTGTGCCATGTAGGGAGGTGCAAAACAGAGTACAACTAAACAAACTTCAAAACAGGTAACAAGGACAATAATGTATATGCTGTTTAACATTTATAAGAAATTCTTAAATTTCAACGGTTTGACATTGAGAGGTCTTCCAACAAGTCCTTTTCAGAGATTAATTCAGTAGATATGGAGATAAGAGTCAAGAAAAACTGCCAATTTAAACATCCAAGTCTTGAAACTGATACTAGTGTTTTAAAATAACAAGATTTGGCAAATCTATATAATTTAGGATCCTATGTCTGTGACATGTCAGAGAAAATAGCAGATGATAAGGCACCAAATACAAAATGGTGTCAGATATATTCGGGGTCCTCCTTTTAAAAAAAATCAGAAGGGGAATTGGGGTCCTCACCCAAGGGATCTCAAGGGGCAGTACCATAACCTGGTTTGGCTCCCAAAGCCAAAAATACATTATACAGCCAATAAAAACTGCTCCTGGTGGACCTTATTATTGTAATATATATCAAAACAATCATTTGAAAAATTAAGTAACCAACCAAACTTTTCAAATTCATGATTCTTTTACAATATTCATTGTCACATCAAATTGTTCTCCAATATTATTAATGATAAAATTATATTGTACATGTCAATGTTTACACAGAATTTCAGTCCCAATAATGCCAATATTTGCAGCCTTATATTAAACTTCTCTTTTTTTTCAGACAAAATCTTTTTTTTAATAAAAAAAACCACCCATCTATAACTATATAAAAATAACACATAAACTAAATAATAAATTCACTTGCCTCTTCTCCCACTGGACACAACCTGTTAATATTAATATGCCAGCCTTTATCTTGTGTAGCCGTGATGAAAATTTCTTGTGCTTTCCTTTTAGTCAACACCCTCAACACCGATGTATTCTGGTCAGTGTGAAGACCCCTATTTTTTAACATTTGATTTGTTTTCTTTTTCAAACCCCACCATGCTGCATTTTGTGTCTGATATTCAATTTCTCTGTATGCAACTTGTTTTGGATGTGATGGATGCTGCTCCAGTACTAATATTAATACAACTACCACTACTACTACCATGACGAGGCTGTGACATTGTAGCTAGCATTTGCTCCATTATCTAAAAATTGCATACATAATGACTAATATCATTTTATCCACTAATAGGATGTCATTTTCTTCAGCCTCATTCAAGATATGTTCTACAAGCGGAGAGGTAACTGTCCTGCCTTGTGACTGATAGTACCAAACATGCCAAGGTCTGAACATTCGGATTTTCAACGAAGTGTGGGGGTGGGGGTAGGTTGAGGGATGAATTAAATAATTTCTAACTTCCAAATAAACTAAATATAAATTTAATATTTTGTTTTCTCATTTTTTTGTTATTTAACTATTTTTTTTTACTACCAACTCAATTATGTAATACTAATTTGGAAACAACTTCAAGTTTTAGAAACCATTTCAACAAAATACCCTATTTGGGATACAATAATAGAATAGGATAATTGAAGGTGATGCAGATTTTCATTGCTGAACAACCTGCTTTTGTAATTACATGGAGTACTTTGTTTTAGCCCTTTCTGCCTTGCAAGCATTTTACCAGGATGCATTCAACCCTATTAAAACATTTATATTTTTCATTTCATTGTATCGTTTATGGAAATATCTGCTGCAAACATAGTAATTATGCTTTCAACACATTAATCCCTAGTGCTGCATTTAAGGGACAGGAAGTAGTAGCCTACTGCCAAGCTCTGTAGCGTCAAGGTTATATATGATACACTAAAGTGGGTGGTATTATAGAAAGGTAGACCGATTTATCATATCAATGATACAAAATAATCTGTACATTTTAGTTGCACTACAAAATGCTGAGGGAAAAATCAAATTTTTTGGACCAGTTATTTTTCCACCCAAAATTATCCTGTGGTCGGAATCTAGATTTTGTGTCCAGATTTTAGGTTTTATGGCCTTAGATCTAAGTGGACTGGTCTGAAGTGCACATACAGGTGAACCAATGAAAAAAGTAGGATGAGGTAGACAATTTTAAGTCTTCTCCATAAGAAAATTATGCATCCTTTAGCAAACTACAATTTTTTTATATAAAAAAAAAACAATTCTCATGTGCGAGCAAAATAACCAATGGAAAATGTTTTTAGCACAACTAGGCATTGGGCAAATGGAAAATTGCTCTAAGTCGATATATATTAGGATCTATTCAGACGTGTTACCTACTCGCATTTCATGCAAAAACAGCAAAAACCTCTAGGGGGTTAATGTGTTTATGTTGTCTCTGTAAATGCCTTCGAAAAAAAATTATTATTGTTTTACACCAGTTTTTCTTTCACGCACAATCTCTCACTCGGTCTCTCAACTAAAGCCCTTGTCATCAGTATCTGATTTTGCAGGCTCCCCTGTTTCTCCTTTAAGTGAAGCGGAAATATCTAGGCTTTGATTTCCACCATTACATACATACACATACACACAAATACCCCCAACCACACATACACACATACAAAAAGTCAGTAATGTATCCATGCTTAATTTCTTCTAGTGCATTGGCATCATTTTCATGGAATAAAAGAAAATGAAATTTTTGTGAAGTATAAAATCTAGATATTTTTTTAAAATATCGGCATATGACAGTTGACATGTTATTTTCTGAGCTCGCAAATGACTATTTTTTTCACACAAATTGCGATCATGCAAGTGGGATTTTCAAGGGTTGTACATGAAAATACTATTTTTCTTCCATTCAATACCCAGTAAAGTAGAAGCCATCTTGTAAGACCACCTCTTTTGCCTCAAGACAGGTGGAATCTCATAACAGGTCAGAATAAATCTGTGCACTGATAATGTGATCTTTCAAGACAGGTGGTCTCACATAGCAGTGGTCTTTCAAGACCGGTTTTACTGTATGTACAAATAATTTACATAAAAGATCTTTGAATCCATTATTTCCACTATTATTAACTTTTAATAATTCCGACTTCAGTTCCTGCTTGCTGTCAACATACTGATTAGTTAGAAAAAAATCTTCCAAGTAAAGACCTACACGAAGAGCATCTATTACAATAACATGAAAGTGGAGGAAATGTGTCAATATTTTTTATTTTCTGTTGAACTGGTAAATTTGAATAAATGGCTACCATAAACGTTGCACAGAAACCTCATAGTTAAATTCAGTTTCACAGAAAACACAAAGTACAATTCAGTTTCACAGAGCCCCCCCCCCCTTAGATTCAGTAACAAAGAACCCCCATAGTTAAATTCAGTTTCACAAACACCCCCCACCCCTGTTAAATTTCCAAGGACCCCCGCAGTTAAATTCAGTTTCACATACCCCCCCCCAGTTAAATTCAGTTTCCATGGACCCCCATAGTTAAATTCAGTTTCCAAGGATACCCCACAGTTGGCTTCCAGAGTTGGCTTCTGCCATTTGGGATTTAACAAACCTGGCCTTCACATAAAGGTGTCCTTATATTCAGATAGGTCTCCATAGAGATGAACTACAAATAAAAGGCAGATTTATTAGAGATTACATATCTCTTTGTTCACAGCATTGCCACTTCCATGTCAATTTTTTTTTGTTCTTCATTTAAACTCAAATGATTTTTATGATAAGCATGTTAAAAACACATTGGAATGCCTGTAATCCACTGCACAAAAGCATGCTGTATAGCAACCCCAATAGCTGCAAATTAACATATATAATAACACAAGCATGACCACTGACTGATCCCCCTTGCTAAGATTGATCTTGACTACAGGGAAATTAATTTTATGAGCAATTGGTATTAGTTGGAGAGCTTCCTCAACATTTTTACAGGCTTGCAGAACAACAATGGTTAAATAAGGTGGAAAGGCTTTCAAAGTAGATTGTTAAACATTGTTTTCATACCAATCATGCAAATCAATCTTGTCAGCTGTGCATAGAATGTTCACCTGTCACTTTCTGTCAAACCCACCTACTGTCAACTAAAATGTGATTGCATGGAATTTCAATCTATATGGATTGCTGCTGTCACACACTGAATGGCCAAAGATTTCTATACCCTACCACCATGGCCAAATAACAATGTATGTGTGGCAATGGACACCCAACTGAGCCTTTTTCCTGTTGATTCTACATTTATATTTGGGAAGAAAAAAATTCAGGAAGCAATGTTTTAATTTTCAAGTTAATACTTCATTTACATCTAACACCCCACCCCCACACAAGTTTATGCCAATCTTTTGGGCCCCAGATGACGGTGGTTTAAAATGCTCACCTTTACAGAACATTGTCATTTCGAGTCTTTGGATCCGCCTGCAGGTATGTGAAAAAGCGGTTAATAGCTTCCCAACCACCCCAGTCTGGTTATTACCAAGGCTTCCCCAGATTCTTCCTTAACAAGTTATACAAGCTGTCTTGTATAATTGATAGTGCACTAAAAATGAAGTTAAACCCTAAACACAGAACAATAACATATTTAGAATCTTCTCAAAAATAATATAGCTGTGCAAACACACTAAAGATCATTTTCTTAGCGGTCATTTGTTCAGTTATAAAAATAATAATTGATCTATTCTTTTTAAAATACAAAATTCTATCTTTTCTAATGGCAATTTTTTAAAAAGAGTTTAACCCACTGTCTTGCTTAAGATTATCGCCCTAATATCTCTGTACAAGCATAAGTTAATCCCGACGTGCTGGGGCACCATAAATGCATGAAGTGTTGTGCTGTTTGTACGCTGAGCTCATTTACGAAACAAGGGATTTTTCCTTTGAGGTATTTTATTTTCAATAAATAATAAAAAATAATTCAATGCAGAATGATAAGGCAGCATATGGCCAGTTCTACAGCCAGATCTATTTTGTTCCCCAGAGGGATAATTGGACATTTTGCAAGCTAGAAATGTGTTCATGGAACATAAATATACTCCACCAGTGCCAGAAACACAAGCATAACTCACTCGCCCACATGTACATACAAGCATTGATTTCTCCAGCCTCCAGGGTTTGCACATCACTGTATGGGTTAATTTTTAACTTTTTGAAGGGTGTGTTTTTATATGACAATGGTCTATATAATGAAAGTTCTCAAGCTTTTTTGCACCTGGCGTCCTCTTCTAAGAATTCTATGTAAGGCAAATATATATTACCTGTAAGAAGCCCATGACCTACATGTGGGCTATGTCCATGAGTTTGAGCACCTGTTGTCAAATAAACATATTCCATATTGGGCCAAAATAAAAAAAAAGCACTTCCTATTGCACTGGTTTTTAACTTTGGGTAGGTAGGTAATTTTTTTTTCTTCTTTTTTTAAACCAAATATTATAATTACTATATATATATAATGTACTAAGTGATTTAAAAGTACTGGATAAAAACTGAATGCACAGACCAATTGAGATATTTTTTTTACCATGGGGATAAAGTGCTAAGGGTGACATTAAGAAACGTAGACAGTTGGCTGAATGGAAACAATTGGGGGATGGAGATCTAGAATGTTTAAACAAATGTGCATTATAAAGACCTTTTAGGGAATAAATATAAATTTGAGTCCACTTTATTATTGGCACAGTAACTAATTATTTGTTATGACTATGGCACCATGCAGTATGTAACACAAGAGACATTATCACTGAAAATCAAAAACTATATGTATACCATTTGTATGTACAACTTCACGAAGTACTGTTGTTATAACACTTAATAACTTGATAATCAGCAAAAGTGTCTCATTGTTCAATTGCACAAAATCATTTTGAAGCGCGTCAGCAAAGAGGTTTTCTTAGAAGTAAAGCACTTACTATGTATAAAATTTTGTTGTCCCCGCTTATATTTAAGTGGCTATTGATTCAATTTAGAATAGATCTGAACAACCTTGCAGTCTGGAGAACACAAGGGTATATGGGTAACACTATGTCCCAGAAATATCTAGCCAGCCCAGCCCCACCATAAAATGACCAGCACCTACCAATGGCAGTCAGTCTTGCACATGATTCATGTGATATATATATATATATATATATATATATATATATATTTCAATCATATATTGAAATTTGTACACATTTATAATTTAAGCCATATACATAATGAGAAAAATAATAAGTTTTCTCTCGGTACCAGAAACTGTAGGAAAAACAATTAGCTATCCCAAAAAATAAAGGTCACAAACATAACAAAGTTATATAATGATGGATAATGACAATTTAAAGCTAATGCGTAAAATTCTCTTTTCAGCATATAACATAACAAGATTTAATGGGCATAAATACAGTAAGCAACAAGAATATTCTAGAAGATAAACTAATACCTTCATTATATCACTATTGCAATAACTTACCTTTGGAGTGTTATATTTGCCACAGCTAAACAAATGTCTACATCATGAATCACAATTTGATGGGCTTTTCAGAAGCACAAAGCCTAACTGTCAACAAAAGCCTGAATTACCAGACCTTAATAAAGCTTCTTAACGCCCTACAAAATTCATAAATACCTAGCAATTAAATACCTTATTTGATGTTTGCTTGCCTTAAAATTGTTTTACATTTCCCTTAACACGTTTTGTGAAAAGCCTTTGAAACTACAAAATGTATGGTGTGACCTGCGAAGCAGACAAAATAAATAAAATAAGAAAAGATAACACTGAATGGTGAGCTAAACTGAAATCTGTTTCTTTTAACACAGCCTTTGAAATGAAAAAAAAAAACAAAAAAAAAAAACAAGCACTTCTACTTCTTAAAAAATATACTATTCTTCCAAAGTCAGAAATTATCAAATGAAGTCAGATCCGAATGAAAACTTAACATACTGGTAGATCCTTATCTGCTGGAACATCATGTGACAGCACATCAGGTTCTATATTTGCTGTTAAACCTGAATTAATTATAAGTGTGTACATACACTGATGAACATTTCTGGCACCAAAATAAGGCACCCTTATTTTGCAGTAAAAATTTAACAGAAAATGCTATCCAATTTTCAACTTCCTCCACATCATGTAACCATTGGTCAAGTTAAGAATGCACACTATAAAGTCTTTTTGCCTTTCTGAGTTTGAGTTTCAAGAAAAACAAAGGTATCATCATTCATGGAACATTACAGAACTGTCATGTGGTAAATAAAAGTATTACATTTTTTTAAATGCAAAACCCTTTTTATTTGGTTAGATATCTGACATTTTGAATCTCAAAACAACAAGTCCTGCCTTGTCTTTATGTGCAGGCCATACACCAATGTGATAGGTTCTACGATGCCTTATTTTGGTCCAACCATAAGCAGTTGATGCCAGTAGGATCTGGCAACAACAACAAATTGATTAACAGTTCAAGAGATTGAAATTGATTGTAAATAATAATTTTAGATATGGCATTATATGTATGTGCTCTCAACTTTCCATTGAGCTATTTTAAAAAAGTCTTATAGCCCACATGAACTATGTAATTTTACTGTTGTACAGAATATGAATGTATGCATTACTAACCTATTTTTAAAATAAGGTATCGTTGTTGCATGTAGACTATTTGTTACAAATAGAAAAGACAAAAAAGGACAATGGTAGAAATAATGATTACTGTTTTTATCTTTTATTTATCTTGATCAGTTTAAATACAGTTTGTTTTAATCTGTTAACCATATTTGATCTTTGCATGAATTTACATTCCTGAATTTTAAAAAAAATATATATTACTTCATATACGGTATGGCACCATGATAGAGGCATTGGGCTCACTTATCTTTAATTTTTAATTAAAGTGGAACCTCAGGTAATGAACGCCTCGGAGTATAAACAATTCAGGTCACAAACAATGATTTTAAATAATTTCTGTCTCAGTTCACAAACAGTGCCTCGAGTCACGAACCAAAGCCACGCGGTACATACGCTAGTCTTGCACGTGCACACAGCCTCGCTTTGTCATTGATGCGCAGTTACTATTCAACGTTCCTTAGCAGTGGCACAATGTTCAAGGTATTTCACTGTTTTTAGGTGTGTACCCCCTCCATTATGAGTTCCAAGAAAGCAAAAAGTGACGATAGGAAGCCGAAACGTATTAACAGTTGACGTGCAGAAAGAATGTTGTTTTCTATCTTTATTGTCATTTTAGTATTATTCTTTGTTTTGCCATGTAAAACCCCACATGATAATGAAAAACAAACTGTGTTTGGGTCCTGGAACGGATTGTTTGCATTTATATTGATTTCAATGTTTCCGTTCACATACATTTCGGTTCACGAACAGAGTTCTGGAACGAATTAGTTCGTGACCCGAGGTTCCACTGTACCTTGATCAGTTTAAATATCATTTATTATTTTAATTCGTTTGGAGACTACATCATACCTTTGTACGAATTTACAATCATGAAGTTGGACAAATAACAGAATATGAAATAACTGTGACCCAGACACTATTCAAGTACTGATATAAGCAATGCTAATAAACATCAAATGCAATGTTTAGAATGATTATTCAATTGTTTCCCAGTTGATCAATTACTTCAGTACATAACTTCAGAGAATCCTCTGCAACATAGAAAATTGAAGATTAGATCTTTGTCTCAAGATGACGGAATAAAACTGATTGCACTATTTCAATAAATTATTGAGTGGAATTATGTTGTACTTATTTATTCTATATTTGCAATGTAAAGATATGTAGAAAATATTTCTGTCCCTAAAAGGATAACTGAATTTAAAAGGATATAATTAACATGACCCTAACATAATTATTATGATAATATCTATAAATACCAACTTTCCTACCACACCGATACAGAGCTTCACTTGTACAAAAAAAAAACAGACATCATGCTTGTCAGTAAATCACCACAAAATACAAGGTCAGCAGTTCAAGCCTTCTTGGGCCCTTATTATCTTAGACCTTTTGATTTTATATAAACAAGTTTTCTTTCTTTCAGTGTTTTCTTCAGAGATTTATGCTCGTTTTCATGCACAGTTTCTTTGTTTTCTTTTTCAAGATTTTTGCATCTTTGCTAGCCAAGGTTCTGATAACCCTATCTACACCTTGGAGTAATTGAGCAGTCATTTCTGTGCCAAACCTGTGTCGGAGACCGGGGGTGGGGGGTGGGGTGGTGGTCACAGATTGAGTGTCTGCTTAATTTGGTTTTCATTATCTAGAGGTTGACTGCCCTCAGTGTTATTGCCCAGTTAGAATAAATATAAATATAAGTGGTGAAACCTGTCAGGTGAAATAGCAGATATATCTAGAACAAAGCAACACAAGTCCCCGTACAGGTAAACAAACAATTTAATCAATTACATAAAACTGATATTATAAGTCATTATATCAGGAATATACTCTGCTTTTAGAAAACTAAACTTCCTCGAATTAATCAGGAGCTATTTCATTAAAACATTTCTAGATGCTTATTTTCCTTTTTGTCTTAAACATGCATACATTTCAGAATGCCATCTTTAAAAAATTCTATAATCATCAGTTTGATGATGCAAATGCTTTGCATGAACAAATCAGTGTAGTTTAAAGTGTCTGGAGTGCTGCAATAAAGTTAATCTGGTTCCCTGGCTAAATGCACTAATTCGAAGATGAAACCCGGATCCAAATAAAACAAGGACAAGCCAATTACCGTATTTACCGTAAGTTTTCGGACTGCAACAAATAATTACTTTTTTTGTTGTCCGAATACATATTAAATTCTTTGATTAGGTGTCCGAAAACATACAAGTGAAGATAGAATTATGCCGCCCCCCCCTTACCCGTCCGTAACGAAGTTACCGTTAGCTCACATGACAACGTGCTGCCATGAAGTAAAACAAGTATTTTGTCTAACACCACGGAAAGGATAATTAATGAAAAATTGGCATTACTTGCCTATTTTGTCAATTTGATACATGTCCATCCACCAGAAAACAAAGCCATACATGTATTAGAGCCACGATTGTGTACGTATTTTCCGAAAGAACCGCCATATTAACATAGTAATCTTGCAATCCAGTTTAACCTTCTGCTAATGATCATTAAAATCTACATTACAAACGCACGCAAGCTTTATTTCTGTGTAATTAAGATATTAATACAAACTAAATAAAAAGATTTTGGAGTTATAATTCTCAAGATATTTTGGGCAGAAACATTTTAGTATCGCGAGTCGAAACACCGGCACATGTATGATGGCTATTCTTAGAGCACCAAGGGTGAGAGGCTCCAAATGGGGTGAGTGTTGTATGTACGTCTACGAAGGGTAAAAATAAAAAGCAATTTGCAATATACAAGTCGGCGTGATTAATATGTTGATATTTGTTTTAAATAAAGGTGATGCATTTGTTGTGGTTCTCTCTTCTTTTTTTCCACCTAGCCGAGGGTAGATTAAAATGAGCAAAGCTTGCCGGCTGGAAACGATCTACTGCTTGAAGATTATAGTGATGCATGTCAGAGATTTCAAAGTGTCTGGGTGTTAATTGTTAATAATATAACTGGTGGGATTTCTTTGACAGATGTGTTCGGAAATAAAAGGCAGCCATCTGGATTTTATTAAAAGAGCACACGATGTACCTAAAATTTAGCACCCACAATCAAATATATCGTCTACCAAGAGGTTTATTACCTGTAGAACAATAACTATGTTTAAACCTTTGTATATAATGCCTCAGGGATAAGGGGTTTGTTTTGTTGGACAATGCCAATGAATTTTACTAATCCATACCGACTCTGATGTATTGTTTAATGATATAAAGCAGGGGTCATGGTTTCTAATCAAAGCCATAACTGTCACACCTGTATGAAGTGGTTTCGTGTGTAACAATGTCTATACTGACAACCAATCATATTTTTGTTAGCTGAATGAAACTATTAAAATAAAAAGTATAAATAAAATACCCACCACATACAAAAGTTAGTATACTGGATAGCTATCGTTGTGAAACATAATATTGTTAGTACTGTAATAAATTTGATGAATAAGTTTATCATACATTATGCAACAAGTGAGGAGGCACTGCCTAGTTCTTGGAGGGACTCGCCCTTGCCAAAATCGTCTCCAAAGAGACCAGTAGGCCGTCCACAGAAGCGACTTCGAATTAATGATTCTGAGGAAGAATCACAAAAGCAACCGCCTACGAAGAAAGCTGCTCTAGATGACGAGTCTGATCAAAATAAAATAGCACGCGTGTATCATCGTATGTTGTCATATATGTGACGCGATCAAAATGTCGATACCGGTCTGCAAATATCACAATATGATTTGAGAAATCTATATCCGATCTGTTACTTTTCGTTGGAACATCTTGATTTAACAAGACAATCCGTTGTTGATATACACTTTAGAGCTCGTGTAACACGTCCGATTAATGCAGCAGGTGTTGTCACTATCCCGAATTACATGTAATTAATAATTTTAAATTATATTAGTTCATGGACGTTCATGATCGCATTAAATAATTGGCGACCAAATGAAGCGAACTTTGTATCAGTTAAATTAACGGCAAACACGCTGTAAATTTTACATTAAAACGACGAAGTAGATCATCCAAGATTGTGTCCGAAAACATAAATTGTAGAAACAATTATAGCGGAGCAACGTCCGAAAACTTACAAGGCATTTAAATATGATTTTTCCCCGAAAAAAACGGTGTCCGAAAACATACAGTGTCCGAAAACATACGGTAAATACGGTATCCAGATTTGTTGACAATGAACATTTATATGAATGGACTCTCTATTAATGCATCTAGTTCTAACAACAACCAAAAAAAAAAAAAAAAAATGATTTACATGGTTATATGTTTACATGCTCATACGAGACAAATGTCATGCCAACTCAATGCCATATTAGCTTGCTTAATTTTAAGGACAAGGATTTGGCAATACAAACTGAATGCTATAGAAAGAAATTGCAATGGTGCAGGATATTCATAATGGACCATCTAACACTTGACCAGTCATTTAATACAAAGTTTAAAAACTAGGGAAAATAACCACAATAATATGGCACAATATTTCTCCACAATGAAATCAAGCTCTGTGTTGAGGAAACAAAATGAATGAAATTAATTTGACTTGATACCTCAATAATATTGTCAAAGAATCCCTTTGACCTTGACCATTGATCCCAAAACCATAAGCATATTTCTTTCCTCAACTGCTAGGCATTTGTAATGTTCAGTTAAAGTACCTGTTATAGGACAGGATATTGTGTGTAAAGCTTTAATTCCTAACTCGTTAACCCCTGGCAGTGTTTAAATGTCAGGAGGTAGTGGCCTACACAATACCAAAATAATCTATACCAATAATAATAAGTTAGTTGCACTAGAAAAAATATAGGGGGAGAAACTTTTTTGCCTGTGGTTAGAATCCAATTGCGTGTCCAGATTTTAGACTTTTTGGTCTCAGATCTAAGGCACACCAGTCTGAACTGCACAGACAGGTGAATCTGTGCAAAAAAGTAGGATAAGGTGGGCATTTTTAATAAAGAGTGGCCTCCACACGAAAATTATAAAATCTGTTAAGCAACAACAACCGCAAAAAAATGTCCCCATCTGCTCATGCTAGAGCAAAATAACCAATGGAAAAGTTTTTCACACAGCTAGGCAGTAGGTTAATGGAAATCGCTTGGAAGCCTATTTTTTAGTATGTATTCAGAAATAGTCCCCAAAATGTGTTTCCTCGTCGAATTTCATGCAAAAACAACAAAAGCCACCAGGGGTTAATGTATTAATAACTGCATTTATAAGCAATGAAAATAGCTCATATAATAGCATTCTCTCAGTCTAAATCTTCTCAATGTTATTAAGGTCTATGTGCCCATGTTTGATTATATGACTTCAAATAAGCAATCGGAAACTGAATACTGTTATTAATTAAAACTTGTACAAGTATCTATAATACACTATTGTAATAAAAGAAAATGGGTAAAAGTATCAACTGCCATTTGAACTAATACAGGTAATTTAATATTTCATTAGTTTCCAGAACATAACAAAAAAAAAAACCATCCCCAAAAGTTGTGAGCGTGAATAATTTTGATTTTTAGCGCAGCTTTAACAATTTTTCAGTCATATCATTACAATATCTGCAGTGTGGCAATTTATAGTGATGTTTAGCACTGAAGCATCAACCTGCAAACATACATCATGATGTACACACCTCCCCCCCCCCAGTCACATTATCCTGTCACCTGGCCGACCAGTCCTAAACTATCCTCTTAATTATGAATGCCAAGCAAGGCAGCTGTTAGTACCATAAGTCTTTGGTATGACTTGGCCAGGGATCAAACCAACAACCTCCTGCATCCAAGGCAGACACAAGCCACTAGGCCATTGGAGCAGTCCCTAATGTAGTAAAGCTGAGGTCATTAACTGGCAACAGTTTAAATAGATGATCACTATGCTGAGAAGGCATCTGTGCATCTGCTTGGATGTTAATTTATTCAGAGCGCTTGAAAAATATCATTAAAATTTTCTAGTGGCAATTGATTTAAATATTTGCACCAATTTAAATTGACGTCTAGTGATGTCTAGCACTGGGGCATCATGCCGCAGACATCTAGCATTAGTCCGACCAGTCCTAACAACCTCTTAATGCAGCTGTTAGTTTTATTTTTGTAAGTCTTTGGTATGACTTTGCTGGGGATCAAACCCACGACCTCCCGCTTCCGCAGCAGACACTCTAACCACTAGGCCATCGGAGCAGTTCAATCAATTATGTAATAACATCCTTAAATACTCTTGTTTTGTTTAATTGTGCTGCCAGGACACGTTCATGTTGGGGCATCAGTTAGGATCGTGCAGGTCAAAAAAAAAAACATTAGAAAATGGATGCAATGTTCCTTACTTATTTTAGAGCGTCATATAAAATTTACCCGTCACTTCAATACAATATAAACTAAGTAACTTCCCAAAGCCTAATATTAGATCTCCACAAAGAAATCTTCACACCAAAAAACGAAAATATTTGCCTCTTTAATACCTAAAACACAAACCATTTATTCTCATCAGTTTAAATATTTATCACTTAAGTTATTCATAAAGGACACATGTATGCATGCATGCCCACACATGCCAAAAAGAATACAAATCTCCATATTTCAGCTCTCGAATTCACACCAAAATGTTACAGCCTATTCTACTACCTGACCCACAAAGTACTATTTCCTTAATTTCTAGATTTTCCCCCAATAAAACTATCATGGATCATGATTTCCCCCCAGTAAAACTATCTTGGATACATAAAGGTTAATCACATTCGTCATCAAAAGCTTGCTTACACACATGTAATATAGCCTGCATATATTACACTTACAAATTCACATCAACTCTAGTTGCCACTTTGATACCCAATATACACAAATCCATTACCCACTCAAGCTAGTCACACAACAAAGGTACATGTACGCAGTAGCTACAAACATATACTTACAGATATATTGTGTTGAATAAATCCAGTGTATATCAAGCTGATGACATGGATAATCCTGAAGTAAACATTAGATCCCTGCTACAATAGAAGCAAACTGTAGTGTTACCGATTTCATGTATCTAACAGGCAAAATGGATTGTTTAGAAACACAGTAAAACTGTCCATTGATATCCTCTACATTTTCCCACAGTAAAATCATGAAAATTCCAATACAAATATACACATAAAGTTCTCACATTCCTTTCCTAGACAATGTGTAAATAGAAATAGCAGCCTGGACATACAGGTATCCCCAGCATAAACAAAAACACACACTGCCCAGCAAGCAAGCTAACTCCTTGTTACTCGGAGAGAAACAAAATGGCTGCCTTCCAGTAGTCAGTCAATGCTAAGCTTTAGTTATTGAGCCTAGAGCTGGGCCTGCTATTCAGAGAGAGAAATGAAGCGCTGTATAATGCAACCACCAACAGCCTTAAAAATGCCTGTAAGGCATGTAACAGTAGATCTCCAACAGTCTGCCCAGCTATTGGGCCCATGTACTCGGGTTGTTGTGTTAGTTTTATCAGGGGAATAAAGTGTTAAGAGTGTAGGCATAAAAAGCTCTCCCCGTGCTGATTGCATTATTACAAACTAGCACACAATCTCTTTAAGAAAGGGGAGGGGTTGGGTGGGGGTAATGTGTATGTTATGTTAGGTGATATAAATTGTCTTTTATAAATAACTGGGGGAGGGGGTTGTGTCCCAGTGTTAACTGATCAAATGTCAACACTAATATAATTTTAAGTATACCTGACAGAAAAGAGATTTAATTGTCTAGAGCTTACACTGACCAAACTAGCAATTATTACCATAAAATGGGAAATATGGCAAGGAATTGGAATCAAGAGAGAACCCAAACTGGAATGGCTACTCATGTTGCTGGGAATATATTTACAGCCAAACTAATACTCCAGCACTGCTTTGTTACAGATCAGACAATTGTGTTGTATAAATCTTGTACTATTAAAATGCAATTCACTTTGTGTACATTTCACCATAAATGCATTTTCTCACAACAAAATATTAGGTGGGAGGAGTTACACACTTTCTAGCTTTCATCATAAATGCATTTTCACAAAAAAAATTGTGGAGTAGGAATTTTACATTTATTACTTTTTCCCACCATAAATGCATTTTTCACATATAAAAAAATTAGGTGGGGGAGGATTTCCTACTATTTCCACCAAAAAGGCATTTTTTCACATATAATATTAAGTGGGGAAGGAATTCCACATTTCTACTTTTCACCATAAATGCATTTTTCACATAATAAAATATTAAGCAAGGGAAGAGAACCACATTTTCTACCTTTCACCATAAATGCATTTTTCACAAAATTTTAAGTGGGGAAGGAGTTTCTCATTTTCAACTTTTCACAATAAATGCATTTTTACATAACAAAATATTAAATGGTGAAGGAGAGAAGAGGATAAAAGGTTATTTTAATCAAAGCAACTATAGAGCAATTACCTTGGTATGTGTAACTTCAAAACATGAAAATAACACCCCATTAAGAAAGTAAGTTCACTTATCACACTTAACTTGCATTAGATGCCCTCTTTACCAGTATGACAAGTTTAAAAACAAAAACACAAGCCAATGCCATTCTGCATTTATATATATCCATGTTTATGGGGGTAGGTAGGGTGGAGAGTGTGGTAAAACAGAGTTTGAGGTCTGATCTTAACTCCTCATGAAACACATTGCACATATTAGACATTTTCTTTCCTCGGGTCTAGAGTTACCACTTTTTCTTACTGCATCATTTTTAAAGTTTACGTTGCTTTCATCATGTAAATAAACTAGAAAACTATTATCCTCCATTCTGTTTTAGTTTTGGCTAATCACACATTAAATGAACCAAAACAAATCCAGAAATACTAGGTATATATTACAAAAATGCCCACTCAACCAACTAACTCAAATGCTGCAAGAAATTTCGGCAAGTGTCCAAAATACATACTGATGTGTTGCGGATCGATCTTTGTATCGGTTGCACGATTTTATGAAATGCTAAGATCATCTCTCAAACAATCCATCAGTATCAGTAGGGTTTGTAGCAGCTTTATCAGACTGGGGGTGGGGGGAGAAGACCTCGATTCTGAGAAGAGGGTGATTTATATTGCTTCTTTGGCAAGTGTACTACTGCACATCAACTCAAAATGCAGAGTCAAAATGGTCAAAACAACACCCCTCCAACAAATTTAAAAAATAAAATGACTGGTGCAAAATAGAGAGGAAGGGTACAATTATACACTTTGTTATAATCAGGAGTACCTTAATGGGGCTGATGCTCAACTGGGCAAAAAGAATTTCCAAGAATTTAAGATGGGACAATATCTTTCATTTAACTGCAGAGTGCTGAAACCATCCCTGACGTTCTTCAGCAAAAAAGATTTTGAAATTAGCTCCTTTTGGAAACAAACTATTTTACTTTTTATAAACAGTATTTGCGGGATTGTCTAATAATATAACAAAGGCAGACAAATCTATACTAGTTTATTGATTTGTTACAAACAACATAAACTTGGATCTGTTTAAACATTATGTGATGATTGTAATAGTTGCACCTTGTACATTGGTATACTGTGGTGGTGCAATGGTGATCATGCTGGACTCGCACAAAGGGTACATGCTCTATACTTACCATCAGATCCGCTTTTGTCTGCTACTGTTTGATCACAGGCAAGGCACATAACTAAAATAACTTTCATGTATTGCTGTTCTATAACATACCCCACCCACCCTAATTTGTCAACACATTCAACAAAAACAAACTTCAACAAGGTTTAGAATGTATATACATTATTAGGTTATCATTCCTCACTGGAGAATGTTAAATACATGAAGGACGGCTTTAAATATTTTACAAATGTATAGCCTTTCTGACAATAATATGCAACATTTATTAGACACTGACAAGTTTCGACTAGTCAATTTATCCTTCGTTGACAATGATAACAAAAGATTGGCCAAATACCTGAAGGTTGCCAAAAATTACATTCCCTTTTGTGACTAAATCGTAACCAGATATATATATATATATAGATATATATATATATATATATAGATATATATATATATATAGATATATATATATTTATATATAGATATATATATATATATATATAGATATATATATATATATATATATATATATATATATATATATATATATATATATATATATATATATACATACATACATACATGCATGCATTGGTAGGTCTGGGTCTATGTTTGTTCTACTGTTTAATCCGTTTAACACTGTAGACTGATCTACCAGTACATTAAGTGAAGGTAGATCTGGATCTGTGCAGCTTGTAGATGGACTTGTCTTAAGTAGATACAGGATATCAGCTTGTAGATGGACTTGTCTTAAGTAAATACAGGAAATCAGCTTGTAGATGGACTTGTCTTAAGTAGATACAGGATATCAGCTTGTAGATGGACTTGTCTTAAGTAGATACAGGATATCAGCTTGTAGATGGACTTGTCTTAAGTAGATACAGGATATCAGCTTGTAGATGGACTTGTCTTAAGTAGATACAGGATATCAGCTTGTAGATGGACTTGTCTTAAGTAGATACAGGATATCAGCTTGTAGATGGACTTGTCTTAAGTAAATACAGGAAATCAGCTTGTAGATGGACTTGTCTTAAGTAGATACAGGATATCAGCTTGTAGATGGACTTGTCTTAAGTAGATACAGGATATCAGCTTGTAGATGGACTTGTCTTAAGTAGATACAGGATATCAGCTTGTAGATGGACTTGTCTTAAGTAGATACAGGATATCA
Organism: Unio pictorum; assembly: GCA_030141615.1. Classification (NCBI taxonomy): domain Eukaryota; kingdom Metazoa; phylum Mollusca; class Bivalvia; order Unionida; family Unionidae; genus Unio; species Unio pictorum. Next base: position 14,848,392 of record JARLTB010000220.1, on the reverse strand, counting down.
GCTTGTAGATGGACTTGTCTTAAGTAGATACAGGATATCAGCTTGTAGATGGACTTGTCTTAAGTAGATACAGGATATCAGCTTGTAGATGGACTTGTCTTAAGTAGATACAGGATATCAGCTTGTAGATGGACTTGTCTTGTAAGCAAGTAAATACAGGAAATCAGCTTGTAGATGGACTTGTCTTGTAAGCAAGTAGATACAGGATATCAGCTTGTAGATGGACTTGTCTTGTAAGCAAATAGATACAGGATATCAGCTTGTAGATGGACTTGTCTTAAGTAGATACAGGATATCAGCTTGTAGATGGACTTGTCTTGTAAGCAAGTTGATACAGGATATCAGCTTGTAGATGGACTTGTCTTAACTCATTCGGTCCCGATGCCGTGTTTACGTGTAATCCAGTTTCTGCATTCAATGGCCGATACCGTATTTTAGCATAGATTTTCGACTGCATTCAATGGCCGGTACCGCATTTATACGGTCCGAATGTATGGTCGAGAGAAAGTCTCTGATTGGTTACAAATGGGGCTTTTCCTAGCATCAGACCCACATGTAGCCAATCAGAAATGAATTTACGTTCGTTTGGGCAAACTTTAAATGTTCGGAAACCAAGGATTACTACTTGGCATCCGTTTCAATACACGTGTTTTTTTCTAAAAAAATCGCAAAATGATGGCGGAAGCACCAGTGGTTTTTGATGGTGGTGAGGGCGAGAATGAGGAGTTTCTCGGGTTTGATCTCGAAAATATTGAGTAATTAGAGGAGAGATATGTTCGACAGTTGGATAATTTGCGAGATTTCAAATGGGACATTGAAGATTCTTGAGATTGAATAGTCAGAAAAAGCGGATGCTGATAGCGAAAATGAAAGTTTCTGCCGATCTAGCAGATTGGAGCGATCGTCTTCTGTCTATCCAAATCAATGATTTTAGTGGAATGAATCCTGGAACTACAACATACAATGACAAATTGACAAGGAAAAAAGAGAAATCTATCTTTTTTCACTTATAATTATTTCCGGAGAAACTGTACACGGACATCGCAAACGAAACCAATCCATATGCCTAAAAATGCATATTGGTATCACCAAACAAACGTAGTATCCAACCTGCAAAATGCGTTTATTGAACAAAATTCTATCTTAACCAGAAACTGGATGTGAACATTGCCAAGTAATGTATGTATAAATTGTTTCAAACCATATCACATATTAAATTTTCCTGGTTTATTTTAATGGCTGATGATGTGATATTCCTAACAATGTTGCACATAATTTTGTAAAAAAATGTATAAATAAATTGTGAAAGACTTGGAAAAATAGAAAGAAAAATACATCACTGTGTAGACAAATTAATTTGGATTATTTGGTGAAATTTTCATGGATTAATATTGGATACAAGAAGAGAAATTAAAGTAAATGTGAAGGCATGTGCATGATTTCTACAAAATTTTCCAAACAGATAAAACACTCTGGGGCACAAGCAGCTAGTCACAGCTTAGTGTGGCTGGGGCACAGTAACAGTGTTACTGATACGTTTCTTGGGGCTGAAAGAGTTAAGTAGATACAGGATATCAACTTGTTGATGGACTTGTCTTGTAAGCAAGTAGATACAGGATATCAGCTTGTAGATGGACTTGTATTGTAAGCAAGTAGATACAGGATATCAAGGAATAATAAAAGTAGTTATGACCTGGCAGGACCCAAGTACCAACTATGACCTTGGGTAGGAAAGTTTAAAAATGGTGCACACAAGGATTATACAAATTTATGACAGTTATTTATGGTACAATTTCCATGAGAGGTGTCTTTAAACTGGCTGACAGTGTCCTGTAATTAGCAAAATTTCAGCACAGTACAATGATTAATCTCTCAACAGATTTTCAATTTCAAAATGCTGCAATTAAATCATTTAAAATTTTAGATCTTTGTTTTCGTGATATATGTAAATAGTAGCTTTTTTAAAGCATCTGTTCTAGTGCCAAGTTTGACAAATGTTAAAATTAAGAATTGCACTGAAATTGTAGGAAGTTAGATAAATAAATGAAAACACAAAGAATCAATTATAAAATGTGGAAACCATTTCTGGTATTCCTGATACATGTAGCAAGAATTTTAAGACGGCAACTGACTGTTAGCTATACTGCATGATCATTAACATTAATTTAGGATCAACTAGGAATATCATAAATGTTGTCTGATGAGAATCCTATGTCAAAATCAATCCAGGAGGAATAGGAATAACAAGATTTTCAACATGCTGTCATGGTGGCCGTATTATATGAAAATCAGCACAATTATATTTTAGGACCCACTAGATACCCTTAAGTACGACTATGTTTAACACATTAACCTGTGAGCCAAACAGCTAGGCAGTCCCCGACAGCATACTTGCAGAGATCGCCTAGAGCAGTGTTAAGCCTTACCAGTGCCTGTATCCCTGAGATTCGCTGAGAATACTTGGCTTGCAGATTGTTTTCAGAGAGCTACGAGTAATAAATGTTATTTTTTTAGATTTACGTTTCTTTAATTAAGCTAAAATTTGGCACAGCAGTTCTTAATAAAATTATGTACAAAAATGGTTAAAAAACATTCAAACTACATGCAGAAATAAAACTGACACACAAAGATAAAATGATTTTCATACCAATGTTTCTATTGCAATGAATAATCAATCCATAAAAATCCATGAATTCACACTGAACAATTAACACTATCAACATGTGAAATTCACTCCATTTGATGTACAAATTTCACTTGTCATCTCTATTACAAAACAAAACCTGGGTGAATACTTCTTCAGTCTGTCAAGTAAAAGTCTACTTCCAGCGGCTGATTCTTGTAATTTTCTTCATTTTCTGATCCACTAATTTTGCTGTTATCCAAGTCAATTTTTTTCCCCTTTCTTCAGCAATGTACACTCTATATACGCTAACATTTTATTGGTGGAACTGCCTGCATAATTTGGGAATGGCTTCAAATCAACCAATGGTTTGTACCGACTTAACTCATCGTTCAGGATACAGGCTTAGAAAAATACTGCCACTCAAACTCGGCGCTCGGGATACAAGCTATGCAAACTCAGCCCCGTTATCAAAGTACTCGGGAGATAAGGGAGGTAAAGTGCGACAAGTTATCGAGGTGGCAGGAGTTAATGTGTTAAAAATAGAAACAAAATGTATTTAAAAGATTGCTGTGGTGGTGGCGATGCTGGATGTCAGTTGGCATGATTTTCATCAAGGATCAACTATTCCTAGGGATAAAAGTTTTATAGCTTTCCTCCCAAGTAAAGCAGCTAATTCCTCAAGTAAGGGAGTCAATATGCTGTAATAGCTCAATTAACAGATCAGAATCCTAGTGTCATACCTCAGCATTTCATTTATGAAACACATTTGACACAAACAAACACACCCGGTCAAAGAAAATACCGTTTCCTTATTGCCGTGATTTAAAGTTAGCTTATGTATTCTTTTTAACTCTCTATAATATAATGATTAGTACTGTATATACTCGTGTAAAAGACAAAAAATTTAGGAAAAAAATGAGGCCTGGAAGAGGGGGGTGGGGGGGCTCATTTGCGGGTGAAAGCCCAAGTCTGAAATTTTTAACGCTTTTTTCCCTCTATTTCCAGTATTATTGTATCTGTCGATTGCCGAAGATGAGATCGCATGCCTAATGATGCCAAATGGCTCATAAGATTTATGCTGTCATAAAGTGAAACATTTTTTTATAACTTAAGTGGTAGTATAATGAATGAAAAACTCGTTTTAACATACAAGACGTCCATTTGACAGATGTCCATCCACCAGAAAATGCAGCCATACATGTTATCTGAGCCACGGTGGTATGTGTATTTTCGAAAAGAACCGCCATATTAGTAATCTCCAAGTATTTAACCTTTAGGTAATCATTAAACTCATACGGTATCGTACAAATGCACGCTAGCTTATAATCAGTGTAAATATGAAAAGAATCTATGTAAAAAAAAATAAAAGAATTATGATACTGAAGGTATATACGACAAACATTTTGATCGAGAATAGAAATACATGTATGATAGTCTTAAAGAAACAATAGCGAGAGGCTCCATTGGGGTTTGTTGCATGCATGCTTAGGAAGGGTAAATAACAGTGCAATATACGAGACAGCGTGAATAATTGTAAAACAATATAATTTGTGGGATTTCTTTGACAGGTGTTTTAGAAGTAATCGGCAGCCACAGCTTGTTGTTTAGTTGTTTGTAAAGCAAAATTGTTAGCGGTAGAATGTTGAACAATAGCTACCATATGCTTAATCTGTGGTAAATGCCTCGAGGATAATAGGTTTGTTTTGTTGCACAATGCCAATGACTTTACTAATACATGCCGACTCTCAGATGCATTGTTGAATGAGATATGGTAGTGGATATGGTTTCTGCTCAAAGTTATAAACTGTCACAATACATGACAATGACTACGTATATGATGAATGCACACCTGTAACAGAAGCAGAGTTTCGTGAACTGGCAAGTCTGATACAGAGCCTGATTTTGAAGGATTCTAAAAATGATCGAATTTTAATAATTTATGATTTTTGAACGAGGATTAAATTAAATTTCCATTAAGACCTTACACTTTAGAACTGTTTTTATTTCAACATATAAATTAGCTTTCTTACTTTCATTTTATTTAATAATGTGATTTGCCTAAATAAACGTATTCAGAACTCACTTTGTGCATCTTGTGATGTACCGGTAGTCTAGAAATTATGGGTGGTCTTATACGTGGGTCATGCACTTTTATAAGTTTTACCAATTCAGTTAAGGGGGTTGGCTTATACGCGATCGGGCTTATTATACGTGAGTATATACGGTTTGTATAATGACCTAAGCACTTCACAAACTGGGATAAACCAGCTCAATTTGTTGTACAAATCAATTTGGATTTTTTTTTTAAAATGTTTTTTCTGGAGGTGTGTGGAGGTAGTTTGCAAGGATCAGCAAAAAAAAAAACCTAGACAGTTAGCTCACTGAAAACAAGGGGGGAGCTTTATGACTTCAGCAGCAACATACTTCCAACACTGAAAGGAATAAATCCATCCACTTAATTCTCATAGTCTTAGAACCAAAAAAATTAGGACAAAAGGGAAAAAATTAGCGTAGGGACTTTTGACTCAAATATCAAATATATTCAACAAGCAGGTCTTTAATTGTTCAAGCCATATTTTTATCAGTATAAATTGTTGTTCGCATTCTGACGCTGGTAGCATTCATTCAACATTATAAAAGCTGTATACCTGGATTTTTGAACAAAAACCTATCCATAATTATCCTTGTCCTCTACAGCTCTCAAGGCAAAAAAGATAACATCAAGCACTTTACTTGATAGAATCATCAGCACAGAAATGGGTTTAAATGTTCGGTTTCATTGTCTGCCAATTCAGTCATTAGTGATCAGTCGTACAGGTTTTGATTCATGAAGAATAGTGAGCTGGTCAAGTGTAAAGATAGTTGTCGGCATGCCTATCTTTTATTTGAACACATCCGAGGGTGATCACTAAGCAGAAAGTGCTAAATAAACAGAGGTTCAATATGTCACAAGTAATTGTTGAGATCAAATCTTGGAAGATTATCAAAATACTGCCAACGAGTGACACTTGGTACATCAGAACTCTGATGACAACGAAAAACTTGTGAACATGGCTTGAAATTTCTATTGTGCGTCTTGCTTTTCATATGTGTGTATGGTTAGAATGCCACCATGTAGTCGAAGAGTTATAGTAGATTATTACAAAAAAGAAATCTATTGCAATTGCATGTCTTTAACAAAAACATTTCCTTTCAATTGTACAATGATGAAAAGGAGTTATCTCCCTTTGTGACAATGTAGAAGGAGTTAAAAATTATTTAACAACACAATGCTGATTCTGGGATTAAAGCTTTCTCTTTAATGTCAAGGTTATTGCCAACTTTATTCACTGAAAGTCCATACTTTCTACCAAGTCCTTTTAACCATTTGTTTTGATCAAGCTTGTACAAGCGCTTTGTTCTCACCATCAGTTACTAATAAATACTGCTAGAATATGATGGCCCCTTTGCAAAGCTTACCAATGGGCCCCTGCCTAATCTAATGGGTAAAAAAAAAACATTGTAGTCCTCAATGTTTAGCATTCTTTTGCTATATGGAGGCTGCACCCCTGTACACTTACCAGATGGAAGATGAAGTGCAGACTTATTTTGTCACTACTTACAACTGGTGCTACATGGGTCACAGAACAAGTTTTCCAAAACACTCTTTCATACAAATAAAGATAGATTGTCAGCATCTTCAACTTTTATTTTCTAATAAAATTGTATTTATTTATTCTGGCCAAGTAAACATTTTCAGCACTTGCTTCACTGGGCATATTAATTTTTTAAAGATATTTTTGTGTATATTGATCTGGCAGATCTGGTTCTATTTAGTTTTGTTGGGCATAATCAGTAAAACAAAGCAGAGACACATTGATCTACAAACATGTTATGTGATGGCAGACAAGGTCTACCAATATTTTCAGCTTGCCCCAATATTATTTTTAGAGTATCTATAATAAACAAAAAATACCAACAAAAAAAAAAAACCTAGCCAACCAAGGGCATAACAATTTTTCCAATAAAGGAAAACCAGGCTTAAGCAACAACATTTAATACCCGTTTCACCAAAGACATCTCCCACTCTTATTTCCTTTATGCATTTACCCATGGGCAAAATGCAACCATTTGTTCATGTACATCACTGTATTCAATGGGATTGAATATTACTATTAACATCTTGGCACATTACATATGACACTTATGTAAGTTGTGATGCCTGGTCAAAAAAATAAAAACATTACCTGAAAATGAGATGGGTGACAATTTAAGTTTACATAAAATAAATCAAAAGAAATCTACACACACACTGACACTTTTAGTTTAAAGGTGACACTCAAAAGGACAATTACAGTAAATTATTCACTTTATCACCGAGGGGTTTTGCCTATGAAAATGCACTTCAGAACTGGAAGCTCTCCACCAGGTATTTACTAGTAATTTGCATTTGAATGCAGGTATGTAAATAGAGCTTCTATATTGCATGCAATTTACAGCCACTGTAAACCAAATTAATAACAAATGCAAACATTATTTTCATCAGCAAACAAGTGACTATAAATGTGGCAATTTGATACTAGATAAACTTGCTTGAAACATGTCTACATATATATATATATATATATATATATATATATATATATATATATATATATATATATATATATATATATAAAATGGTGCACATCCTCATTTAAGACAATAGTTGCAAAAACTTGGTATCTAAGTGCACCTGTAGTAATCCAACATTTTTGTGACAAAAGCTGCTGCCAAAAACTGTCAAATCAATATTTTCTTGAACTTGTACAATGAATTCCTACTCCTAGTGCCTATTTATCACTTGTTAAATATGTCTCAAAAACAGTTCTCAACATGCACTTTATTATGTTTAAGCTAATTTGGTTAGAAAATTAACCTCGATAGTGAAGAGCACTCCACATAATAAGTTATCCAACTCTTCTTTTTTTTTTATCGGTACATGTCTATGACATGATGGTTTATTATTGTGCTCATGTTTAAATTGGGGTGGGGGTGTCATAACATTATACAACTAAAAAAATCTGGCCCCCACTTTAAACTTTTCCGCTGGCCACACAATATACATGCAGGTGCCAGCAGATCTGGGTCAAAGTTCCACAGCCTAAAAACAACAAAGATCCTGATCAACTGGTGAATAATGTGACAATGGACCTATGCAGCTCATTAGACCTTAATAGTAATATAAGAATACAGACCCCAATCTGATCAGAAATTGCTTCCGAATCTAGATCTGTACATTTTGTTGGGCCTAATCTACAGAACAAACTACAATGACCAAGATCTGTGGGGTTATTATGCAACAAAAGATCACTGTCCATGTTGTTCACAGCACCAGGGTTCCAAATTAACAGTGGTCTGTAATCATGAAACTAGTAGACTTATTTATTTTTCTTTTCGGTAGTCTAATGACTAGTTCACTTTCAGTTGTTGCCAGTCAGCTAATCCAGAATGACGTGTTAATATACAGTCGGCTCCAGATATATGTATATCGCATAACTGCATATTCCACCTAATTGCATACTTTGTGCTGGTCACGATTTGTTACCATTATTTTCAATGGATATCAATTTCGAACAATTGCATATCGTTTATATGCATATTTCGCATAATTGCATACATTCTTCTGGTCTGAACATGCATTATTGTGTTGAGTTGCTTCGGATAACTGCATTTGTCAAAATTGTTCCTTTCAAAATGAAAACAAACCGATTCCGAATATTGGCGGTCAAGGTTGATTATGAGGTCTGTTAATATCAACATCACAGCTATTAGATCTCTGTTGATCACCAGGAAGCACTAAAGTAGACAACAATAAATATTAACACAACGGCATTAGCTCTCTGACTCTCGGTTGATCACCAGGAGGCGCGATAGTAGACAACAAAAATAATTAACCAAGCATGGTCGCCGGCTTTAACACTCTTTGTTAATTGTTAAGAATACGATCCAGTCTGGTCATTAAATTCGATACCAGAGCAAATCGCACATTTAAATGAACTTGGCCAAATGGGGGTTTGTTTTGGAGAAATAATGGGCATCAGCATGCATGCTGCACCAGATGAACGCCTGCTTAGTGCATACACTGCCTAATTGTATATCATAGCATCGGTTCTGAGGCCATGCATATAAGCGGAGTCGACTGTACATCAGGACTAGTGCATATTCAGCAGACATGTGAATATATTTAGCTGGACAGGTAAATTTCTCAAGCTACTAGTATTTCTAGCTGCAAAGAAATTCTGGCAAATTCTAGGCTACATTATGCACTTAATGCATACATGTATTAATGTTTACCTGGACATGACAAATAAAATTGGTATTCAATAAAAACTCAGACCCCATAGCAGAATGAAATTGTGTTTCAAATAATAGTTTTATCTGATATTTAATCAGCAATAAGCTTGTAAACCTAATATAGGTAAATTTATTAATGTATTTAAGATAAAAGGAGATAATCTTACTCTGTGAATGTAAAATCTTGCAGATGAGAGACAGAAATATGATATTTATGTTTACAAATTATAAATCTGTGTCATAATATTTGAAACAGCCATTCAATTTTAACTCCTTTGTGACAGCCCAAAGTTCCCTTGTTTAAATATTCCATTACCTGTCTGAGCACTGGGTAATCTATGTCACCTGCATTCTATAATCCTTGACTGTGACAGATTGATAATGGCTGTAAACTGGCAATACTTTAAAAAAAAATGTCAAACCCAATAGTCTCCATATGGAGTAGAGATTGAGATTAGCTAAATTACTACAGTTGTTAATCAGAACAAGTGCAATTATTATTAATACAGCTGATAGATAATCAAGCAATTTAGTATATACTAAATTGCTTCAAAGTTCAATGCAATAGATTTTTCTAAATATAATGATCATCAAATAATTATTTAAGACCTGGAGAAATGAATAAGGCAATGTTCCTTTTCATCTGCACATCAGAGCAGGGGGTTTCTTTAGTGTGGGCAGAAAAGTATGAGAAAACTTGCTTATAACCATAATGCACCTGCAGATCTGGGTCTGTGCGGTTTGCATTAACCGCTATAGGTTTTTCTTTTTTGTATAAAATGCAAGTAGGAAACACATTTTGGGAGCTATTTCTTAATCAATCCTAATACATCAACTTCCAAGTGATTTTCCATTAGCCTAATGCCTATCTGTGTTAGAAACGGTGTCGTCCATTGGTTGTTTTGCTCGCGCATGAACAAATGGGGAAAAGTTTCGGGGTTTTTTTTGTGCTTAACGAACAAATCACTTTCATATAGAGACTACTCTTTATTCCAAATGTCCACCTTATCCTACTTTTTGCACAGGTTCACCTGTCTGTTTGCAGTTCAGACCAGTGTGCTTGAGATCTGAGGCACAAGTCTAAAATCTGACACATAATCGGATTATGACCACAGGTAAAGTTAAGATGAAGGAAAGAAAGAAGAAAAAAAAGGTCCGAAAATTTAGGTTTTTCCCTCTTTATTTTGTAATGCAACTAAAACATCTAGATTATTACTAATCATTGTAGAGCTAAATCTGTCTACCATTCTATAATACCACCGACTTTGGTATATCATATCATACATGACCATGAAACGTTTCTAGCTTATACTGTACTCTATGTACTTTTTTCTGTGTCATGTCCAATCACAAACTGCACAGACCCAGTTCTACTGTCACACAATGCACCAGCAGATCTGGGTCTGTGCCGTTTGTCAGGAGTAACCAACAGAAATCAATGCTGACCATGATCTTCAGACACATCTTGCTATAGCATATCAAGATGTATTCTGCTTCCAGTTGTCCTGTACAATGCGACCCCCCTATAGCACATTATGTGAATCCTGAAAATTCATATAATATTCATTCACACATGAAAAACAAATTCTTTCTTCAATGTCTGTGAAATAGTATATACAAAATTGATTATCATTTTGGGGGAGAGATTGTGTTTAAATTCAAATATAAAATATGATTGTGGCATGGCTCCTGATATTTTAAATACATATAAAGTAAGTATTTTTCTCATACCTGGATGTTTTTTTTTAAGTATGAGAAATAATGTGTAAAACGTTTATCATTTTAGGGAAGAAATCGTGTATAATTTGAATATAATACAACTGTGGTGCTGCTTCTGAAGTTTATACATTAGACATGAATACATGTATTTGTGCCAATGTGTTGTTCTCTGGAAAAAGTAAAATACATGTACTCTAAAAAAAAAACCTCATTAATGTGACCCAACTATTGACATGATTCAGTTATTTTTAGCCCAATTATCTTGTTATAGCACTGTTCCACTGTATTTATAAGCGATTATTTATGATATTATTGTAATGAAGTAACTGTCTGCACTACTCTATTCCTAAATATTATTTTCATTTTCACTTCCGATCAAGGTTGAAAACTAACTGAAGACAAAAGTTATCATTACTTCTGATTCCAAGCACATCTGATGCAAATAAGTTTTCATACTGTCATTTGCTTAGAATTTTAGATTAATTAACTTATTTCATTTCCTTTGCTTATTGGACAAGCCCCATCCATTCCCCACCCATAATCTCAAACATATCCTAATTTGTGCATGTTTATCTGTCCTTGTGATTCTTGGACTCTTCTTTAGATCTAATGTGATGAAATCTGAAATCAGATGCAAACTCCTGTTCTAGAACTGCTTATCAGTGCCTTTAAAAAATCTGCTATAAAATAAATTTTTTCAGTTGGAGATAAAACATCAACATTAAAAGGCATTATTAATTTTTAATGTTTTCATCATCTGTCTATCATGATTAAAGTCACAAACCCTGGAAAAAGGGTACAAAATTGACACACAATTTATGTCCTTCAGCCCTAGGGATTTCTTTTCAAATTTCAATGGTCTCTAAGAATAAATAGTTTTATTATTCTCAAACAGTTTAAATGCAGAAACCATCAAATAAACAGGAATTGTGTGACATTACTGAAAGTTATCCCTCTTTGATCAAAACATCACAAATTTAATGGACACACTCAAAGGTAAAGGCCAATCTACACCTGAACCCTGTTTTATTTGGGGTTGTTTCCCTTGGATAATAGATGGTTATTGGGGGGGGGGGTCAAATGTAATTTTGAAAACTTGTATGATCTAAATCTCAAATAAGATGTGCACTATTCTGAGGCAAATATATATATATATATATATATATATATATATATATATATATATATATATATATATAGTTGACATGTTAACCTCTAGCACTAAGTTTATGGAGCATGAGGTAGTAGCCTACTTCCAAGGTCTGTAGTGTCAAGGTCATGTATGATATACTAATGTGGGTGGTATTATAGAAAGGTGGACAGATTTAGCTCTACACTGATACCAAATAATCTGCACATTTTAGTTGCACTACAAAATAAAAAATAAAAAAAAATTTTGGGACCCATATTTGTTCCTGCCCAAAAATGTCCCATGTTCGGCTTCCGAATTTGTGTCCAGATTTTACACTTTATGGCCTCAGATCTACGGCGGACCAGTCTAAAGCGCACACACACACACACACAGGTGAACCTGTGCAAAAAGTAGGACAAGGTGGACATTTTGAAGAAAAAAAAAATTATGGGTTAAGTGGAGAATTTTTTTTGGGTTAAACTTTTCAGCTTCTGCTCATGCGCAAACTAACCAATGGAAAACTATTTAACAGTAGATGTATGATGTTTAAGTCACTTCATGATGTAAGCTGGTGTTGAGAATAAAGTGGGCAATATAAACACTTTTCCAAAAAGAGTTTTACACTGCAGTGTAAAATAGAAAGATGAAGATGAACGACTTTTAACACCAAACTCCAAAATTGTACTCCAACAATTGATTCACCATTAGTTGTTGTTGTTGTAGGGTTTAACGCCATTTTTTAGCACACGATAGGCTATACATGGCGGCCAGTATTATTGGTGGAGGAAGAACCAGAGAAAACCTTGGAAAGAACCACCCACCCAAGAGAAGCTACTGGCAAGCTTTCTCACATAACTACATTAGCCGAATCTCAAACCCACGCAGACAGCGGTGAGAAAGCAGTGATCCATAAAGGAGAAAAGGAAAGCGCTTTAGACCACTCAGGGCCCCCAATTCACCAATAGTATTAAGATGAATCAAGTATTAAAAAAAAAAAAAAAAAAAAAAAAAAAAAAAAAAATTTAGATCACAAGATTGATGGAATCTGATTTGCATATCACAGCACGTAAACACAAAAGGTTACATTCTGCTGAGAGTATAGTGTCTTGCCTAGAGACAGATAAACACTGACAGGTCTGGGAAGAATTCAAACCCTCTCCTTTTTGCTTTAAAGTCCTGTATGTTAATCAGTAAGATACCATGGCTCATGAAGAATTGAAAAAATAGGATTTTAAAAATTAACGCCAATAAATGACACAGCCCAGCAATGTGGATAAAATCACATGCTATTCTATGACAACAATGGAACTCAGATATACCTTGACCAGACATAACTAAAATATAACGACTATATATGAAAATATTAGAATATGTAACATTGGAAAAGGTCATTTTTAAATTTGACAATACATCTGCTTTATGTCATAGCATGCAGCCAGAAATGATAAATTAAAAAAATTAAAAAAAAGAATACTATCTTCTCACATTCAAACAATCTAACTTAGATTCTAAGCATAGAAGACACTTGCTTTTTTTCTTATTCAACATCACTGAAAGCACTTGCCTCGTACCTAATTTGATCAATGTCAAAGAGACCTGTAATTTTTTGTCTCCTTTGAAATGATCAGAAGTGGTGTTTATGTGCTAATAAGAAAGTGAGGTACAAACTTTACTTTCGGCTAAATAAAAATAAAGTGGTTGTACAAATTATCAGAGATTTATTATGCAGCATCGAGGGAAGGGCATGAAACAGAAACATAAAATGACAGATAAGCCCACCTAAATAGAAAAGTACACTGGGAACACAAGATACAATATAAATGCAACATATATTATGACATATTTAAACATTAATTAAATTAAGAGAGTCTATATCATTCTATTCATTTAGAAATAAATCTGTTGTTGCATTTGATGCCATTTGTCAGCACATGATAGGCTATACATAGCAAGCCAGTATAAATGGTGGTGGAAGACAGGGTGATCTCACGAAAGAGGTACTGTGTTTATTTTATCTTGCCCATGTTAGTGTTAGTCAATTTTTTAATATTTAAAGTAGTTTATTTTCATATGAATGAATATTATGGCCTAGGTACTGTATAAAATATTAACTACCAAATACACTCACATAAAATAAAATAAAAACTGAAAACAACAAAGACCCAGATCTGTTGTAGCATAATGTGCCATCAGATCAGAGTACGTTGTTTTGTTCTACTGATTATTCATTTGAAAACAGCACAGACCCAATTCTACCTACATATATGCGACGGAGGTTCTGGGTCTGCAATTTGCAGGTATACTCGTGTTCTTATGGAGTATATATGATATTTTTAGTTTCCCAAAAAGATACAACAAAAACAATACCATATTCTCAACATCACTAAAAATATCTAAATAGTGTTGTGATTGTGATTTAAAAAAAGGATGCCAAAATAAGTGATCTTATTAACTATACTGGACATGAAGGTCAAGATAATTGAAAGCCTCAATTGTTTAGAGTTGTAACAGAGTAACAATTTTGCTTATTGACCTATGGTTATGAAATGCATTAGAGAACTTGCCAAATGAATATTGATGAACTTTAATTAGTTTAATATGCTGATTGAATTCTGTACATCTTTATGTTTGCACTTTACTGGGTTGTACTTGTAATCTGAATAAAAAATTTTTTTTAACACAAATGAAAGGATTTATTTCTCTACTACTTCATGTTTTGGGAATCAACTGCACTATTCCACACAATACAATAATGTATGATGTAACAGTGGTGTCATTTGGTGCTGGGGTCCAGAGATTTGCTCACATCATCATTGCTAATAGCACCTGTCTATTATATTCAGTAAAATTAATAAACATTTTTGAAGTCCAAAACTATTTGTAAAAATCATTGTGTCTGTAAAATTATTTAACACACTGATGATAAGCCATTAGAAAAAATGTGACGTCAACCCACTTAAAATTTAGTACTACATGGTCTCTGGACAGTGGGGTAAATGATTTTTACTTATATTCATTGTACATGACAAATGTCACAATTTCTCTGGAAAGAATTGTTATAAAAATCATCCTTGATTCATCAAAGTGTTATTAAACTTGAATTGTAACAAGAACACAACAATTGACAAAGAAATCACGTACTCTTGGTCCGTTACTGAATCACTTCAAAGCACAATAGAAAATAAATTTAACTTGTACACAACTGATACCTATTTATACTCTTTATCATCTTTACAGAGCAATAATTCCAAACACAAATGGTTGTTTATACAGATGCAATGATGGATAGAGAGTAGGCATACTTCCCTTTCATCTTCCATTCAACAAATATGCATGTGCTTTCTAGGATTTCAGGTTTTCGTAAATAGACAACATATAGATGTTGTAAAATAAACACTGAGGTAGACAAGTCAGTTACTTTTCCAGTTGCTGCCAATATTTTTTTAAGAATCCAAAATGTAACATTCCGACTTCAAATGGGTTTATAAAATTCTGAAAACTGCATTGGAAATTCTGTTGATGTTTTTTTCAATACCTGTATCATGAATTAAAACACAGCTTGTAAATTTTTTTTGCAGAAAAAAAGCAAGGGTGGATAGGAAAGGTGAAGTAATCAATACATGGCAAAGCTTTCTTTAAAAATTATTTTTTACAAAAATATTTTTCTAAAACAAGGGGGTGGGTGGGGTGGATTTATTGCCAGGCATGGCTAATCAAGGGAGAATTGTTTTCCAAATGGAAGTGGGGGGGGGGGGGGTTGATGTCAATGATGATCTAATCACAGGAAAATCATATTTGCTATATTTTTAAAAAATAGAGGAGGTGGGTAAAATGGGTTCATTGTTAAGCATGGGCTAATCGCAGGAGAATTATTGTTAGTTCAGAATTCACTGAAAGCACTGGTTTATGTATCAATAAACAATTCGCAAACCACTAGCCAATTTTATGTCATAATTAGAGAACCATTATAGCCACAGCTAGTGGAATCGGCCTCTTAAATTTAGGATCATTCATAAAATCTGCACAAGCCATAGTCATATTGGAGCACCCTTAAAGAATTCAAAAGCTAATTTCTCAGGGGAACACCATAAATGAATAAAAATCATTATCTACTGTAAAACCACCCGATGTTTTTTCTTTATGCCCATGTTTATGTAACATGTGGCATATCTGCTGATGGGAATTAAACATGCCCCATTCTGGTCATGAATCCAAATGCATAAACTATTGAGCCACAGTATTTACCTTTCAAATGAAAGAAATGAACTTGGATTAGTATGGATTAACATTTTGACATGTAAAGAGCTAAAATGAGAATCGTTGTCAAGATTCTGAATATTTCATTTCATTTTCATGTTTGGAACATATAACATTTAGCCTGAAAAATATTATTTTCAAGTCAAGGACCCTCTCCCTCACTGTGCTTGAAATCTGCACAAAAAAACTGAACTATAATCATCTGCAAATATCAAATCAAGCAGCAGAGTATGACTGGACGGAAAGAAAAGTTCAAAAATAAACTAAACACACATGCCAATATATTCAAAAAAGTGTTCTTATTTCTTACCGTTTCTCTATGAGGAAGCAACTCTTTTCTTATCTTGAAAAAATTCTTCCCATACAGCCGTAGCCCTTTGACAAAGCGCTTCTGTAAAAAAAAATATAAAAAAAAATAAATGTAAATACCCCTAACATCTAAGTTCAAGAGTTCCTCATGAGAAGTTGTTCATATAAGCAATTGTTTTTTTTTTCTTCTTTCTGAGAGGGTCATCATCAATCTTGGGTTGACCCATAGTTTGACCCTGAAACCTTCACATGGAAATAATTATTTCTAACCACAAATGCTAATGAAGTTCAGCAAGGATAGTGCAGATTATTATAAACAAAACAAGTCAAACAACAGAAGATTCCTAAACTCTACAAGCATTTTTCAGTCAATGATAAACTATACATAGTGGATAGTATAACTGGTGGAAGTGGAATCCTGAAAACCCCCAGAAAGAACTATCAACCCATGGAAAGCTACTGGCAAGCGTTCTCACAAACCCACAATGGCCGAGCCAGAGACTTGTGCCCACAGACTGTGGTAACATGGCAGTAAATACTAAAGGCAAGTGCTTTAGACCACTTTGGCACCTACTGCATCCAAAGCAGATGCTCTAACCACTTCACGGCCTCCATAAATGATTAGCATTTGTTGCCAAATTCGGAAATAATTCTGAAAGTGACATTATGCTTTACTGACTAGCGAAAGTTGAAGGCAACAAAGTGTCAAAGTAAATTTACAAGTTTTCATTGATATAATTGACTGGACAATTAATACCTGTTTTCACTATCTGCAGTAATCAGTTGATGTCGATAGATGAAAAATATGGTTATTCGAACAGGATTACAGCTAACTTGTCAGCAAAAACATTTGGTGCCATTTACGTGTGTTGTTAATTTATGTTTATTGCAATCTGTGAGATGCATTTGGGACTTAAGTGTTTTAGGAATTACTTACATGTACTTAGATAACACATTTCAGTGGTCTGAACTTGACACTAACACAGGATGCTGCTACAAGGATGTCAGTCACTGACTGTAAATGGCCAGAGTCACTTATATCAATGAAAAATTTACTTTATAAAACAATTTTGAATTGAGCATAAAAAAAAATGGCTAATCTAGCTCTGAACTTTTTTTTAATATCCAGCTGCACCTGAGGCAGCTACCAGATTACTTGTTGCCCCTATTTCTAATTAAGACTGAGAAGGGTTTCAGTCACCAAAATGTCACCTCAAAACAAACTTATTGGTATATCTACTCTGAAATATTATGAAAATATCTATTGATGTGCCCAGTGTTGAGAATTTCGTATTCAGAAAGGCATTTAAGAAACAGTCTGGTGAAGAAAATGAAGCAGATATTGTTGAAGTGTCGGTGACATTTTTCATAAAGACTAAGCAGCATATTGTATTATCAGGTACAGTCGACTCCACTTAACTGCACACTCCGCATAACTGCACGTAATCATGCCGGTCCCAATTTTTCCCAATGCTTAAAAATGTACTGTACTGTACTCCGGGTAACTGCACACTCCGGTTAACTGCATAGTGTCATGACGGGCTCGAGGGTGTGCAGTTAACCGGAGTCGACTGTATAAAGAAACATTATTATTCATTCTTGCTTTTCATATGCTATACATTGAACTTCACATGTATATAGAATGGTATTGTCATATTTATTAATCCTTAGTCATGTGCTTTGAAATGTAATATTATCATAAAAAACCTGTTTTGTCATTTTTATATGGATTAAAACGGGACCAATATAATAGTACACATACATTAAAGTCAGTGCATCATGGCACAAAATGGCTCCTACAGCTGAAAAGACAAATATCCCAAGGAAGTCCCTGCACTTGGTTCACTGGAGCAGTCTGATGACACAAGTTACACTAACCAAGGTTTTTTGTAATGAAAAAAAATCATTAACTGTAGAGTACAACTGATATCCAGCTGCAAATGTAGTTCTTGGACTCAGTTGTTGTTGAATGGGTTCAATGCCATTTTTTAGTATAGGATAGGCTATACATGGCAGCCAGTGTAACTGGTGAAGGAAGATCCCTGGAAAACCGTGAGAAGTACCATGACCCACGAGAAACTTATTGGCAAGCTTTCTCACATACCCATATTAGCCAAGCCTGAGACCCAAACCCATGCAAATAGGGGTGACATAGCAGTGATCCAGAACAGTGAGCGTTTTAGACCACTTTGGGCCCATTCTTGTACTTAGTGCAATCACCATTATTCAATTTCTGGATATGATTGGTAGGGCTGTCAACAGGTACCCGGGTACTCGACCCTAGCGAAAAACCCGGGAATTGAAAATTAATCATGAGTACCCGTTCACAAAAAAATTTGTAGACAACACGATCAAAATATCTGAGTAGTCAGAGTTTCTTCTGACCCTTACCACCCCATTTTTGATATTGGACATTCTTGTTGGGGTGTTGGGTCAGAGCGCATTTCCTATCAAAAAGTTGGAATTCGCAGACACCATTTGATGTCGGCATGGGTAACAGCTTACATGCCGGCCCAGCAAACCTGAATGATCTTTCATAGAGATATACCAGCATGAAATAGATAGGAATATGATTTATTTTCTCAAAAATTGTGAGCATAGCATTTGTTATACCTTTAACCTGCTGACAGACAAGATGAAAATACATCATTGCATAAATTTGTCTCGGATCTGGCTATTTGCATTTCTAGTCACATGACTACACAAATCTCGCAACCTAGGTCATACAGTCACGTGATATCGACAATAAGCAAATTTCCAAAAGTTGTTGTACATATAATTTGACATATTATATAGTAGCCACATAAATATAGTTTGTTCTCTCCTCACTCAGCCATACAGATGCTATAAATAGAATTCGAGGGAAAGTAGAATAAGGTTTGCTATAAATAGAACATGTTACTGTTGGAAAGTACAAGTCCACAGACATACTCGTATACATGTATTGTAGTTACGTAAAGTGGTCTTTTCTAAAATACAGTCTGTGGGATTAATGGAATGTTAATATAAATGAGATTTCTGGAAGGTGGATATACCAGAAAAGCGTAATCCATATACGTTTAGTCTTTTCTAAAATACAGTCTGTGGGATTAATGGAATGTTAATATAAACGAGATTTCTGGAAGGTGGATATACCAAAAAAGCGTAATCCATATACGTTTACGCTTAATTTAGTGGGGAAAAAATTTTTTACTCAAGGGTTGTTCAGGTCTTTGATGTTCTAATGAGTACCCGGGTACCCGTTAAACGGAGCAATGGGTACCTGGGCAAGTTTTCCGTGGTTTTTGACAGCTCTAATGATCGGCATGTATCAGGTTGATGTGTTGTATATGACAAGTGCTGTTAATCCATGATTCTTGTGTATTTTTCCACAAATGGTAAGAGACTTTCTTTAAAACTGGTTTGTGGTGACACAAAATGCCATGAACACTGGCACCATTTGGATAACTGAATTCACAGTACACAAACTCTGATGATAAAGCTTTATGTTGTCCAACAATCACACAAATACACTGTCACTACTACATGCCAGATTTGAGCTCGCTGCAAGATATTAATATAAAAAATCAGTACAGAACTATTTCTCCAAACACTTAAAAAGAGTCAAGTATATAGTCAACTGATGACGAAATTTTGAAACACAAGAGTCCAGTGGCATAAAATTAAGGTCCTGGATGAGGGGATTTTCAGTCTCATACCCAATATTAAATTTAAAATAGCTTTTTTAAAATACAGTAAAGACTTGTAATATATGCAGCCAATTAAATAATAGCTTACATCCTGGTTTGTATTCCAAGGTTAAACTGACAGCTCATTCTTTATGTCCATAACAAAAATCATTTGTCAATTTTTACCAATGACAAACAAGTGTCAGCCGATGTAAATTTGTATCAGCTGCAGCTGGGCTATTTGCACAATCTTGCAGTTCAATGGGTTATAAGGAAAGTCAATATCCAATAAAGCTAGCTGACAGCATTGCAGTAGTTTTTAACTGGGTGCTGATGCTAAAATCCAAGACCTAACAAAACCTGGTCAAGGATCTTTCCTGTCCGATGTGAAGATCCGACGGTGATCGCTTAGGGGTTAACATATGCTGACCTATATTATTACCATAGTTGCAGATTTTATCAGCCAATCAGATGAAATCTTATACCACTGCAGTGGAGAGTATTGGCTGAAGAACATCACTGTGTGCAGAATGATTCGATTTACTTTCAAATTTCCCAAAGCTGCATTTCTACTGGCCAATTCCAAGTTCACCAGAACATGACTTTAAAAAGGTCCCTACTTAGGATAGTGGAGATCCGATTTTAATCCGACTCAATCTGAGCAACAAACCATATATCTTGCTTTTAAATCAAGACCTAAGGCACCTAACAAGCTCTTTTAAGCCCGATTCTGGACCAAGTACAAGTCTAAATTATGTCATACAGATGAAATGTTGTCCTCATCTCTATAATTTCTATTATAGCCATTGCTGAAAATTGGGTGTAATGCTATGATACTGCAAATTATTGTGCACATTAAAGTGAGCTTTGGTTCATGTACTCCAGTAGGATTCATTTAAGCTTCACTTACAAAATGATATATCAATCAAGCCCCACCCATTGAATTATGTAACATATTTTAGTGCATGAACAAGCTGAAGGATCAACAATTTAATTTTTGTTCTATAAAGATGTTAGTAGAGCACATGTTAAAGTTATGCTCCTGATTACCGCTGTGCAGACTAATAAAGCCTGCAATCTCTCCTTGCAAAGTACCCACCATGCCATACTAAAATCTTAATCAAAGCCAAGTAATCTGTCAAATGCTAAATCCTAAATTCCTTGTTGCCATGGAAACCAAATTATCAGTTGCCTCACTGCTCATAAAACGGTTTTCATAAAAGCAAATTCGTGATCAAAAGAACCTCTGAAAGCCATAAAATAATAGGAGTCTTACCCTCACAATATCAATAACAGATTAATCAAGCCCCACAGATAGGCTGCCAACTGATTTGGGTGTACTAGTTAGTGGACCACCTTATTGTTTCTCAGTTATGTGTGAATAGATAAACAATGCATAGGTGCTAACTTCATAATCAATAGTTTCAAAAGTCCATTTTCACATTTTATGTAGGGTATACCAGCAAAATGAACTCAACTTATGTATTCACTCTTTTCTTGTAAAGATGTTCTACTGAAACTAATTCAGCAAGTAAGAATGAAAATAATTAGCAGTCTTGTCATCCAAGAGTCACGGGTTCAATACCATACAGGGTTGACATTCTCAAGACTCTTTGGCATTTAGCTTCCACTTCTTTGACATGAACTGGCCAATAATATTTAAAGTGCCATTTATAAAGTAATCAGTCAAAATTCATAATCATATAATATTCAGCAACGTTTAATGGACTCCTCCTGCTCAGGACTAGTGGTTAGAGCATCCACCTCTGATGTGGACGGTCGCGGGTATGAAAGCCAGCCGATACATACCAAAGACCTGTCCTGGAGTAGAGTGAAGGGGATTGGAGCACTGTTCATTTTAGGCAGATCATTATCATTGATTTTAGATTGAACTAAGCACATCCCAAGCTTACTGAATAAAATGCATTCATTGTGAAAAGAGCTAAGACTGGTTGATATAAAAGAACTGATTTTCATCAGCAGGCACCAATCATAATACAGAATCCTTGAGCAACATTAGAAAATGACAAGGAAAACAAAAAATATCAGCAAAGACACTGCTGCCTTTAATTCCTAAGGATATGAAGTGTACAGGGAGAAAAATGTGTGGACTATAGATGTCTTGAACAAATTCAAGATGGGAATATCTACTCTGGCTTGTGGCAGGCATGGCTGATAATGAACATAGGCACTTTGGTCATGTATTTATTAATTTCTGCAATAAATATTCACTTTCCCAATATTATAGATTTGGAATCAAATGTTCTAGAGATGGAAAATATACCAGTTTGCTGCCATTTCCTCATAAAAAAATGTTTCCTGAACCCTTTGATTTGTTGGGGGTTGATATGCCTATGATAACACTGATAATGATACAAGAATATACAGATTAAGAGCATCTGCAATCTCTAAATTACTCCATTTTTAAAACCAACTATTGGGAGCACCCTTTTTCCATTTCTATAATGAACACTGGTGTATCATCAGGTGCAGGGTAGGCTCAATTCCAGGAACACAGTGGAGTGGACATAATGAATCTATACAACATTTGAAGGTCAGGAAAGTTGCAACTTCAAGGGTCATAAATCAATCACAGTCTAATACCCAACAAACCTACAACTCCAGTGTGACTTCACCTGCAACACCTGGATATTACACAGATTAGTGGAGTGTAAATATCAGGCATGCAATATAATACATGATGAAAATGGTCAATACATTTACAATCATTAACATTAGGAAGATTTTTATGTTGGGTGAACAATAAAGTCCATAACTTTTTCGTTTATTATGAAAAGGTATTTATAATGAAGAGGTGTTCCAGATTTACAAGACATTCAGAAGATCAATACCAGTATTCTTGATAATCCATAGTTTGTACTTGTGAGCCGTTTTATAACAGACCAGTATAACAATGTTTATTCCTTTCTTCAAAATGTCACAATGATTTAGAGTTATTCAGGAATATCTTTGCTTTTCCATTAAATTGCAGTTACATTCAAGTACTTGCTAGTTTGTAAATTGTGAGTTACATGTAAGAACTTGCCAGTTTAACAAAGCAAATACTCCTCAATAAAATATCAGCTCTATTCAAACCTGCTTTGAAGGTAATCTAATTATGCAATCACCTGCCACAACATGCTGCTTTTGAAAGGTCCCTAAAACCAAGCTATTGCATAAATTACATCAAATTATCCAATCACCTGTCTCAAGAGGTCACTTTTTTCATTTATCAGAGGTGGGCCTGAAGATCCATTCAACTGTACTTGATAGCTCAACTAAGCAATTTTCTGCTTCAGTGATGTATTACTCCATAATGTTCATCACTTTTCGTTTTGCCTGTGATACCAAATAAGATGGGAGCCTTCACAAAAACAATCTGCCAATATTTGGGACCAGTGATTGATCTTGGTGGCCCAAAGCTTCCCATACAAATTATCCCTCTCCACAACTTGAACAGATCAGAGACATGCTCTCTCTCCTAATATCATAATTTAATTTTGTTTAATGTCACAGTGCTATTGATTTGTCAATAAAGCCAACATATGCGTAATTACATTCATGAAAACCTTCCAATAAAACTTATCATTTGCCATACAGCTCTCTTTAACAGCAAAGTCTACAACAGATCAATTTCTCCACTCTAGGAGCTTTGGGTTGTGAGCTTGTCGCCACATATTGATTTTACCAGCTGCTATCATTTATTAACACCCTTAATGCTACTTACAGGAAGCTGGCTAAAACAAAACTCTTTGACAATGTAAAACCAAATAACAATATACTTCCTGTATTGCAGCAACTTAATAGTACCAAGACCAATTAAGATATTCTCACTCAAAGTAATCGGAGAGTCATGTTTTACATAAAGCCATTTAGTACGTACGCAAAAACAAGACAAAACTTGACCCCTCCCTCCCCTTGTACGCATGCATACTTTTTACACCCCCCATGCGTACGTACGTATGAATGACCCCCCCACACACACACTCGTATAGAACTTCCAATATTTCATCCTGACAGAAATGACACAGGATTAATAATATTCAAATGTTTAATGAAACGGAGTAAAACAGACAGTCCTCAGCTGCTGTATGTATAAAAGAAATAAGTTGCATGTTATTAAACCTTTAAAAAGTTTGCCAGTGTCTGCTAAAGGTCAGACAAACGCCAACTGAACCCAGTCAAACAGGTTATGTATAACAGGAATTTCAGCAACAAGCTTAACGTCAGGCTGAATCACAACAGCATTAGCTGCACTATGCTGGGCCGCTGTCTTAATATCCACAGCCTCGCTGACGTCATCATCCAGGTTTTGATTCAAGTTCTCACTGTCTGTAGACTCAGTAGTGTGAACGCTTTGGTGTCGTCTTACACTGGCCTGCGACGAGTGATACACGCCGCACACAGGACATGTGCGCTTGATAATTTCAGATTGTGCAAGTGACGGACAATGCAGATCAAATGACGCATTAAAAGGAATTTTGGATCCAAAAGCTAGCCGCTGTGCAAGTACATTGTCAGTAGACCCCCCCAATACGCAAGCAAGCGTACGCATTTGGGTTACCCCCCTCCATGTGTACGTACTAAATGGACGACCCCTAGCAGATGATTTTAGCAGTATCATGTTTCAACCAAATTAGTCAGCTCCATTTAAATGCATATCGTCTAATTGCATAGACTGCTTAAGTGAAAGTATGGTTCAATTTTTCCTTCATTTATATGCAAGGTAATCCGATAAATGCATATCAGTTAAATGCATAAATCATTTAACTGCATACATACAATTTGCTGGTTTTAACCACTGACTTTATACATATACGTCACCACTTAATTGCATAAACATGGTCCAGACATCTAAAGTGGAGATCAAAGCTGTATACATATAGACTGCTATCCCAAAATCGTAGAAAAATTGTAGACTGCTGCCCCCGTTAACCTCTGCACTCATCAGCTAAGGTGTTATTAAAAGCTAAAAAGGCTAAGCGCACATGTAAGACGTTATCATATGCGGACCATGTAGAAGTTATAATGAAGTTTGATAAAGTCCATTGTTGATTGCATAGTTGTTTGGTGTTAACTAAATTGTGATATAGATTACTGACTTTTTTACCAAGTAACTTGCAAACTTTCTGCAATGACTTTCTTTTTACATAAACATATTACTTGAATGGGAAATGATTTTAGTAGCAACCCATTAACTATTTTGCTACCAATGAGTGATGCACACTATCAATATTAATATTGGAAGTAACAGTTTACAGTGTTTATCTGAATTTACATGTAATGTGGAATTAAATGCATATGTAGATGTTTAACCCATTTTATCCTGAATACGAACGTGGTTGTAATGCCTATTTCTGTCTTGAATACACCTGTGGTCGTAGTATCACATTTTATCCTGAATACAATCGCAGTCATACATTACTACTTATATGTGTAGTGTCTCAAAAACGCATTTTTTTTTTCATCACAAATATTTGTCTACTTCTTCACCAATACTGGAAATGGTTCAAGCATGCATGTGCAATGAAATATTTACAAAAAACATAGTGGGAAAAAAATTGTTGGCTTGAAAATTGATCGATAAAATGACCTACGACAACTCAGTTGCAAACATGGATGTTGACAATGAGGGTAGCAACAATGAAGTTGACAATTTTGGATGATTCTGATGACAATATTGACTTAAATGATGGGTTCGAATCGAAAAGAGTTGATGAAAGAGATGATGCATGACTTCATGCACTTTTCAACAGAAAATGAAGATAACTTTGAAGGCTGTCAAAACTACAAAAGGAATGGGTCCGGGATGATTTTTCACCTCGATTGCAATTGACTTCTAGAATCTTGTTATTACTGACATAGTGATGATGTGGACAATTTGGACAAATTTTGTTCAGAGTAATTACTTTACTGAAAGATTTCTAGGATTAATTTGTGAAAAGTTTTCGTGGGAAACTGCACACTGAAGTACATGTTCTTGAGTGTGAAGTAAACAAATTATTCCAGCTGTTTTGTTGTCAAGTTTTAGTAAAATTATTATAACGTTTGAACTGTTTTAGAGACTTCAAATTTAGACCAAAATACTAGAAAAAGAATTATCTTTATTTAATTCTCATAGCATTTCATTCATCTTCATAAACAAAAGATTCACTGAGCATCATGGTAAGTTTTTTAATTTGTTTTTTTCCCCTTCTTTCAAGTCATATTTCAAAATTTAGTTGTGAGCATATGATATTAAAAAAAAAGATCACTTTGCTAAATTTATTTTCTTCAGACATGAATAGTTTTATACACTTTAAAAGAGAAATAACAATGTTACAACATTTTTAGTAAATATGGTGAAGGTCATCACAATTTATGATTCTGCTGCTCTGTTTTACCACACTATGTATTATAATTGCTTCTCGGAAATGAAATTGGTAGGCAGGGTTATGCACTGACAGAAGGGAGGGGGAGTCATACATGAATCTATACAGGCGACAGGCACCGACAGGAAGCTGTAATGGGACCATAACGGCCCAGTGCACTGGGGAAATAAAAGATTTTCTGCCATCTAGTGCTGAGGGAAAGAAAACTATACAGAACAATCCTTTAAACAGTCTGCCACAGAAAGTATCTAATTACTAGTTAGATAAATTTAGAAGAAAAAATAATCACTAATTGTTAGTTGATTGGGTGCAATTCCTTTTATTAGAAACTCCACTGTGCCAAAATTGCAGTGAAACAACTGATCAAACATAGCAACCAGTCAACTTGCATAAATAATATTGTTGAAATGTATCCATGTTTCCCATGCTTTTCGAAATATAAAATCTTGTCTTGTAATGAAGAGTTTAATCCTGACCCTGAATTTATCGCTACCAATAAAATCCCAAACAACCTAATCTCCTTAAGACGATCTGGTTACAAATCCATCATTTAAAAAACATTTTCAAAAGGGTTGATTTAAAATTTGACAAAAGACCTTCAAAATTATACACTGTTGTACACGCAATATACTGTAGTATATCCACCCCAAGAGAAGGCGCTGCTTACACCTGAACAGGAGGCAGCACTCGCTCTCAGGTGTTTTTCTTCCCTTAGAAAGGGCGTAGGATCAATCCCTCACCAGCACTGACAGCATCATAAAAAGCATCAGAGATCCTTGGTCATCAGATGATCTCCAAATAACAGAACATTCCTAACCCTGGCAGTAGTTCTCCCAGACTCTAATGGGAAATGGGGAGATTGTGCATTAAAGGAAGAGAGGCCCCTTTCCTCCCTTCTGTATATGCAACAACATTTTGTAGTGAGCTAAACATAGGTTTAACTGTCACATTATTTTCAACCTTCAATAGAGAATACCCCATTGCCTCAATACATCTGCAAGTCAATGTAAAAATGGCATCATCCTGCTGTTCACCCCATTAGCAGGCATATCAGGAATCCAAACATAAGATTTTTAGAATCTATCCAGCATAATCTGAATGGATAGAACTTTCATTAAAATAAATAACCTTCTATAAAATCATATTGCATTCTTCCATGAGCTTCCACAAACCTGTACTCAGCCAGTAAAAGTTAAGACCAAATGTGACTCGATGGTGCATCCCTTCCTCCAATAACCCCATATTTCTTCAAAGTGTTTAGCATAAACCTTAATTTTCCCAATTAATTATCTGCAACATTCTTTACTCTTCCTTTCTGTTGACATTTGTCACACATTTACAGTCCAACTAAGCTACTTCTTCCTGTATACATTGTTTGCTTTTTAAAAAAAAATTAAATATTATATTCAGTCCATCATTTTACCTCTGAAGTCCTTTTCTCCCCTATCTGTTTTCACACAGAAATATTTTATTTTCTGAAATACAGTAGTCCCCCTCTTATACGGCCACCCCTGCTGCACTGGCAAAGTGGCCTTATAAGACTGGTAGCCGTTCCAGAGGGGAGCTAAATTTATTATGAGAAGTACATGTATGTAATGTACGTAGTAAGAAAGCTACATACTTTTTCAAAACATTAAATATCTTTATCTAAATGAAACATTAATCATTAAAAGGTTCTTTTTGTTATAATAACATAATTTATTTCAAATGAATATACGTTACTATTTTTTCCTTCTTGTCGTAAGTGTGATATGCGACGGGTATTGTTGTCATGCACATTGCAAATGGATTCAAAAATGTCATTTACATCTTGGTACATACATAATTATCTTTACATTTGCTCCATTTTCCAACTGCTGCTGAATAACCTTCTTATCGGTTATGACTTTGTTTATTCAAATTATTTCAACATAAACTTGTTTTTTATTCGAGTCTTTTCTACATAAAATCGTTCGGCAAGTCCCTCCCCATTCCCCCTCCCGTTCCCCGATGTCGTCCTGTAGAATAACCGATTTTCTTCTAAAATAATGTATCCGCTAACATGATGACATTTCAATGTTTGGTGATGATTTATTCGGTTATTGCTGACTGTATGAGATTTAATTATGCAGACAAAACTTGTCGAGTGTACGAAATACAGTCTTTGTAAAGAAAGCCATAATGTATTGTCACGTGATTTTTCCGGTCTTTGTCTGGTACCCTGTTGTTTTTTTAAGGTTCTCTGTGTTTGCCAATGTATAAAATCTATTTTTAGCATATGCTGACCCTGTTATGATTATAACAATTACGTCTGGTTATAATCATCAAAGAGAAGAACTCGACATAGGTGTTAAACCCCAAACTCTATCATAACATTATTGAGCCCATTTCCTGTAAACATAGACTTTTATAGATAATGATATACTATAAATCCTTTAGTCAACACTTTTAACGGCGACTTGACTCACGGAGACATGTATCTACGATAGACATAATCAAAATTGCTTACCTTATGTCTAGATTTGAATTAATTGTTGGTTCTGGATACATTTGAAGAAACAAAAGTGGCCGTTCAAGAGGGGGATATTTTACATTTTTTGTACTAAAATGCTGGCCGCATTAGAGGGGTGGTTGTTCTTGTGGTTGTTCTTGAGGGGTACTTTTGAATACAAACTTGTTGGTGCCAAGGAATTCTGGCCGTAAGAAGCGGGTGGCCGCTGTTCAGGGGGGCCGTTCAAGAGGGGGGACTACTGTATTATCTATATATAAATTGAAATGCAGAGTTTTGACCCAAAACAATTTTTAACATTTGTGTCACATCATGAATGGGTAACAGCCTTCATATTTTGTGCAGCTATTTAACTCAGATGTTGACTGAATGCTAGATCTGTTTTCAGAAAAGTCTTGTGAAAAGTACTAAATTTTATTCTTGGTAATATATAAAAAGACTAACCTGATTTTGTGAGTAAACTTAATGGTAAAGTTGTTTCAAATTTTGATGGCTCTTCTCTGTTAAGATTTTGTTAGTGAAAGCAACTCTACAATTATGTATTTGACTGATTCTGGTGTTAACCTAATATCCAAACTGTGTGTGGTCAAGAACAACAATTTACAATATCTGACTTGGAAATACATTGTATGAAAGCTGCTTTCCTATGGTTATTTCATTTCTGAAACACCAGTTTACATTTTTAAATTAAATTAAGTTATTTATATTATTCATGCATGCATCAAGAAATCATTAATTTTCCCTGCACACTGACCTGGAGAAAAGAAGAAATTGCTTTTAGTTTCAATGTAAAATATGCAACCCCTCCTAAGAACAAAAGTCTCTTAAAGACACCGACATGTGTCTGGTCGAAATTAATTTAAAGATAACCAAAATTAGACCATTTCTTCTGATTAACTGTGCAGGGTTGAAATCTTTGATATTCTAATGTAGCAAATATAATTTCAAGATAGAACACTATTTTCATTTACAACCAACCAGAAATCACAATCGATGAGTTGAGATATTAAAAAAAAAAGTTTTATTCAAAAACAAATACTGTATATATGAAGTTGTTTTTTTTTTTGTTTTTTTTAAAACTATTCTGTGTTCAGCAAGTGTGCCTTTATATCCAACAAAAGTTTCCAGCTGTTGCATTGCAAAATCACATTTATTGGCACAAGCAGGCTGAAAGAACTATATTGAAGAATTTTAATGAATTTGAAGACAATGCTACAGAGGTAGGCAAAACATTAAACTTGCTAATATAAACTTACCGCATCTTCATCAGTCCATTTCTTGTCCATGGTCCTTAAGGCTGGTGATTTCACAAGGGCCTGGAGCGCTCGCCCAGTGTCATAATCAAAAGTATGCAGCTGAAATGTAATTTAAATATGCAATTTTGCATCCATCATCTATTTGTAGTCTTAGCCAGTATTGGAATAATCAGAATTTTTATTAAAAAAGACATACTGTATATACTCACTCTTAAGACTAGCCCAACTGCAAACTGCACAGACCTAGATCTGCCATGACATAATGCATGGGCAAATCTGTGTGAATTTTGTTTGGAGTAATCAGTAGAACAAACAACAGATCTGATCTACAGGTGCATTTTGCTATGGCAGATAAGGATCTTTCTTGTTTGCAGTTTACTTGACTTGTGAGTATATGATAAAAGTAATTACTCTCTCTATTTCAGCTTTCTTTTCAAAACACTAATGTATCTGGCTTTGATTAATTGTAACTTGTCACATTTTTCCTCTTTTCCTTTCTTACTGATTCACTAATTCATTCAGCTTGCAGCTTTTTGTTATTAAATGAATTTTCCAACAATGTAGTTCATAAGCTTAAGCCTTCACATTATTTTGTAGTTACTATCAAGCCATCCATTCATGCGCTCATTCAATTATTCTGTGATGATGCAAATAGGAAATCTACCATGTTCATTGCCTTGATGGTGGTTTCATCCATTGAGGCTGCCTGACAACCATCCTCAGTTGATCCACCATCACACATCCCTGCAAAAGCTGCAACACTCCTGTTGAATAGAAGTAAACTTCATAGAAAAATTCATAAAACAGAAATTAACTCAAGTATGAGATACTAATTAAATGTCAATGCCATATGTGATGTAGACAGGTAGGTCACATAAGCCTCAACTGTAAAAAAAAAAAATTGTTTTTAATTATTTCCAATTTCTGTAAGTTAATCATGTAGCAATACTCTGAACATAATTTCTACAACTTGAAATTGGTAGATTTTCAAGAGATAAATAAACAAATCCCATTTTGGTCTGAACAAGAATGAGATATTTAAGGAGATACAGAACTATGTGAAGTTGTTTTACAGTTATTGAGTGCACTAGGCCATACCATTTGTTTGCTACATGAAACCTACCTGTCATTATTATCAAACTCAGCTCACAATAATCCATTTGTACAGTTTAAAATCATGTTATGCAAATTTCTACTGAATAATTGCATCTGAAAATCTTATTACTTGTGAATAATTTTACATACCTAGCAGCACGGAGGTACATCATAAGATCTCCATCCAGAACACTTTGTGGCTGCCATCGAAGCTCTTCCAAGCCCTCACATTTCTCCGGCATATCTTGGGGTACGACCTCTGGCTTGCATTCAGGCATACGAGCCTGCCACACACAAAAAAAAGAACATGCATGAAACAACTCTAGATCTGAAGTAATGAAATTTTAAAGCATACAAGTATTCCATAATATTATTTCATATCAAGGAGGCAGGATAGACCTGATTTATTCTTCTGCTGGAAGAAGTAACCAAGGGAGGCAACCTTTCTTGTCCCATGTGGCATTCTGGGATGATGTTCCAGCTGCAAATGCACAATACTGTGTCCATTAATCAATCACTAGACACAAAAGAAAATTATTGTTTTGGCTCACAAATGCATACAAGTATACTTCCACCCATAAATTCCATTAGCCCTTCAGGTTCCAACTCTATATATGAATTCTACATGTACAATGCAACTACAATTATGCTGCCAATATCTGTGACGGATATAAAAAGGAATGAAGTCTAGCAGACGTCCAGTCACTGGGCTCTCAGAAGCAACTATATACTTAATTAGCATAATGGCATTTATAGGGGTAGAGCATTTTTCATTAACGAAGGTAATGAAGAAACATAACCCAAACAGACCCAAACCAAAAGTGTATTGCTCTAACCAAGTGCTTCTTCACAGAATGACGGCATGGTATACAGATGCAGAGACCACATCAAACTGGTATTCCCATAGTTCTCACTAACAATCATGGTCCTCCACAGATCATATATTTTACAACTGTTATTAATTCTGTGCGGTATCTGCTTTCTGTAACGTTTTAAAGTAATCCACTTCAACATGTAAATGCATTTATTCAATTATTCAAAATGTTGACCGGAATCACACTGAATATATCTTGATTATTTTGCTTTGAAAGAAAACTCACATGTAGAGTTTGTGTGTATGCAGTTAGAGACCAATTGGAAATAAAGACAAATCATTATTTTGTTTAATGTAAGCATCATTGATGGATAAACAAATGCATGCTTTCAAGAATTAAATAAGCAAAGAATTAGGTGTAGAAAATGAATTTATTCCATGAATAACACTGCTTTATGTTATGTTATTTTTGTTTTAGTTCCAACTGTTGTGAAAATTCAGAAAGACACTGATGCAATTTGCAATGTTATTTTAAGCTCCAACTGAGGATCTTCAAATGATTACTATATCAAGTACACAAGTAAAGAAAGGAATGAGCTTACTGAAATAAAACAGATCACTCAATATATTCAACAGCGCATTAAAAACAAATTATGTGAACTGGTTAAGAAAGCTTTGACATTTGTTTGAGTTATTTTTATGCCGACTTATCCAGCAAGCTAAATGCAATAAGAATAATCTCAATTTTGTGTATATAAATACGGCAACTAATATTTTAATGAAGTATTTAAAATATATTAAAAATTGACTCCATTTATAATTCTGATGAAAACTGGCTCAGTGCCAGTATACCAACTGCCAACAGAATAGACATATCTGCCGATGGAATGTTTTGGGTGAGAGAAAAAAATGATGTTAAGTTTTCATTTAATCTGTACTATGCTAAATGACGATGGATTCTCAAGGCCTCCCTTACACGATTATGACTAAAATTCCAAAACAATTTTGACAGTGACTAGAATGCTGGCCTCCTCTTTCTAATACTCCCGAACAATACAATAGTTATAAAAAGCCTTTTTGTCATTGCTTACTGCATGTCTGTTCAGTTAGTTCTGAAACTGGTGTTATGACTTGTGTTCAGTCACAGATTTGTTTTTTATGATATCTACAGAGACTGCATGTCACAATTTTGTTTTGTTCCAATCATACGTCAATCAAGGAAAATATTTCAACCATCTGTCATAGAAGTGTCTCCTCTAATCAAATTTACTCGCTCTACTAATCTAATTTTGTTTAGCTCAATTATCATTTTCTTTGGTTGTGAGCACAGGGGCTTGTATCACTGCTTACAATTTACCTATCAGTCAAACATGTACTACAAACAAAAAGTTTTTATAGTACATGGCCTAGCCTCTGACAAACAATGGTACACCCAGCTGAATTATTAAGCATTGTTATCATGTATATACACAGGATTAGGAAACAAAAACACAAAAGTTTGGTTTTGATAAATAAATTTCTGACGGAAATTGATTTTGGTTCTTATGCAAGTACATTTTCCTCAAATTTAAAATTACTTTCAAGATAATCAGGAGCCAATCTATGTAAGGATTTATTTGCAAATATCAGCTGATGTGCATGTATCATCTGTGCTCGCGCGCGCGTGTGTGTGATTTGGATTTATAGCAGGTTTAGCAGAATGCCGAGTTTAACACTGGTAAACAAGGTATATAACAACTTTACCTGATACATAGAGCCGACCCGTATAGTTCCCTGCGTGGTCGCCAGCCTCTTGGTTTCTGGGTTGTATCCAAGAATATAATAAAAGTTATCCTGCGTGGGCCTGAAGCCCTGCGCTGCTCGTGTGTCTGGATAGTGGGCCACTCGACACTTCCCTCTGCAAGAATTAACAAATATTCCTCAGTGCAAGAGCTACAATTGAAATTAGTTCTGAATGTAAATGGCTTAGTAAATTCGGCTCTCAAGATCACTTTTACAGATCTCTTATTATTTGTCTTCAGCACTCACAGTAAACATTATCATGCAAAAAATAATTTCTGACTAAAAGGATCTGGACTATAATGAGCTGAATAATTATTATTAATTTGGTTTGGTATATGACAGAAAAGTCTTAAAGCACATACTAGAAGATATTATCCTCACAAAATGAAAGAGTATGATAGAATCAGACATAAATAATAAAATACAACTACAGAAAGGATAGGTAACCATTACCTATGTAGCCTGGTCTATATATTACTTATTCCATATGGAAACTTAATGAAATAAAGTTAAATTGAATAACATATGTAAATAAGTATAAATTGTAATATGAGGCAAAGATGAAATGTAAGAATACATATATGAGAAATGCAGTAGGTCAAGTTAGTTCCACCAAAAAGTACACAACATTAAACGCATTTCATCCTGATGAAGCCTATACTCATCTTCCATCTATATTCATGGTTTATTTATTTAATTTAATGGATGATCCCACCAACAGTCATGATGAATGGGTTGATAATAAAAACCTACTCCAATTGGTTCCAATGTGACGTTTTACCAAGATTTTAATGATACTTAACCAATCAAAAATGACGACTTCAATTTGTTTAAATACAAAATGTTCTTAAGCTAAGGTTACTAATGAAGAACAATGTTACTTTAGGAATTTCATTCATGAAAAACAGTAAATAGTGACATATCTTTAATGAAAATGAGCAAAAAAAAATAGATTTTTTGGATTGATTTTGAAAATATTAAGTAGAGCAAATACATGTTCAGCATTTGCATACATGTATTTACAAGATTTCTACTCAGACAAACAAGTACCCCAGATTGAATTGTCATCAAAAGTGGATAATGAAAGTGGTTAGGGTACAAGACATCATTTGTAGTGCAGAAATAACTTGTGAAAGACTGAGAAAATGACATCAAAAGATATATGATTGTGTAGATACATTTATTTGGAACAACTGGTGAAAATTTAGACTATAATTAATTTAAACTGAGAAATTGGGATAAGAATGTATAACATTTGTATGATAATTAAAAAATTGTAATTGGCTAATACGGAGGCTATTACTGTGGTGAAACTGACAACAATGCTTGGGATTAACCTGAACAGCTGAGAAAGTTAAGTGTTTAAAAGTCACAGCTCAACAACTGAATATGATGCAGGGTTTTCAATAGTCTTGTACGCTCAAGTCACGGCGCATGGAATTTTAAAATGACCCAATATTGACATGCAGAAACTTTTTGCTGCACAATGATTTGAGCTGGAATATCAATCTCAAGTACCCTTGATTATAACTTCTAGCATAGTTTCTTACAAAGAGTACCTGTCCATAACAAATTTATTGTAGGAGGTACTGATTGACATCTGATCAACAATAGTTAATACCTTAACCTAACAGTTAATTGAAGTCAGGCTTAGATTCAACTGACTTGGGTTTGATTGTTTTGAGACTGTGTTTGAAGTTTATGATTGAGGAAGAGGAAACAATTAGGACATGAACAGATTCCATATTGATCAAATATCAGCACTGGTACGTTTGGACATCAAATAATGAAGAACTGGTCAGAAATAGAATATATCATTTAAATTATAGCCAGTTAGACCAAACAAAAATGTATGGATTCTCACAAAGGCAGTTTTCAGCATAGATTTGTTTTATTGGCATTTAATTTGCTTCAATCAGCAAAACATTTAAAACCTTGAATGTTTTAAAAGAGCATTTAGAATAAAATTAAAATGACTCTTAAGTGCAACAATATGAACTTTCAAGTCACAATGGCTCCAAGAATTATATTTTATTATCTGTCTCAGGAACAAGTGATGATTATGACTCCTAAGAGTTGGCATCAATCACTACATAAACATCAAGCCACATCTGCAATATTCTGATGCACAAAAAAATTGTGCATCTGAATAAAAAAAAATTAAAAAATTTAATTGATGAGTTGTGAAACAATCTCTTGATATTCTTCCAAAAATTAACAAGATTTTCAAATTACAGATACATATACTGGTTGTCAGCTTGGCACACTTTTCATTTAGAACCACATTAACATCATTTTAAGTCTTTTAGTGACTTGATGATCATCCATTTATTTCAGATAAAAAGAATTTTAAGGTCATTGGATTACCAGTTTCATTCAGGACCATCCAGGTATCATAAGGTGTACAGCCAATAACACCATCGTGATATAGTCATCCATTTGGAGAAGGGTAGAGATCCCAATGTTTTCAAGGTATTACTTTCCGTTCAGGAGTAACAATAACAAGATTTTCAAGATAGTTGATGTGGTGGCCATCGTAAACTTTCAGATGACATCATTTTCATTCAAGACATGGACATCATCACAATGTTCTATGAAAAAGCCAATTTCAATATGACTTTCTGTGTCAAGTTCTGGTAAGATTTTTACGACTGCAACCATATTGGATATCCATTTGGCATTTCAGTATAAAACTTGTGCAAGTACAACCATCTATTTGGAATGAATGATAATGAGATTTACATGATGGTTGCTGTGGTGGCCATAATAAACATCAGAAAAGCCCCATTTAAATTTAGTGGAATGTATGCATCATCAGAATGTTAATGAAAATCTTGTCTTAATAAAGCGCCATCCATTGGAAGGAAACAACAACAAGATCATTAATAAGGCTGCCATGGCAGTTTAGGACCAATTAGACATTACAAATCAATACAAAGATGCTTGGATTTGTGTCACATTATTTGAAATACAGGCTTTTATAGTATTTATATATTGACGCAAGTAAAGATTTTAGACGGAATTAACTGTATTAGTCAAAAAGTGAGAATTTCTGGCTTGTTGGATCCAATTATGAAGAAATTATGTTATTGATGAGAAGCAAGCACATATACCCACATTGGCCAAAACTGAGACTTGAAACCAAGCAAAGGTGAGATGACGATGACAAGTAACAGTACAGTGGTGCCTTGACTTACGAGTGTCCCAACTAACGAGTTTTTTGAGATACGAGTCGTCTCTCGGCCGATTTTTTGCTTTGAGTTGCAAGCTAAATTCGAGTTACTAGCCAGCTTCAGATACCCCACCGCTAGTTGGCGCAGCGAACGTCACAGTAAACGCATCAACATCCGCTAAGCATCCCGTGTCTCACTCGTTTACTTTAAGCGGTCAGCTTGCAGTGGAAGCATTAGTGTTGTGCTCGCATTTGTGCTTGCGGTTATTTTGCAAAGAAGCAGATGATATGCATTGAATTAAAGAAAGAAATTATTGAAAAACATGACCAAGGTGTGCGTGCAGTCGACTTGACGAAGCAGTACGAGCGTAGCACTTCCACGATCTGCACCATACTGAAGCTGAAGGAGAGTCAATACAGGCTATCACGCTAGCCAAGGGCGTTAAAATAATTAATAAACAGCGGACGTCTCTCCGTTAAAATATGGAGAAGCTGCTGATGGTGGGTTGACGGAGAGGCTATAATCTGCGAGGAGGCACGAGCTATTTACACGGATTTGCTGCAGGTTCTCTACCTTCCACCCAACATAACCCCTATCCTGCAGCCCATGGACCAGCAGTTGATTTCTAATTTCAAGAAGCTCTTTACCAAACACCTGTTCCGACGCGAATTTGAGGTGACAGAGAGCACAAACCGCAACCTTAGAGAGTTCTGGAAAGACCTCTATAACATCAGGATATGCTTCAGAATTATCGATATTGCGGTGTTTTTTTGAGGTCCGGAACGGATTAATTCCATTTCAATTCATTTCTATGGGGAAATTAGATTTGACATACGAGTAATTTGAGTTACGAGGTCCGTCACGGAACGAATTAAACTTTTAAGTCAAGGCCCCACTGTAGTTGCTTTAGACCACTCTGCCACTTTCTTGCCAAAGAACTGTCATGAATTTGTATTCAATTAATTTGGAATAATCCAAATCAAAGCATGTTTTTATCTGTATTTATTTCCATAAAGAAGAACATAAAACATTGGATATGTAAAATTTTCAACACCTGCAGCAATAGTGTTACCCACATGTAACTTTCCCTGAAATATGATACAATAATGCATTTATCCAATCTGAGATTTGTAAGAAAATAGATTTTAACAGCCAGACCACATATCGCTCTTTAAATGCTTCATTTAACATAGTTTTAATGAGCATAATGACATTTACATTCAACTTACTTTCTGATATACCTGTATAATCAAATGCATCGTTTAACATTTTTCTAATTGAATAAAATGAAATTTACCTTTCAAGTACCTTCTGATTTGCCTGTATGATCACCTGTGCAAGACTAAACTTGTTTATGAGCAAATTTTAATATACCTGAATGGGTCCTGTTTACAAATTATACCAAATATGTATTCCCATCACAAGTAATAAAATATTTTCAAGTCATTGAAAAATAATGTTACCTACAATTATTTATTGTCTTGAAAGTTAAGTAGTGTTGAATGGTAGTCATTCCATTGTAGTGACTTGTTGGTGAAAGAGTTATGGAAGCACATCTATTTCATTGAGAATGATAATTGTATTTAATATATGAATGCCTCAGGGTATCATAATGTGTTTAGATGGACTATGTGGTTTAATTAGTATGAACAAGTTGTGTGTTCATGTGGGAGAGAGATTTGAAAGAAAACGAATACTGTTGCATATGCATTGCGCTATGTATATACATGCATATTTGTGTATATATGCATGTCTGTACATTTATATATAAATATTTTCTTTCATTAAAAGGACCTAGGTGCAGATTAGCTCTTTAGAGAACTGTTTTACCCTCATAAATAAGGTTGCTGATTGTCAAAAGAGCACACACACACCAAGCTAGTCTGGTATCCCAGACTAATGGGCTAATTTAATACAGCTGATATGAAAGGATTAAATCCAGTGCCCAACAGTCAAAATGTCGTTCCCTGATTCAACAAATAATGTCAAACATAGCAAATAACAGGTTTTAATCATTGATTGTTGACTTAAAAACATTTGCTTTATATTAAAGTGACAAGTAGAAGGTTGCAGTTTTTAAAAGGTGTGCAGCTGCCACTGAAATGTCAGAAATCTGCTATGTACAATGAGTGCAATTGTAAATGTGATCTAGAGAATGAATGTACCTGAAATCATTGGAATACAAATGATGGAAATAGACTCCAAAAAAAAAAAGAATGTGTATTGTGCACTTTCTCAACTAAGCATCAAGAGAAATATCTAAGCCTTAAGGACATAAATTAGTGAAATTTCAGAAGGAATTGTTACCATGGTGATGCAATGAAGGGGAAAAAAACAATTTCAACCCCTGCTATTGGGAGATATTTTACAATTATGCATACCTTGTTATTTATATGATATTTGTCTGCTAACAAAAAAACTTAACTAGTCTTGACCACTGCCATTCAGAGAAGCTCAATCAAAGCACAATTTCTGCCAATTGGGTGGAAATAATGGATCACAATTTATTACATGAAGAATCGGGGTTTTACTTCTATCAGTTCTTAAAAACATTTATTTGCTCATAACTAAGAAAACCAATTCACACTTTTATGGGTTGCATAATATACTACTACTTGTATACATGTGCAAAAATAGATCTCCAACATTGGGGGGAGGGGGGAAAGGAGGGGGACAGAAGAGTTTTGAAAAAAAATACTTGCCAGATGGACTACATAAGTTGTACAATGCACTTGTCCAGTTATAAATTTACTATTCTTGGGCTATTGAACAAGCATAAATTTTGAGCATATTACTGGTAAACAAAAATATTTAGGTGTTCATAATTACACATGTTAATTTCTCTCCCACTTTGCCCAGTGCAATCTCACAACATGACAAGCATCATTTAAACTTAGATTAAATATTTTATATCCCAGGAATCAGAACTTTGATACAGTACACTTTATGAGCATGTAATTAACACAAGCCCTAAATTTACACACCCCATTTAAAAAGGTCATTATCTAAAAAAAATCTGTCAAAATTTATGCAACATATCTAAAGGCCTATACAGATCATCAATAAATTGATACATTTTAAATACAATGTTTACTTCAATAGAACCTTTTCTATCCAGTGATTTTTTTTTAAAATTCAGAATGGAATCCTCTTTCATAAATTTCATTTGAATGACATCACATGTTCAAGCTTGGTCAAGTTATGTCATAAACTATTTAGAAAAGGAGATCTTTCTAAATTTGTAATGTATTTTACCAGGTTTTTATTTTTCTTCGTATTATTACAGTATTATTTAGACATTATCATTGTAAAGTCTAGTGGTAGAACATGGCCCGTACTTTAGGCAGACTCAAACATGGGAGAAAATTCCAGTTTTCTCAAATTAGGTGGCATCTTCACACTTTGATGGGCTCAGAACTGGCTGCTAACTGAATCAGGCAAGGGTGTGTTTGGCTCGCATGTGGAATAATGACATTATCTTAACCAATGGGGATCATACTTGAATTTTACCAATTTTATTTACACCATTGTGTGAAAACCATGGTTGTCAGAAGCTACTAACTGTGCAACTTTATGTTAGGTGTTGTTCAAATATACTTGAGTAACTGATTAGTTTAGTGTTGTGGACTGTTTTTTGATCTGTACTCAAAAGGTGAAAGTATTGTTTTAACAACTAAAAAGCTAGCAGCATTTGCCGTCAGTATATTATTTTCTTTCTTTCATTGGGAAATACACAATTAAATTCCTACAAATAATTGAACATAAAAACCATAATGTAACAAATCGGGTCTGAACATTTTGGACACAACTATCTATGGCTTTGAGAAAGATGGACTTGCCCAATCCATCAATTTTTTGGTTTATATATCTAACAAACATTTATCTGTACCAGTCAATATTGTTGT
This sequence comes from Unio pictorum, assembly GCA_030141615.1. Classification (NCBI taxonomy): domain Eukaryota; kingdom Metazoa; phylum Mollusca; class Bivalvia; order Unionida; family Unionidae; genus Unio; species Unio pictorum. The sequence continues at coordinate 14,807,482 of JARLTB010000220.1, read as the reverse complement.
TGTTGTAGGGTTAACACCATTTTTCAGCACATGATAGGCTATACACAGCGGCCAGTATTAATGGTAGCGGAAGAACCCAGGAAAACCTTCAGAAAGAACCACCAACCCACTACTGGCAAGCTTTCTCACATACCCGCATTGGCCAAATCTGTCTTGATCCCACGCAGACAGGTGAAATGGCAGTGATCCATATAACGGAGAGCGCTTTAAACCACTTGACCACTGAGCCCCCTACCAGTTGATTCAGATGGCACAATGTTGATTCAGTGGGTTTTGCTAAAACTTTTTTTTGCTAAGTATTAAAATCCAATTTTCACATAATTGTACAATTTCTTTTTCTTTTCTCATCAGTAATAATAATAATATCTCAATATCTTTAACATTTCTTGTTTATTAATATTATCTCATCATATCAATTTCAGGCAGTGAGTAAAAATTATATATCCTGGATACTTTACAAATATGCATGAATTGAGACATTAATGTATGCTTCATAATTCTATTTTTTTAAAAATATTTTATTACCAGATTGCATAAGTGATGTGGATTTCTCAAATAGCTTTTTTGATTTCAAGGAACAAAAGAGTGAAAAAAATGGAGGCAGGGGGGCTTCTTCATTGTATGTGGCCAATTTTTTTGTTAGGTTTTTTTAATTCAAATTTCAGAGCAACAACAGAATCCAAGAAAACTGATATCCAATGTAAATTAGTAATACCATTACATGATCAAATTATCAATCTATCAGATGCATACCTACTGTTACGTATATTTGATTTAAATAATTTATTTATTTTGTCAGATTCAAATGACATTTTGGATTATGGGAAATTATTCTAGAAATTTTCAAGCAAATAACAGATGTTAATCTCATTTTCTGACCTTGCTTCAGAGTGTAAACTAGCTTCTAAAATGATTGATTCCAAGGACATTAGAGCTTTATTTTAAAAATGATTGGTTGATTCCATGGATATCTTTCTAGATCATGTTATGTGATTTCTTGAACATAAATTTGTTCTGATAGTTTCTAGAAGGTCGCGACCCCTTTCATGTTTACGTAAAAACAAGTATATAAGTGATGTTTTGGAGCAAGCTATTCAGTAGTTAGTCTGGGCTTTGGAATACAAAGATGTGTTTTATTGTTTGAGTGTAAATCATTTCAATTCATTTGGGATCAAATGGAATTTATTGTGTTATTTATCTAGAAATTACTTGTGCTCATTTGAATTATTATAAAAACTAAAACTGACTTCATCACGTGACATTGTCGTCCATATTGGATTCCATTGTCAAGATTCGAACCGGGAATTATTAGAACATTTTATTATCAGGACTCTTGCAATTCCACTAGTGGATTATATTGTGAATTTTTTTTTGGATTAATTTTTGGACTTGATTCTCTAAAACCGTTAAGTTTATTTATTTTCTTTTACGAAAATATCTGTACTCTATAAATTGTTTGTTAAATTTTTACAAGCTTGTTATTTTCACTTCTTTCTATGTTGTTGGTTTTTCGAGCCTAAGCACGTAAGACCTACCATGACATAACATATCCAGCTAAAACATGCTTTTGTACCCCCAAAACCCAGTGATACAACAAAAACATGATTTTTATCAATCTAATGTATGTTTTTTTTTTAAAACAGCAAAAAGAAAACCAAAACACCGCAAATGAAACCACCTCAGTATGTATATGCCCATAACATGTAGCAGGTATTTACACTAAACAGTCTTGCTTAGAGCTCATTTATAACAATCTCTGGGGGCAGTTTATACAGCAAATTGTCAAAGTTGCAATTAATAGGCAAGGAGATCAGCTTTATTATAACCAACATTGGAAATATTACTTAATTACCTAAAAAATATTTAGCTAGGGTGATATGTCAAGTCCTTATGAAACTGATATGGGTGAGCCCATTATGTTAATTCACAAAATTTGCTTCAAGTTATATTTTAAGACAATACGAATTGAAGAACAAACTAAATATCATCATCTTGAATGAGAATGATTAAGCCATATACAGTATATCAACGATTAAGGTTAAGTTTTAACATCAGCAATGTTTGTTTGAAGAGGGATTTTCACAGACAGTGTGATATGGATTTTTAACTTAGCTTTCACAAATTTTCAGTCATATCGCTGTAAAGTCTGCAGCAAGGCAGTTTAAAGTGATAGCTAGCACCACAGACATGTAGCATGATATCCCACCCAGTCACATTATCCTGACACCAGACTGACCAGTTCTAACACTAATCTCTTAATGCTGAGCTAGGCAGCTGTGAGGACCATTTTTGTAAGCTTCTGGTATGAACACGACTTCTCGCATCTGAGTCACACGATCTAACCACTAGGGCACCGGAGCAACAAGACTGCATCTAATTAAGCCTATATTTTTGCCATCCAATGGAGAGAAACTTGGTACATGTATATGTTTTATATAATGTCACTGTGGTTGTGATTATGCGCGTCTTTTTCTTTGTATGTATATTCACCTTTTAGCTACAAATACCGCATCAAAGTGTCCCCTGAGAGAGAGAGAGAGAGACAGACAGAGACAGACAGAGAGCCTAACCGAATACATAAATTTCACCGAGTACCGAATCCAAGTATTTGGATGTACTATTTGCCGGAGGTGCGACTCTGGAGAGAATGTTTGTTTCATTATCGTATGCGAAGCTTAAACTTTTCGGGTACCGTATATATCGCCTATAAGATGAAAATTTGTATTATTAACTAAAATTATTATGTATTAAAAAATCTTTTTTTAAAGTTCAATATTTATTAAATTATTTTACTTGCAACCATTTGTGCACGCATTATTTGCCGAGGCCAATACTTCCGAATAGTACCAAAAAAAGATACACACACACACACACACAGAGGCAGCTCCAGGTATGTGCATATTGTATAACTGCATATTCCGCTTTATTGCATAGCTTTGTTCCGGTCCCGATTTGTTACCATTGTTTTCAATGGATATCAATGTCAGACAATTGCATATCATCTATATGCATATTTCGCATAAGTGCATAAATTTTTCTGGTCCGAACATGCATTATTATGTTTTAAGTTGCTTCAGATAACTATTGTTCAAAATTGTTCATTTCAAAATGAAAAGAAACAAGAAACAGATTTTGAACATTGGCAGTCAATGCTGATTAATGAGGTCTGTTAATATCAACGTTAGAGCTATTAGATCTCCGTTGGTCACAAGGAGGCGCTATAGTAGATAACCATAAATATTACCAAGATGGCATTAGCTCTCTGATTCTCTGTTGATCATCAGGAGGCGCGATAGTAGACAACCATAATAATTAACCATGCATGGTCGACGGCTTTAATTAGCACTCTTTAGCTTTAACATAAACTTGCATCGCTCTCATTAAGAATCCGATCCAGTCTGGACATTAAATTCGACAGATTAAGACTGGACCGCTGACCACAAGTCTGCTCCTCGATCTACTGACAAAACTGACCTCCATACGATACCAGAGCAAATCGCATCAAATTTAAATGAACTAGGCCAAATGGGGGGTTTGTATCGGAGAAAAAATGAGTATCAGTATGCATGCTGCACCAGATACACGCCATAACATGAACGCCGGTTTAGTGCATATGCCGCCTAATTGCATATCATACCATCGGCCCCAAGGCCATGCATATATAAGGACAATTCTTTTAAAATCCCCAATTATTTGAAGATGTCAGGTTGGATTCTTAAAGTCATTTAAAAAGCTAGCGGGATATGAAAATTATGCAAGAAGATACTCTGGTCTGTGTTGCCTGGAAAGACAAGAAAATGGTCCATATTTTATTTAACAACACGGATCCCAAACAGCTATCCAGTATAACTCCAGTGCAAGAGAAAACAATGGCCAATGAAAAGATGTAACTTGCCCAAAAGATGAAGACCAGTATTCAAAAAATAAAGGGGTCATGGATATTGCTGACCAGAAGAGAATGCAGGATAGTCTTGCCATAAGGCAAAGAAATGATAAAATATGTATTGGTTTCTCATTGATACAGTGATATGTAATGCCCTTATCTGTATGAAAGAATCATCAAATCACCAGATCAAAACCAAGTCCGGAAAGAAAAGAAAACAGAACATACACAAGTTAATTTCAGAATGAACTTGGCCAAACAGATGGTTTCTGGCTTTCAGGGAAGTAGAATGAAAAAAAAAAAGCTATGTTCAATGTTGATTTTGAAGGTTTAAGGCACTGACCAGGCAGATTTCAAATGTGGGAGATGCAAGTTGTGTGTTATGGAAGGGAGGAGGCACGAAGTTTTTATAGGCATTCTATGTCAATGTCAAAGGGCATTTATGTGTTGATAATGAAAGGTACCACTCACAACTTTTAAGAGTAATACAAGGTATTATAAAGGTAAGGTGTATTTTATTTTACTGAAATCCAGAAAAACTAATATAAATGTAACAATGTTTTTATTGTCAGCTTCTGTAGTCACACATGATGATGCTCTAGTATTAGCCTAGCAACCAGCCTCAGTAGTCTCAGTAACTGATATGTTAGCACTGAGCAGTAGTGAAACTGCGCAACAGCTGTACATATTAGCTAAAGGGTTAAATGCATTAATGGAAACAGATCATTTATTTCAAAGTTTAATGCCTGAACATCTATTGACATGTATGAAAAGATGGCATATTCTCAAATGGATGACAGTTTCTTTTGTGCACTGACATACCCCAACCCCAAGAGGTTTTTTATTCCCAAAAGAAGCCCCCAACAATGTATGTGAATATGGTAGTATGCAGATGTCAAACTTCATTACGATTATATTATTTAAATATACTATTATTCATTCTTGAAAATTAGTCATCAGTAAGTATCTTACAAATTATTTCTTCAAAAAAAGCACAGCTATTAAAATGAATAGAAAAATTTACATGCAATTAATGAAAGCAGTGTAATGTAACTAATTCAGTGCTCCACATGCAACCAGTGAAGATGTATCAGTGTGGTTTCTGACAAAATTCACCATGCAATAAAATTTTGGCACCATCACATTCTTTTCCTGGAAGGTGAGCCATTCACCCTAATTCATCATGCATATGCAATAACAACCACACACACACACACACACAAAGAAGGGAGGGGGGAAGAGAATTTTCTCTAGTGATTTAAAAAAAAAGAAGCAGCTGAAATTTACCTTAACGCAGTCACTGGATAGGTATCAGTTGCATCAGATATCAACAATTCTCGAGACTTGTTTGTTGATGCTTTCACATTTAATTCGCTTCCGTCATCTGTCAATGATAAAAAAAAAATCAAAAATTAACTAACTGTTGCATGAGATTTCAAATATTTAAAACAAAACATTATTTATCCCATTCATCTCTGCAGACTGGTTTTCTGGTCATGGGGAAGTAAGTCTGTAAACCCTATGGACCGCTTTACCAGTCTGGGGCAGTGTGCTTTTTCAAAGTTACAGTACCAGACTACATAAATTTCGGGATACCTTTAAGAACTTAATTCTGGTAATGTATATATCGTACTTGGATTATCTCCGGAGTAAAGCTTGAATTAAACTAGAAATCTTGATGCAAGCAAGCACATTTAGAGTTTTCCGATTGGTGGAGTTTGAAGCAAGATGAGAACGAACTGTCAATTTATGAATTATCAAAATATTTTGCTGTTTTGACCTAACAAATGCTTGAAAATGAGAGAAAACATCTGGAGATGCATTTGAATGTGCTTGTGGGTGATAAAGATGATGATTAAGAGGACTTTGAAGATTTTGAACCAAAGGAAGTGTGAAGTAAAAAAAAAACATTTCCTGGACATAACCAAAGGGATTTATTAGACGCTAGACGGCTCCAGAAAAGCTTTGGAATACTTTGAAATTTTTGATTTTGATAAAGTGTTTGAAAATATTGCACCTGTATTTAAGTTATAATAGATATGCACATTTTACTGAATTAGTCATATAATTCAACTGGTATTTTGATGCCTAATCCAGCCAGATATCATTAAAATTGGCAAAGCTATGTTCTTTCCAAGTCGACAGGTCCAAAGTTACTTGGTGTTTAGGACTCTATGCCTGCAAAGTTACTTAGTGATGAAAGGGTTGTATCAATTCTGCAACAAGTTCTGACCAGGAATTTTATGTACATGTAGATGGTCCCCATCCCAGTGAGAAATATTTCAAAAATCGAAATTCGCAACTATAAATGTCTAGTGAAACAAATGCCCTACCAAAATGCTGTTACAGACGATCAACTAACAAAATGTCAAGTTTTCAAAATACAGCGGAGTTACTTCTCATTTTGAAATTAGTCTAACAAAGGCACAATATTATTTTAAATGATTTTGTTAACAGTTCTTCACCAACGAACTGCATCCAATGTATTCTGTGGAGCCTGTGGTGACATCTTGCATACCATATTATATTTTGTATATTTTATACCTTTAATTTTCCATACACAATCCATTTATCAAAATAATAGTTATGTAAATATAGCATATTTTTTTTTTAGCTACAGTGAAATACCGTATAGTCATTTTGTTTTTACAAAAATAAGAATATAATCTTGATCACATACAATTTTATTGGGGGTATTATTTCAAACCTCGTATTTTGATATGTTAAACTTTGGAAGGTTCCCATTTCAAACAGCTTTGATAATATCTCAAGGTATGATTCAGATACATCCATCCATTGATGAAAGTATATTTTTGCCAAGTGTGTGATATAAACTGATTAAATTTGGTTCCATTTTTACACAAGGCATTGATTCATTTGGTTCCACAGGGCTGAGCAAATCCCATAGCCCGACGTCCGGACTAGTAATTTTTGAAGTCGGGCAAGTAAAATTTTCCAAGTCGCTAGTCCGGGACAAGTGCTTTTTAAAAAAGTTGGGCTAGTCCTTATTTTCGTACTTTAATCACTATATCTACCTTTATTTGGCCAATCATGCTTGATTCTACCCCATCTCGTGTATACATTTACATCCTGTTACCGCTTGACTGCATATTGGGCTAAGCGACCAAATTATCGGCAAATCAAAACACGTCAAACAAAAGAAAGCTAGTATGATCAATTAGCAGTGTTGTAAGCGGCTTTGTTGCATTGAGTTTACTCAATCTAGATCATAACGAGCGGCTCACTATGATTTTAATCCAGCGAGTCAGTGTAATTAAATTAATGAAAGGTACTTTACCGACATCAGTGTTGGTTTCCTTTATGAACTGATTAATTGTCAGTAATGATTCTTTAATTTATAATTGATTATACAGATTATTAACTTCCACGTGCGATATTGTGTTTGAAGCGAAACAATTACGCTAATTAATGAGCTGTTTCAGTTCGTATTTAAAAGAGAAAATTGATGTTATGATCACTTTAGAAGTAGTTGTCAAGCAAGCTGATAGTTACTCTGTGGATAAAATGAGTTTGCTAAATTATTTTCGCAAGGAAGGTAATAATGGCGATTCGGAGAAGGTAAATTTGTTTGAAAATGGAGGGATAAAACGTAAGACTGATACTGATTGTGCGGTAGCTATTTCTCCAAAGAGACATAAGCAACAATCCGTGATGGCAAAAAATGTAAAATATGACACTACTAAGAGACAGAGAAATTTTCAGCCGCATTGGGTTGATTGTTATCCCTGGCTTGAATATATTGACTCGGAAGGAAAGTCTAAGATGTTTTGCAGTTACTGCAAACAATATCCAAAACTGGCACAGGTTGGAAATTCACCCAGTGTATTTTTCAGTGGAAGTGACAATTTCAGGATTGAACCAATCAAATCTCATGACATGTCTGGACCCCACAAGGCCTGTGTAGTACAATATATGCATGACTCGAACCAGCATGTGCAGAAAATCAGTGAAGTCAGAGTGTTTTTGAAAAATAAAATTCTTTTAAGAAATAATTATGTTGTATATTATTTCGTTTTTTTTTTCTTTTTTCTATGGATTAAGTACATACGTCTCATCAAATCTCTGCAAGTGATAACCATTTTGGGACCAGTGAAAAGTAAGGTGGGACTAGTGAAGAGTAAGGTGGGACTAGTGAATTTTCTGAAACCACTTGTCCTGGACTAGTGGTTAAAAAAAAAATTAGCTCAGCCCTGTTCCATTTTTACATAAGGCATTGAATAATGAATCAAATCCTTTTAACATGTACTTCCATGTTTTTTTAATATACTTCAATCAAGAATAGATGTTCACGTTTTCAAACATTCTATGTTGCTGTTGTTGTAGGGTTTAAAACAATTTTTTTTTAGCTAAGATGGGCTACACATGGCAGCCAATATCAATGGTGAAGGAAGAACATGAGGAAACACTAGAAAGAATAACCAATCTGAGTGGCCGAGTGGTCTAAAGCGCTGTCCGTTACGGACCACTGCCATCTCACCTCTGTCTGCGTGTGTTCGAGTCTAAGATTCGGCAAATGTAGTTATGTGAGAAAGCTTGCAAGTAGCTTCTCGTGGGTCGGTGGTTCTTTCCGGGGTTTGTTCGGTTTCTTCCTCCACCATTAATACTGGCCGCCATGTATAGCCTATATTGTGCTGAAAAATGGCGTTAAACCATAAAAAATAAATAAATAAATAACCAATCTATGAGAAGTTACTGGCAAGCTTTCTCATATACCCACATTGACCCAAACAAACAGCTTTGAAAAATTGGGAAAATACTAATGTAGGATATAGATACATATATTTCAAACTGCCAATTTATTTCTCCTCTGAACATAAATCCCAAATGAAACAAATATTTGTTGCCTCACTTTTTGTTAACTTAGAGTAAATTTATAATTGAGGCATCAAATAATGAAACAGGTAGTTTATATAATCAAAGAAACAGCATTTATAATTTATATCATTCTTATATTACTTTTTAACCAAATATTTTGATGTTTTCCTTATTTTACTAAAGAATAGCCAGCATTTCAAATGGCGTGTCAAATCATGATATGCAGACAAGTTAATAATCATTTCATTCTTTTATTAATCTTTTAACCATGTATTTTTATTTTTAATTTTTTTATTAAAAAGTTCGCATTTCAAATATTTGAAAAAAATACAGTTATAAAGTCGTATTTCAAATATTTGAAAAAATACAGTTATAAGATATAGACATGTCAAACTAAAAATACACTGCAAACATACTTCTTTTTCTGCCGTGTCATTAGGTCAAATCCAACAGACTATTTTTTTTTAAAAATTACATATCTACTCACACTGTTCACTTATTTGTTGCTGGTTGATTACAGTACCACAATTCTCTCTACATTTGGCTAGTATTATTTAGTCCTGTCTGAATTTTCATTTGCCTGTTCACATACTGTGTGCAATTTTGTTAAAGTATGCTGGTGGAAATGTGCATTAAGGGTCCCTCTGACCCATACCCACCCCACCCTGTTAAAAGATGCCTTTTAAATTTGTAAATAAACAGCCTAATCAGCACAGTTATTTGGTGATTTTGCATTAATAAAATTAAAGAATTTACCAAATCCATTCAAGGTAGCAGTGGCATTTCAAACACCACCTCAGTGAGCTAGTGTAACAATAGTCATTGAAAATCCAGCACAAGTGAAAGTGGTCCAGTAGTAAGGTCTAGGACACATTTTTAAAAAATATATCTTTTATGTACTGGTAAGAAATATGGTCCAATAGTTTGAAGGTCGCGGAATGTATGAGGAGGGGGAGAAAATGGCAAATGAAAACACTGGCATTTTAATTAATTATTGTAATTTGATCTCATTATTCATAGTCACAGCCTAAGCCAAAGAGTTCCATTTTAAATTTAAAACTATTGGTCAAGATCTCCAATTATCGTTCTACTGAGTTACATGACACAAATGCACAGACAAATGAGCCATATGTGTGTACATAATGCAAGACTGCTCAAGAATTTATCTACTAAGTTAAATCCTTCACATTGTTTATTTAAAAATTCCAAATATGAATATTCATGTTTTATAAATATTTAATTAAAAGCTTTATAATGAATGTCAGCTTGGATGGTTTAATCCAAACACAAACTTATATAGCATATTTACATATTCATATGGCATATTTACAGTTATGTATATAAACTACCACCATCCAGGAACCCTACACAACAGTGCATTACCTCGGCTGATAATTCTAAATTAACCTATGTATACTTTTATCATGTGGTAGGTACATACAATTGACCCAATCAAATGTGTGTGATATGGACTTTTAAACAAGCTTTAAAAAAAAATCAGTCATATTGCTTTATTTGCAGCAACAGTTTTTAGTGATGTGTAGCAACATGGGCATCATGCCACAGATTTGCTGCATGATGTTCCACCCAGTCACATCATCCTGAAACCAGGCCAACCAATCCTAACACTAACTTCTCAACACATTAACCCCTGGAGGTTTTTGCTGTTTTCGCATGAAATGCCAGTAGGAAACACATTTTGGGGACTATTTCTGAATACATCATAATCCATCGATTTCCAAGCAATATTCTGTTAGACAAATGGCTAGTCATGCTAAAAAAATGTTTTTCATTGGTTAGATTGCTGGCGCATGAGCAGAAGGGCAAAAAATTGGACTAGTTCTCTTTTTTTTTTTTATTTGCTTAACGGACCCATAATTTTCATATGGAGAAGACTCTTTATTCAAAATGTCCATTTTATTCTACTTTTTGCACAGGTTCACCTGTGTGCGCTTCAGACCGGTCTGCCGTAGATCTGAGGCCATAAAGTCTAAAATCTGGACACAAGTTCAGAATCCAACCATGGGCAAATCTTGGGTGAAAAAAAACGGGTCCAAAAATAGGTTTTTCCCTCTGTATTTTGTAGTGCAACTAACATGTCCAGATTATTTGCTATCATTGTAGAGCTTCATGACTCATTCTTGACAACAATAACAAAATTCCAAACAGACTACCTGTTTGGCGACAGAGACAATTTATTAAACCTTTTAAGCCATTAATGGTTGTTCCACTATGCAGGAGTCATCTCAGTCACCGTGCCCTTCGTTTTGCACTGTATAAATCATTTTAAAAAATTTTATTGCCAATTTCGCATCTTCACTTAAATTTTGAAGGCATTACAATCCTATCTTCCAAACATAAGAAAAATTACATTTTCATTGTACAAGGAAAATCTTTTTGATCACTAGCTTAAGTATAAGAGATGAATATCAATCAAATCACTCAAAAATGAAGAATCTGTACACTAAAAAATAGCTTATTTTAACACTGGATGTTGTATTTTGCCAAAATCATGGTACTATTTGTATAAATACATAATACAATAAAATGTAAGTGTTCCAACCATGGCATAAGAATTTATAATATGATGTATTTTAATGAGTGTTGTTTATCAAAGACATGTTAAGTTCGCCTTTTAATAAACATAATTTTGCACAAATAACTAACAATTGTCTTACTTTTCTTTCTCAAGATTAAACCGAAGCTGCTTTTACCTAATTCTGTTCAATCACTGTGACCTTGATGGACGACTTACACATTCAATGATTTGCTTTGTAGACACACATAAAAATTAAAGATATTTTTGCCAACACAGAACTTGAATACTAGGACTCATCTGTTAGTATTTTCAAAAAAGAAAATTATGCAGACATTTATGAGAATTTCGGAATCCCAGAATACCCAGAAACATACGGTATGGTAGTTAATACTCACATAAACATGTCTTGAATTTAATCAAAATTTCATTGTAGTCACAAGTAACAGATTAAGAAATTTACTACACTTGCTGATTTTTCTGCAAATATTGGAATAGTGAAAGTAAACAAATCTACTAGTCCAACATGAAATTTGCAAGCCTCAAACATGTTGACTGCTGCCAATTTCAAGCCAGATGAATGACCCAAAGCGGTTTTTAGTACTGTAATATTCCTACTAGGTCTACCACTACACATGCAGCAGATATCACTGTAACTAGTGGGCAAGAAATATTTTCCAATGTTAGTGAAAGTGTTACATGAATGCCAAAATGGAAAAAATGAGATGGAAAATGTTGAGCATATGAACAAATAAACGCAAGAAAATTTGTAAAATGCATATGAAATAAATTGTAATGCTTTTGTGCATGTGTGTGTGTGTGAGAGAGAGAGAGAGAGAGAGAGAGAGAGAGAGAGAGAGAGAGAGAGAGAGAGAGAGAGAGAGAGAGAGAGAGATAGGGGTAAAATAATCATCTGGACTACATACATGAAAGTAACCGGCAAACCCAATTAATTAACCTTTGTATTGCAAACTTTCTATATTTTTCTTTAGATATTTAGGTTGTTTTTTTTTTTCCTCCTGTGGAATGTGTTGTCTGATCATTTTAATTAACTGCATTTACCCACATATCAAGAAGAAAAAGAACCATTTTGGCATAGTTTCGTTTCAGTTAAAATTCTTTTCGGCTTTTTATTTTACAAAACATCAACATGACATGACAATGCTATGACACAGGTTCTGCGCATTACATCGCATCCTGATATGAAAATGCAAAAGCATTGCCCTAGACCACGCATATGATGGCATACATCCCTTTACGTTGATACAATGCTGTAATTATTAGATAACCGTGTGACGTCCTATGTTACATTGTACAGACAGGTTGACCTACATTTACCCCAGACAAATTACATCTCGAGCATGCATTCCATTTATAATCCTGTTCTCTTAATGTGCATTCCTGTGAGACACAAATGACAAGCTAAAGTTAGAAATGCGTGATACATACTTTTGCCCAGACTGCTTAGACCTTGATGCTGAAGATCAGGGGTAGACATAGCTATCACTATCAGGAAACATAGTCACTCTAAAAACTTCGCTGGTAACAACTCAACTGTAGAGTGTAATTTTAAACACAGTAGGAGTAAGTCAATATAGGTCCAGAATATTACTACACAAATCATAGAAATCAAAGTCGTCAATTTTCCCGTGACAATATTTCTCAAAGTTTGCTTTTCAATCCTAACCTTCTAACTGCACTTTCTCACAATGGCAGCCATTTTCTTCGGCTGAATGTGGCCTTGAAAGGTAAAGCTAGCATACTATTTTAAGAATTAGTTTCCACCGTATCTGAAACCAAATTTACGACTGATTCGTAAATATAGTCGAAACAACAGAAATAATAAATTGTTTTCTGCATAAAACCCCACCCCCACACAAAAAATGATTGAAATGTCTCTGCTGATAACAAGCGGCTCTATAAATTACACATGGGCATATAATAATAGCTAATGGGAGATAACTGCAATGTTTACATTCATCCACTTGTGTATCAAAGAACTTGATAAAGCCAGACACAGGACTTGTTACATGGGGCTACCTATGGGACTGTTTTCTTTGGAATGGTAGGAATATAGGAACATTGGGTTTAATCACAGTACAAATTGAGAATTATGCACAGCACAAAAGAAAAAATGACAGTCACTAACAATATATTTCAAAGACAACAATGACAGTATGATGCTTGTTTTTTCAAGTCTCAGAATGCAAAAATGCTGTAGAATACTAATGATACCTGAAGTTGAATTACTGATATGTAAAAATTTAACCATATGTTATTGACCTTTGATAAGACTGTACTGTAAGTCATATATACTCCCTTATAAGTCAACTGCAAACAATGCGTACTGACTACTAACTCCACAGATCCAGATCTGTTAGTGCATTATGCGACAAAATCTAGGTCTGTGCTGTCTGCAGTTGGACTCCTCTTAAAATTGAGTATATACGGTAGGTGTTCACAAGCAGATGGTTAATTCACAAAGCAATTTGTAGCTAGATTTAACATTTAAGCAAAAGCTACCAGACTTTAGCAACATCAAGAAAAGACAAGATTGTGAAATATATAGGCAGACCATGCTTCTTTATTGTAGCAGAATGTCAATGCATATGACGCACTGTGCTAAATGTTGTAAAATGCAGAATGTCAATGCATATGACGCACTGTGCTAAATGTTGTAAAATGCAGAATGTCAATGCATATGACGCACTGTGCTAAATGTTGTAAAATGTAGAATGTCAATGCATATGACGCACTGTGCTAAATGTTGTAAAATGTAGAATGTCAATGCATATGATGCACTGTGCTAAATGTTGTAAAATGCAGAATGTCAATGCATATGATGCACTGTGCTAAATGTTGTAAAATGCAGAATGTCAATGCATATGACGCACTGTGCTAAATGTTGTAAAATGCAGAATGTCAATGCATATGACGCACTGTGCTAAATATTGTAAAATGCAGAATGTCAATGCATATGACGCACTGTGCTAAATGATGTAAAATGCAGAATGTCAATGCATATGACGCACTGTGCTAAATGATGTAAAATGCAGAATGTCAATGCATATGACGCACTGTGCTAAATGATGTAAAATGCAGAATGTCAATGCATATGATGCACTGTGCTAAATGTTGTAAAATGCAGAATGTCAATGCATATGATGCACTGTGCTAAATGTTGTAAAATGCAGAATGTCAATGCATATGATGCACTGTGCTAAATGTTGTAAAATGCAGAATGTCAATGCATATGACGCACTGTGCTAAATGTTGTAAAATGCAGAATGTCAATGCATATGATGCACTGTGCTAAATGTTGTAAAATGCAGAATGTCAATGCATATGACACTGTGCTAAATGTTGTAAAATGCAGAATGTCAATGCATATGACGCACTGTGCTAAATGTTGTAAAATGCAGAATGTCAATGCATATGACGCACTGTGCTAAATGTTGTAAAATGCAGAATGTCAATGCATATGATGCACTGTGCTAAATGTTGTAAAATGCAGAGAAATTTTGTTGCAATTCTAAAAGGGACAATTTCTCTTGCTCACAATTGGCAACTTTTTCCTGACCATATTACTGAACTCATCAGCAGTAAAGGCAATCAAAATCATAACATCTGCCCAGAATGGTCATCTTACAATTTCTTAACCAATTTTTTTTAAAAAATTTAAGTTTTTGAAGTAAATAGTGACCTGTCCAGTGGCCTAAGTGTTTACAGCATCTCCCTGGAAAGGCAGGAGGTTATGGGTTCCAACAGTGGCTGAGTCATGAGTTATAAAAATGATACTAACAGCTGCTTCACTTGGGGCACCACATTAAAAGATTAGTGGTAAGAATGGCCCATCTTGTGTCAGGATAATGTGACTGGGTGAGACTTTATGATACAAGCCTGTGTAGTTGCCCAAGTTCCAGACATCATTGTAAACTGAAATACTGCAGACATAGTAACATGACTAATATTGGTAATGCTGTATGAAAATTCAAAATCATACATACACACACACACACCACAACAAGTTGGACTCGGAACAATATTATAAACCTTTTAAACTGCCTCTTCATATACCTCCATCGAGTTCATTTTCATTCCTTACTATTAAGTTTAACATCCGGAAATTGCCAGACAATCTTTAAGCGTTATTATTGTTGTAGTGTTTAACGCCATTTTTCAGCACATGATAAGCTATACATGGCGGCCAGTATTATTGGTAGAGGAAGAACCTGGACTCTCCCCCCTCCCCGAAAAGAACAACGACCCACGAGAAGCTATTGGCCAGCTTCTCACATAACTACATTAGCCGAATCTTAGACTCTAACTCGCGCAGAGGTGAGATGGCTGTGATCAGTAACAGAAAGCGCTTTAGGCCACTCGGGGGGCCCTATCTTTAAATGTAATAAGTAATATGAAATAAAAAATCTAGTACAGGTATAAATTTCTTTCATTCAAGGTACATATCAAAACAAGTTTTCATTATGTTGATATATTTTGACCTGAAGGTAATAATCCACAAATTTGCCATACCAGTCAATTAGCATTTACTGTCATTTATCATTTACCATACCAGTCAATTAGCATTTACCGTACCAGTCATTTTATCATTTACCATACCAGTCAATAAGCATACACTGTATAAATCATTTATCATAGAAGTCAAAGTCCTGTTTTTATAACAAAATCTTTAGCTTTCCTTGCATCTTTATCCAGTCTGGAATTAGCACCATACCCTGATTTTTTTTTATTAAATAGAACAAAATGTATTTGGATACATGTATTTACAATTATATAACTCTAACTAATGTTTCTGGACTAGTCTTGCCAGTGAAATTAAGGGATTTATATTTGTATATTTTGCTTGTTAAATCCTTTTTTAATTGGATAATAATAAGCATCTAAGTGGTTTGTTTTCTTGGATCATGTCAAATTATGGATACAGATAAAAATCCAGGTGGGAAAAGGTAGGAGACACTACACCTGCAAATAATGCATCAACTGCATTTTGTACAAGAACAATAAAAGTAGGTTGCCAAGTGCCAAGTCTGGCTGTTAACCACTGAGTCACTGCATCTCCTATGATGTTCATGCACTTCAAACTTGAACATAAAACATCTCCCACAACTCAGAAGAAAAAAAACAATTTGGTTGTAGCCAATAGAAAATTAGTATCTTTATCTCACAATCTACAACTGTATACCAGACAAAGAAACTGCCAAGTCCAAGGAAAACTGCAGCCTCAATGAACCCCAACCTGAAATGTTAGTCCCCCATCTTGTTCAAAACCTGTCAGTCAACAAAACTTGATTTACGCACTCCTACCCCCAATTTTATTTCCTCAACAATCTTGCAGATTTGGCACAAGATTATTTGTGTACATTATCTTGCTCTTCATTAAACTTTGTATGGAATCATTATACATTTATTGCTCTTTCTCCGCAATCTGAGTAAAAAAAAAAAAAATTAAAAATTGTTAATTGCCTGTACCCTCATCTGTGCTTCAGAAACTCCCAAATCTTTAATTTGACCCCAGTTTGATACAGAAGTTGTTGTTGTTGAAGGGTTTAATGCCATTTTTCAGCACACGATAGGCTATACATGGTGGACAGTATTAATGGTGGTCAAAGAACCTGGGAAACACCCGGAAAGAACCACCAACCCATGAGAGTTACTAGCAAGCTTTCTCACATACCCATATTGGCCGAATCCGAGACTCATCCCCACGCAGACAGGTGAGATGGCAGTGATCTGTAATGGAGAGTGCTTTAGATGACTGCCGCTCTGGCCCCCCAAAGCTTTTGTACTTTTTACTCATTCTGAACCCCAGTTTTGACACCTCTTGGGTATATACTGACAAATATTTTTAAATCTCCAACACAACAAAATGAGATGACGAAAAAGAATTTTTTACAAATTTTTCTTAACTCTATTAAAAGCTATTTTAATTCAAATATCATTCGAACAAATCTGATATAGCAACAAAGACTAATTACTGAGTATAATTTTCATTAATATTTACTTACATATCAAAACAATCATATGAACTGTACACACAAAATTTCCTTGAGGAACCTAATTCTAAGTATAGCAACCAACAGGGCCAGCCATTTACTGTAATGGACTTTACCATGTATACATTGGTTACTTTCTGTGAGACATTATCTGATTATCCCCCATCACAGCAATAAATAATTCCAAAGGCTGTAACTGACATCCAATACAATAGACATCAAAATACTTGTAAAATTTACATTACCTGAGTACAGTATAACCTCTCTTAAAAACCTTCTGTCATAAAATTATGTCTCAAGACAGGTGGACTCTCAAAACAGGTCATAACACTATATTATTATCATGACATTTGTTTACTGAGAATACAGTCTCTCAAGACAGGTGATCTCACATAAAAATATTTCAAGACAGATTTTACTGTATTGTTATCATAAGCTTCTACTGCCTAGAGAATAGATAGTGCCTTACAGTGCTTACAAAACTGACACTAATCTATCATATATACAAACCATACTGTCTAATGACCTGTCAAGAAGTTTGTCACAATAAGCTAAATATTTACCATACTGTTACACAGAAAATATTACAAATGAATGAGCTCTTCAAGCATATGAAACTGTCTCTGCTGTTACCATATATTCTTACTTTAAATCTAGTCCAACCAAAACTGTATAGACCCGGATATGCCACTGTATAATGGGCTGGAAGATATGGGTCAGGGCAGTCTGTTGGGAATAATCAGAAGAACAAACGTGCATGACACTATGCTAAAGTGCCCTTAGAAACCAGACTTTAAAGAGTGAAACACAATCAGGCTTCAACCAGCTGAGAAAATAATTCTCATAATTGAAAATACATCCTGCCAGTTTTCAAGTTCAACAGACATTGATCAAAAGTCAATTTCTAATCTCACTTTCAGAAACCTCAAAAAGATATTCTGCCATAAAACACTCCATACATTGTAACCCATTGAGATTGTCTTGAGAAAATGAAGCTCATAATACTCAAGTACTTAAACTAAAGAGCAGCTAAATGTAGGGGGGGGGATTAATTAAGAAAAGGCGATGTCTGTAATTATCATTCACATTTTTCATGCACTTTATATATTTTCGGGCATGAATATTTTAGAATGCAGCATAAATGGACCCTATTGTTTACACCTTAGACTGTAACATACTGAAAATCAAATGGGAAATTTAGTGGTATGGATGATTTTAATGTTTGAATTCACTCAGGTGACAGGAAGCAGATGTTTCAAATATAGAGTCGGCAGAGCATATCAGTAAGTTTTCATTGTGATACAAATAGTTGCATGTTATTATAAATATGACTCAAAATGTGATCAATATCACTTGTTACATTTTCCAATATTTTATCAGTATACTGAATAGATATCATACTTCAAACTACATGTAGCTGTCAAATAGTTTTTTTTAATTTTTTTTATTTATATGGTGGTAAAGCAATGCCTCAATCACTAGCAGTGTTTCCTTTACCCTCATTTGCGCTTCAGAGACCCTAAAATGTTTAATGTTAACCCCAGTTTTGATACCAATGTTGTTTTTGTTTACTGAGTCTGACCCCCAGTTTTGACACTAAGGTGAGTTTTGACTCAGTTTTGCATCCCCAGGGGATACACGGCACTAGCACCTGTAAGAATCATTCCTTAGCACTATACTTCCATAGTTATTTTAAGTGTATGCACCATGTCTACATATTATAATGCCCTGTCTGTTTTTCTGTCTGTCCCTTCATTAGTCTTTTTGTACAATACTGAGTGTAACTGTATCAATCCTGTTAAACCCAAAGCTTTACTGAAGACATTGGTAACTAGCTCTTTGTGATAAATTACATTTGTCATTTATCTGCCAATCATATTGTTAATACATACTACACCACTGGATGAAATTACTCTTTTGTTCCATAGGCTGAGATGGTACATTTTTGGCCGTGTCCAAACTGGATCTCAAAGTGTTGGGTGAGCGAGCACTCATAAGATCATTGTCAGAACAAATATAACATTCAGTAATTTTAAAAAATGTGAAAGAATTTATTATTATAACTACAAAAAGTACAATATAATGGAAATATGGAAAAATAGGTATACAAACCCAAATTAGGGCTTTAGAGGTTGTTGACTTATAGATGGTAAAAAGTTACTCTATTAAATACTTGTTGAATACACTCAGTCAAAAAAAGTATTTCAGATCAGACAGGAAAGACATTTTCAAAGTTAAGTGAACCGATATGCACATGTTTTGTAAATGTTTGCTTATAGCAATTTACGAGTCTGAGCATCTGGAAACTGAAACATATACCTAATTCAAGTTATAAAGATTAACAATATGTTTTAGTGAGAACAAAAATTCAGAGGTATTTCTGATATATTATAAAATACTCCATTACTAAGCTATGTAGCCACTAAAAGGTAAAATATCACATACAAACGTTTAAAGTCATTGTCTACATATATGTGAATTTTATCTGTAGAATAGAAACTTTTCAGATTACTAAATCCCCGGGGGACTTCACAAAAACTAATTTAAGAGACTGAAAATGAATGGCAGTTTAAGTTCTAAAGTCTGTAAGTACAGGACAACATAGTTCACAGAAGCTTCATATCCAAAGGTAAACATGCCCAGGAGACCCCTGTAAATCTGAGAAACCAGACTATGACAAGACTGTCACATTTTTTTGTCCTAGTGTTGATAAATCTCTAATCTCCTTTAAGTTACATACCATTGGGACTTGATGAAAAACACATCCAACTGCAAACAACACAGACCAAGACCAGTAATTGCATAATGCATGTGCAGAAATCAGTTCTATGTTGTGACTTTACTATAGGACTCATTTTGTGCAAGTCAATTACGTGATGGTAGATATCGGTCTGTACATTTTGCAACTGAGAGTATAGCAGAACCTATCTTGAAGAACCACCTCTCTTGCTAAAACACTATCTCAAGACAGGTTGTCTCTCCTGACCGGTCACAATGCTACATAATACATATGTGCATTAAGAATCTGGTCTCTTCAAGACAGGTGGCCTCATATAACAGTGGTCTTTCAAGACAGGTTTAACTATACACATGTTAGTTTATCTGGTCCATATTTCTACCAACATGCTATGGCCTAATTAACAAATATATTGGACTGATATTTATTGTAATGCAAAAAAATATAATCAATACAAAAAAGCAAACTAAATGTTTGGGCTACATGAACCTTTACAGTACATAACACATTCTGAGGAAAGCATAAATTTCCTGATCTCAAGGGGAGACCTAATTTTCATACAGATAATTTGCTGTTCAGAAAAATGATTTATTAAGAATAAATTTCCTATTACTTGATTAGTCCACAAAATCAAGTATGTCAGATGGATTATTGACATTATACTATATTCACTCTCTATAATAGCATTCATCGGAGCTATACGATTGGACTGAATGCCTTTTAGGTGAGACCACCTTATAAAAGGGACTGCTTTATATTAAGGTGTCTTAAAGTGAGAGAGTAAGCCACATGCAACTCTTATACTGTGTTCATTGTATAGTACATGTACAAGGGTTGTACATAACATCGTAAAGTCACACGAGTCAGCAGAACAAAATTTCTATTTCTTTCACGTTGGCCATATAAAACCAAGCAAACACATCAGTGTACTAAATTTATACCCTTTGTAACATCCCAAAGTTTCTGTTAAATAAAACAAATAATGCAGAATACAGCATACAACAGCGGAGGTGGGCAAACTACAAATGATTTTATCCATTAATTTACATATGGTAAGGCTTTAAAAAGCACTTATTTGACCCACACCCTGAGGACGTTGCCCATGAATACATTAAACGAGAATATAGTACCTTTCATAAGGTGCATATAGTCGCATGGATCCAATTAAAATATTCAACTGTTGGTGTTTTGTCAGGCTATAATACATGACGTCCAGTATAAATGGTGGAGAATACCCAAACTGTTCAAGCCTGAGATTCATATATATGTATGTGAGCAGAGATGAGATGTCAAGCATTTTAGTCCACTCATCCCCCTTGTTAAGGATAACTTGAATTAGGTATAACTTGTATAACTTCCATAAATAGCAGTGCAGTTAGGGATCACGGTATGACTTCCATAAATAGCAGTACAGTTAGGTATCACGGTATGACTTCCATAAATAGCAGTACAGTTAGGGATCACGGTATGACTTCCATAAATAGCAGTACAGTTAGGGATCACGGTATGACTTCCATAAATAGCAGTACAGTTAGGGATCACGGTATGACTTCCATAAATAGCAGTACAGTTAGGGATCACTGTATAACTTCCATAAATAGCAGTACAGTTAGGGATCACGGTATGACTTCCATAAATAGCAGTACAGTTAGGGATCACGGTATGACTTCCATAAATAGCAGTACAGTTAGGGATCACAGTATGACTTCCATAAATAACATTACAGTGAGGGATCACAGTATGACTTCCATAAATAGCAGTACAGTTAGGGATCACGGTATGACTTCCATAAATAGCAGTACAGTTAGGGATCACGGTATGACTTCCATAAATAGCAGTACAGTTAGGGATCACAGTATGACTTCCATAAATAACATTACAGTGAGGGATCACAGTATGACTTCCATAAATAGCAGTACAGTTAGGGATCACTGTATAACTTCCATAAATAGCAGTACAGTTAGGGATCACGGTATGACTTCCATAAATAGCAGTACAGTTAGGGATCACAGTATGACTTCCATAAATAACATTACAGTGAGGGATCACAGTATGACTTCCATAAATAGCAGTACAGTTAGGGATCACAGTATGACTTCCATAAATAACATTACAGTGAGGGATCACAGTATGACTTCCATAAATAGCAGTACAGTTAGGGATCACAGTATGACTTCCATAAATAACATTACAGTGAGGGATCACAGTATGACTTCCATAAATAGCAGTACAGTTAGGGATCACAGTATGACTTCCATAAATAACATTACAGTGAGGGATCACAGTATGACTTCCATAAATAGCAGTACAGTTAGGGATCACAGTATGACTTCCATAAATAACATTACAGTGAGGGATCACAGCAATACTTCCATTAATAGGAATATAATGACAGATCACAGTATGATTGCCATAATATCATTACAGTGAGGGATCACAGCAATACTTCCATTAATAGGAATATAATGACAGATCACAGTATGATTGCCATAATATCATTACAGTGAGGGATCACAGTCTGACCTCCATAAATATCATTACAGGGAGGGATGTGCCTTAAGAAATTTTAACAGAGAATAACAAAACTTGGCAATAATGGCACTTGTCATTAAAAAAAAAAACAATTGTAAAACATTTACATACTACATACTTGCCTTCAAGTTATTTTAGCCATGTTTGCTACATGATATAGTCGTCAGTGAAGCACCTCTACAGCACTTGTGGCCTTTTTAAAACTTCTTTTCAAAATATAATTACACACATTACAGAACTAAGGTCTCATAAAAGGTGTTTGATGGCTTCCTATAAATTACTGGCTACCTTTCAAGTTTGTATCTAGGCACAAATTTATACCAATGACTTCAATAATATATATTTGAATTAAAATACATTCCAACTGTTGAAAGACCAAACAGTGCTATTGTACTGCAAACTTGAGTTGGATCAGTTGATTGGTTGGTTTCAAACAGTATTTTCAACACATTCAGCATGACAAAGAAAATATGTTGCATTTGTCTCTGGGTTAACAGCCTTGATAATGCATAAATTGGCCCTGATAAAATCACACATGCATATTTCGTTTTGTATAATCCATAATTTTACCATATATACCAAGTGACTTGTATCATAATCACAAGAGATTATTTTACTATCTGTGTTGTTTAGTAAGATGATATATATATATATATATATATATATATATATATATATATATATATATATATATATATATAAAAGCACATAATAAAACATTTAGTTCTATGAATTCTGTTGCAATTCATCAGTAACCTACCTAATGCACCGGCATTCCAATTTAACGGGCAATCTAGTTTTCTTGCCTTCTTTTGGGCAATCTAGTTTTCTAGCCATTTTTTCGCTCGATGATGTCATGATATAGGATCATCCAAATCAAACCTTACATGGACCTTGTGAAATGGGGTAAAAATCGAGGCTGTGTGTGCATGGTTTTGGAATCAATCAAGGACTTCCTATTATTCTGCTGAATGTTTGAAGATATATGTTAATAATGATTCAATTAGCTGGCCACTACTAAAATTTGAGGGGCCCCAAGTGGTCGAGTGGTCTAAAGCGCTCACTATTATGGATCACTGCCATCTCACCTCTGTCTGCGTGGGTTCGAGTCTCAGATTACGCCAATGTGGGTATGTGAAAAAGCTTGCCAGCAGTTCCTCGTGGTTTGGTGGCTCTTTCCTGGGGTTTTCCCAGGTTCTTCCTCCACCAGTAATACTGGCCACCATGTATAGCCTTTCGTGTGCTGAAAAATGGCGTTAAACCCCAAACCAACAACAACTTAAATTTGATTGTTGTACATTTTAAGTGGGGCAGCTTACTTTAGTAAACCACTCAGAATTTAATATTACCTCATCTGAAGTTATGATTAAGTTTATTTATTTTTTATCCTATATATATTGCAAGGCATTTAAGGTGTCTTAACCAACAACAAACCACAGCAGTCAATCTAGTTTGATCTAATAGTGGAATTGAACCCAAATCAATTTAATCAGGAGTCACAGAGCCAGTACAGCTATTCTTTCCTTTAAGTATAAATAAATGATGACCAAAGTCCTGAAATGGCGCAAGCTTTTGATTTTGGAATATACCAAATTGACAGCATCAAAATAGGTTTTAAAAATTTCTCTAGCTTATTTTTAAGAAAGTGAATAGTAAGCACTAGATTGTAGTACAAGACTGGGTCAAATCAGAAAAAAGTCTTGGGAACAACTTTAACTGGCAAAGAAATGGCTGCTGTGCTCAAAGTGTTGGTGTATACATGTACATGTTGTGTTGTAAGTTGTTTTTTTTTTTAAATAGTAATTCTCATTAAAAAAATGCTCCAACCCAAAAGTAAAAAGATCCAAGACCCAATTGAAAACTCATACAAAATTTTATTTTAATCCAAACTGATCTAATTTCCTATCATAATAATAATATACCCATGTCCCTGTATTGCCAAACTTTCCAGGAAAAATCCATGTGTAATGAATGAGTTTTTCCAAATTCATCAATTACTAAAGCTGTCTCTCTCAGTCCAATTTACATAAAGTTTTCATGGAAATCAATTAGAAAGATAAGCAGACAATCCCATTAATCACACAAACTATTTCCAATGGGATTTTTTTTTCTTCCAGCAAACTATGCTGTCTGATAAACAAATGTGTTAATCAAAAAGCATGAATTTGGATTCACATTATTAGAAGTTACACACTTGTGTAAATAGACATCACCAATAGACCCATTATTAGTAAGTAGAATGGTATGATAAACATATGGAGTTGATTTAATTACATTTTATTGATGAAAATTGTTGATAATTAACTTATTACTTCAGGCTGTATGCATATTATTGTGTGTGTGTGTGTGTGTGAGAGAGAGAGAGAGAGAGAGAGAGAGAGAGAGAGAGAGAAAGAGAGAGAGAATTCAATACTGCCACATAAAAGTTGTTCTACAGCACTTAA
>JARLTB010000220.1:14162500-14175000 GCA_030141615.1 Unio pictorum | reverse complement strand
AACTGGTGAGATTTCAAATTGATTTGTTTTTGTTGATGTGCAGAATTGTGTTTCCAGTGAGCAACTGG
The DNA here is from genome assembly GCA_030141615.1 of Unio pictorum. NCBI lineage: Eukaryota > Metazoa > Mollusca > Bivalvia > Unionida > Unionidae > Unio > Unio pictorum. Next base: position 14,174,932 of record JARLTB010000220.1, on the reverse strand, counting down.
TTTTCTATTAGTGGATACGAATGAAAATTTATAAAGAGGTATTACTTGGTACATATTGGACTTACTTGAGACGCAGTTTAACCTTGAAAGAAGTCACAGAGGAATTTGCGAAACGCCAGGGATAGTCTGTGTATCTCTTATATCGCACGAATGTGGGCTTTAAAGGAGACATAATGTACCCATCATTGGGTCTGCTATCTGTGTATGGCCAACTGCCATCATGTGTTGCTCCAAGGCTGCAAATACCAAGAAGGTAGTCATTGAACCATATTTGATGCAGTTTTGAAAAGCGGAATACCGATTGAGCGTACCATGTAGGGAGGCAAGTATCATGACCATATTGTCTTTTGTAATGTAAATTATAGATTGATATAATTAATATGCCTTGTTGTACTTTCTCGGTAAACTCCTGTCGGATATTTTACATTTAAGGTAATGTAATTCAAATTAATTGAGGTAGATACAACAATGAGGTAGACACCAAAAAGGTATAAATTTGAATTCAAGTAAATGATTCAGAGATGTTTTTCAATAATTTGTCTGAAAAGAGAAAATTCGTCCTCAATTGCTGGTGCGTAAAATATATCAATGGAATAAGATGTTTGATTGAATCTATCTGAATTCAATAATAGAGAGAGAGAGAGAGATAGATAGCGTTGCCATCGCCACTTGGAACATGATAACTCTGGCGTAAACTGGAAGACTCCAAGAGTTGACACATGAGATGGAACACTACACATGGCACATTCAGGGACTCTGTGAAGTAAGATGGAAGGACCAAGTAGAACACCAAACTGAAGATGGGCATATATTATACTATAGTAGAGTTGGACAAGTCCATAAATGGAGTAGATTTCCTTGAAAACAAAGCCATCAAGGGATCTGTGCATGAATCATTTCTATTCTTCTGAAAGCATATCCCTTTAACAATACAGTTATTCAAGTCTATGTCCAACTACTGATAATAATAATAATAATAATAATAATAATAATAATAATAATAATAATAATGAGGACTTTATGTAGCGCTTAATCTTTCGAAGGTAAAAGAGCATTACACCATATAAAATGATATGACTACACTACAGAACAGCAAATGACAAAATCAATGAAATTGGAAAACAAAATCATGATGAAAACAGATAAGATGCAAAACAATATTAGGTCTCTAAGTCTGTCCTTGCAGTTGAAACAGCTGCGTTTTAAGAGCACTATGAAAAGGGACCACTGTGTCTTTGTGTCTAATTTCAATGGGCAATTGGTGCCACGTCGCCGGGTCCTGGCATGCAAAAGAACGTTATCCATGTGACATCGTTTTCGCAGTGGGAACAATGAAATAAGTTTACGATTGTCAGAAGAAGAGGTTAAGTATAGAGCTGGCTGATACACATGGGTGCGGCTGGATATGCATGGTGGACTGGAGTCTGTCAGTGAAGCATAGCACAGAGAAAAAAATGTGTTTGATTCTGTATCGAAGTGATCGCCAGTGTACGGTACATGGCAATGGTGAGGTGTGGTTTGATCGAGATACTCTAAAGATGATCCGTGCAGCTGTGTTTTGAACTTTTTAAAGTTTATGGAGGAAATATTGTGACAAACCAGACATACAATAGTCCAGTCTTGAAAATACTAATGAACGCACACATGTTTCAGTGGCATCAACTGAAAGATATTTACGAATGGATCTGATGCGTCTCAGTTCAAGATAAACAGCCTTTTATATTTTCATGACATGTTGGTACAATGTGAGATTACTGTCTAGATTAATACCTATGTTTCCTACTGACTGTGAGAAGTTAATGACGGTGTTGCTGATATTTATTGTCTGACGTAAAGGTTATAATTAAGAGATGTCTTTGTGTTATGATCATAATAGCCTACATTTTATCACAAAGATCATGATGATGAAGAAATATAGAAGCTTTACACACACAACTCCAGGGTATAATAAATATGGTGAGTAAGAAAGACATCCTCATTATCCAAAAAGACTGGAATGACAAAGTTGGCAAATATGCTCTAACAGAGTGTTATAATAGTCTTGTTTATTAAAGGAGAATAACGTAAATGTATGACAGCTAAGGTTCCATGTACATGATGCTGACCATGTTTGTAATTCACTACTTTCTTCTTAGAATGTATATTTTATATTCAGGTCATGTGTTTATAATATATTTATTTAACAAACATGACTATAAATAAATAAAAGGTAAACACTCAGCGAATCAATTTGCATTAATTTTCCCCTGAAGAAATATATGTTGTAATGGACAGTCTCGCCGAGATGTTAGAAGTTATTCAAATGGGCAATACACAGTTGCCCTGAGCATATCGAAAATTTATGAAAAGAGCAAATATGTGTATTTTTATGCAAGATATTAAAATAAATGTATTATGTATAGTTGTATTAGATCGAAATTAAATATATGCCTATTATATAATCTATATTACCGATATACCGCTATTTGTATAAAGTTTTCATTAACAAGGAATTCGACAAGCCTCGTTTTCCTTTGAATGAAAAATCTTTACACCTCGTGGAATATCATTCATACAGCATGCATATATTTCATATCATAACGAAATGCATTCTGAAAGGTCATACAAGTGCAGGAGAGAACCACGTTGTAGTTATTTCAGAAGCAATCACTAATGAAGTAAAAGCTAAAACACTTGTTAAATACTGTTCGGAATATGCAACATGCTATTACGTTTTTGACATAGACCTAAAAAAACGTTATGGAAATTTGAACGAGAGCAGCAGATAGAGGTTACAGGCGAAACATCAATCGAATTAAATGGTCACCAGGTAAATACATATTCATAACATGGACACGTTAATAATTAAAAGAATTGTCTGACCGATAGATTATACAGTCAATATATCAAAGCTTCTTCACGTCTGATATATAGTTCTCAGTTTTAAAATAACTAATAATCTTATGAATTAGAATTTCAAAATTCAACGGTGATTTGCAAATGTCTATATATAAACTAGTACTGCTTTTAAAGATGTATTAATAATAACATCGCCCTCTTACCATCTTTTTAAAGCAGTCTGTGACTTGCTTATCTACTCGAAAAAATGTGTAACTGTTTCACAACTATACGTTTTGTTTATGAATGAATGTGTACACAAAACTGAATGTATGCAACTGTTTTAATTCAAAATCTAACCCTTTCGTTTCATTAGTAAGAGCTTGGAAAGTAACGTACCGCCATAATTTATATACATCTGTAATATGAAACGTATTATCCATCTAACTTTGCAAATGAGACACAAATGTTTGCATCCTTTCGTCCTCATCCTAACTGACTCAATTACCTATAACTTTGATATTTATCAAGCGTTGCCTTTCAATTTTAATTACATATTTCACTTTTATGTCAATGCTCTAGGTCTAATATTACGTCTTAAACATTGAATGTTATTTCATCTCAAATGGTTGACAAATAACGCCCAAGTAATATCAAAGACTTTCAAAAATGATACTAAACGCTGCTTTGCTTGGCACTCATCATTAAGAGGCTAGTGTTAGGACTGGTCTGTTTGGTTTCAGGATAATGTGACTGGGAGGTTCATCAATCTACATGTCTGCGACAATGATGTCTGAGTGTTAGACAACACAATAAACTGTGTCACGTTGTAAGGATTGACCAGATTTCAACCTGTATATGTTAGACCCTGAGGGTAATAAATTTGCGCCGTAAATATACATGGAAAAGGTCGATTCGGCGAATAATGGGATGTCCTGCCACTTATATGACATGGTCATAAAACTAGTGACACGCGCTTATTTGCCAAAAGCCAGTTACGTAACATTGTTTACAGATAAATGGTGGAATTAAGTGTTAGTATTAAAGGTCGTGAATCCGCCCATGGCAGACTATTGTAAGGGGCAGTGTTTGCTAATTACATGAATCAACATCCAATCGGAATTGAGTAATGCGTTGCTAACATTGGAATCGCATGTTAAATCTATTATATTGAGAACTATTCGTCAGTAGACCAGTTTGTGTGAATTAAGGGACGATAAGCTACTCCGACATCATTCGAAATTGGAGGGAAATTTGTAGCATGGGCTTTACAAGGAGCTTCAGCAGATGAAGAGTTTAGAAATCAAAAGGGAATTACAGCAGTGTAGTTGTCCCAAATCTTTGTGAGACAAAGGAAAAGGAAAAACGAAGGCAGTAGTTATACGGGCTGCGAGGAATCTTATTACTAGTCCATAGATAGATCATACGGATGAGTAGAAACACAGTGCAGGAGGAAAATCTATCACCCTAAGTCAGATGATGAATTAGGCCGTCTCTTGGTCGAGTGAAAAACGAATGAAAGTGTTGTAATTTTAATTTTATTTGAGAGATGACTGTTATTGAATTCAATGAAATTGTTGTTATTTGAATTTCACATTTGGATATTCATTAATTTAACTGTCGGCTCCGTTGGCTGATGGTTCAGAGAATTGCTTCTCTTTATCACCAGTATAATTGCTGACATAAAGGAACCTCAGTGAGTTTTCTGTTTTATAAATACTATATGGAGCACTCCACCAGCCTAAGTCAAGGGAAACCTTTATAAACTGTCATGTTGCAGGCATCGACATTGAAGATATTTGACTGTAAAATTGTTATTAAAACGTTGAACATCCAAATTACACCCCCAACACACACATAAAGCAAGTGGACGTAGATGTGGGATACAACTAGGAAGCCTGAGTTTGACTTACGCGTGTCCCAATTCGTGTGCTGCAGTTCTGGTGGTAATAAAAAAGTCATTTACACGGACGATCGAAACTCTGCGACCAACGTCACAGACACCCGAAGTGATGGCACGACCTGAAGGGAAACAAGGAATAACGACTAGAATTTATGATGACATTCATAAAGGATAATATTAGTATTTCTCAGTTGTAATAATCTGGTTGGCTTTGTTTAATTGAACTCATGCTATCAAGTCAAATAGTGTATTGTATTTCACTTAATTAAATTAAACCTGTGCACGTACAAAAATATCGTCCATTATTCACATAGTCGTTAAAATAAACATATATGTGAAGCACTAACATAATACGTTAAATAATACAACCGTGGAATGACATGGTCAAACAATGTTATATAATCCGCATTTATTTTCCCAAGGTGTACAAGATTGAGCTATCGATAGATTGTCATTCAGACGTAATTATTGAGAATACATACACGCCCTGAGCAAATAGTAATGAAATATATTCCTGCTGTACCTGGTAAGGGTAAGAATATGTTATTCTCATAGTAATAAAAGTCAATAATAACACGAATAATAAACACATTATATAGTCTTGTGCCAAGTGTTTGCTGTCATTTCGAAGTAATATATTTTACTGGGGATTAGTGGTGGAATATTTACTTATTTGCGTATTCTGACCAATATTTGTTATCATTCACAGAATCAATGTATATTATAAGCAGTAATTCAGATCGCCACAATGGAGGATGAATGGAAAGATAAGTAATATCCATATACTTGTCAACATAATGCGTTGCATTTGGTTGATGTTACATCGTGATCAATTAGAAATAATGAATAATGAAAGATGACAGAACATAAAACTATGTTAATACGGTAACCAAAAAGGCGATTTTCTGAAAGTCGTGTTTTTTTATGTTGCTGTTGAACATATGAAGCAACAAGGATTTAATTCAATTTTAAGGACATTTTACCAGATGGAACATAAAGTTATTACTATTTAATTTGTCTATAAACTGACGAGAGAGAGAGAGAGAGAGAGAGAGAGAGAGAGAGAGAGAGAGAGAGAGAGAGAGAGAGAGAGAGAGAGAGAGAGAGAGAGAGAGAACTACCTTCAAATTCACTATCTTTAGGGAGACCGGAAGATATCATATGCCTAATAATACAAAAAGATTTCGTACCATAATAACGAAATGCCAAGATTATGTATTTACAATAATTTACTAACGGATACTAAAGACCGTATGTGGTGAAAACTTGAAACTTTTCTAAAGAGAAGTTTAGTGTTATAAAGTCTGAGAGTTAGCTAGGATAGATTCATATATGAATGAACTGACAGCCATCCTTAACTCTGACAACAAGATGATAAACAAGGTATGAATACTAAATATTTCGCTAATTTTCACAAGCCTTGTAACAAGGCTTTCCGATCGGAAACACATGAAACAAATGACATGAGCATTATATATTGTAATTTTTACAAATATAATGTAATTGAGCTCCTGTTTAGCGTAATATTTTTTTATAGCAGAAGCTTTATTAGAATCGACATCAATTGATATGAGACCTTTCAACTCGAATGGTTTTCGTTCTTTAGAATTGGATTAGGCTAGGATGTGTGTGACCAAACCACTGTATTGGATTGAATACAATACTTCGACATTGCTTCCTTTGCTTTATGAGCTTTTGTATTATTTCGATCTTTATTATCTTACTTTTTTGTAATCTGCAGCATTCAACAATACACCCTAACAAACAAAAAAATATTTAATTCAATACCCTGACATACGAATATTATCACTTTGAGAGTTTGTCTTTAGGTAATGCTTAATTTTAAACTTGCATATACATAACGAACAACTTTGTTTACAGTTAACAAAGATAGGTAGATAGCACAACATGACTGTGAAAAGCATGTTTTAAACATTAAAGTTTGAGTCAAGGAATACATAACATCTGATAGGACAGCAATGTCCTAAGTTTCACATTTTATTCATCAAGATAACATTTCAAAATAACTTGAATATGCATGCAATTCTTAAACGTGTCAATTAATATCAGGTATCTGAGGATTTTGTAATCTTTAGCAACCGCTTTGTCAGACTTGTGTTTGTCATGTTTCTTTATGCAATTCGTCAATTTATCGATATCCCTTACTTACACACTCATAACCCTGCAAGATGCTTTCCATCTCCACAACATAATTTGCGCTATGTTGTGTTAACAGTACATATAACATATCAATAAGCCAATTGTTTAATAACAAAGTTCGCACGTCTCTCGACCAAGTAAAGGTTTCGGTTGTTTTTCTTGAAAATGAAGAATGCATTTATCTACTTTCGTTTAATAACGGGTACTACCTATTGTGTAATGGTTACATCAAGACATGAACGTGTGTGAAGAAGCGTGGAAAGTGTTCTGAGTCTGCCAGTTTTAAAAATTTTATTCTGTATTGCTTTTCTCGTTCTTCTCTCCGTATAAACATTTGCTTGACACTTTCTTACATTTCTATCGTGCCTTTCTATATGTGCATTTAAATCTAATTTATCTCTCTCTCTCTCTCTCTCTCTCTCTCTCTCTCTCTCTCTCTCCATTTATAATTGTATTTCCATGTTTACATTTCTATCGTGCCTTTCTATATGTGCATTTAAATCTAATTTATCTCTCTCTCTCTCTCTCTCTCTAAATTTATAATTGTATTTCCATGTTACCAAGCATCTGAAATGTGATAGTCCTGTTTCTTTTTCTTATTTGCTATATCTATCATTTCGTTTTCAATCTATATATTTATTATTTCTATTCATCTGGATGTTAAGACTTTATTTGTATAAGTGTTCAAATCACACACGATATAGACAAATCAGTCATACCCAAAGAGCAGTTATTCAAAATGTCTTTTCTAGCCAATGTTTACACAACACAGCTTTCATCGCCTGGATTGTTAAAAATGTTTAAATTAAATTATTTTTCGGTTGGACGTTATGCAATGTTGACAACCTTTTATAACAGTCTTAAAGCTAGCTGCTTTCACTAAATATTTTTCAAACGTTTGTTTACTAAATAGTTTGAACGACGAATAGAAAAGTTCCGAAACTGACGAGTTAGATACAAATGATAATGCCCTTCAAAGTATCAAACTAATCAGATCGCGTACGATCCGTATGGTCCTCCAGTTATATTTATGACTCAAGCTCTTATTATACGTAGCAGAAATGAGGTGGAACCAAACTATCTGAGAACAAATTAATAAACATTTTCTTTTCTCTCCAACTCACAATGATACAATTTAGAAGACACTTTTAGCGTTGCTTATTAGATCACAACTAATATGTCTGACTATACGACAATCATCCAACTGAGAAGAAATATGAAATTTGGAGACACGTATTATTGTCTAGGCATGACAACCTGATGTATTAGATCTGCTTGACTACGACTAATACATGAATGGTTAGAGTCCACAACAGTTTCCAATATATCATTATTGAAAGATCGATGTTTACACCTCATTTTTGATCTGAGTTCCACTATCAAAGAGTCACGTAAGCATCGAATCAGATTGGCATTTTATATGAGCTAAGCCACTTTTCCACGGACGCGATGACGCAGCCGAACTAGTTTGGACGTGAAGTAAATATTATTTTACCATACAATCGTTTAGCTTGAATTACAAACATTGTAGTCGTGTTAATTCAATATTTATTTCTTAGTAAAAGGAAACATTGCTAGATGAAGGTTGACTTAAATACAAATTAAAACTAGTTTAAAGGAGATTTTGAGATAACGATTGCTTCAAATAGAATTTATGTTAAATTTTCTGTACAAAACAAACTGTTTATAATTATTTTGTAGCCACCCGTATTTGCTATAAGGCTGCATATAAACGTATATTCTTTGTGTGTATTAAACTATACATTTTGATGACGTAATTGATGCTGTCGTGTTAAATATATACATATTTAATGAGTCTATTATATCGAAGAAGGTATATTGAACGAATATGTAATGGTTTCCAAAAATGAATTGCTTTTGACGGCTATAAGGAAGACAAATTATTGATCAAAACAATTAGAACTTAAATTAGCTTTGCATACACCCTCGTAGTACACTCAACATTCTTTTCCAAGTCAGTTTGAACTTGATAACTTCTAAAGATCTTGCTGTATATGCCTTTTAGATAGAACTTGAATAATGTAAGAAATCTAAGCTAACAGTTGTGCATAAAATAGGCAAATTCCTATTGTAAAAAGCACAATATATATATAGATTTATGTCTCAACTCGACCAATGTAGGTACGCAAGAAAAGCCGGAAGAAGCGTCTCGTGGGTGACTTTCTTTCTGAGGTCTTCATGGATACATCCTCATTTCGAATATACTAACCGTACGATATATATATATATATATATATATATATATATATATATATATATATATATATATATATATATATATATATATATATATAAGACAATATATAATATTCATATTAGCTCATACTATCTGCATCCTGCACATGTTTGGATATACATTGCATAACTACTCTTACCTCGTGAAGAGAATGACTTGGTCGTATTGCGTTATAGAGTGATTTAAGACTTGAATGTCATAGAATGCAAGGTCTTGTAAATATTTGTTTCCATCAATCCTTGATTGTCCTTCAAGTTGAATGATTGTAGAATTAATGTGTGGAAATTGTTCTTTCTTCTAAAATCAAAAGAAAGAGGAAACATACAAATGCACAATGATCTGGTTTAAATATTTGTCTCGGTCAATCACAGTTTTCTTCTGACATTTACCTGCAATTGTGGCACTATATGTGAAAACTGATGTTCCGACGATAAACATTAGAGTTAACAACGTGTACTAAACTTATATGGTTACATCACATTTTCAAATGTAAGTGTAAATATGTCCTTCTCATACTGAGCAATATGGTGGTACAATGTTGTATTATTATAGTGTACATAAACACTATGAGAACGTCTTACAGATGCAATCATTTATAGAGTGAAATAAAAGAATCACGGATGAAGAAACGATAATTGAATTGAATTAAAAAAATTCCCTCTTCTTGCTGATAAAATTGTTGATATTGTTGTTATTACTGCTGGATTTTAGAGAAATGTTCGTCATATGATATCTATACATGGCTGCCTGTATATGTCCTAGACTGAAAACACTGGAAGATCCTGACCCAATTGAAAGCTACTGGGAAGCAATTATACCTACCTTGACCGAGGTACGACACTAGCGCACACCAACATATGTGCGCTGCATGAGTGGTAGGCAAGTGCCAGAAACCTATACCACTATTTTACCTGAAGCTACCAGTTAAGAAGATCATGAATAAGTGATATGTTGACAGGGAAAACAACCGTGCTTGCCTTAGAATGGGAACATTTCAAATTTAACCAAATATACTAGATTTACCAAGTACGTAACGTAAATATTGCTTTTTCAGTGTTAATTTTCTTTATTACTATCTATGAATACAAATATTTTACCTTGTTTCTGCTTCGCTTAGCTGCTGGTATAATGGCTGTGTTGTGTAAAATAGCTCCCTTGTTATTTCCAAAGGTGATATGTTGTACTTTATGACATCATGGATTTTGTGATATTTTCTTGATAATGTTTATATTTGTCGGATTCACTCTCTATTATTTCATTCTTAACGGTTAAACGGTTGGCAGTCAATTTCCAAATCATATTTGTCATATTTCTTCTTACTAGGTGATATGTATTTAAGAAAATAATGCATTAAGTAATGTATTAAGTAAAATCATCAAAAGATTTGCCTACAAATCATTATGAAGTATGTATGGTTGTGAATGCACTTTACATAGAATTTCATTCCTACCCGAATTAGCTTCGAAAGTGTCATCAGAGTAACAATATGGAGTCAGCGTTAAGACTAGATTTAGGTGTCTTATCTGAGGGTTCTGTACGATCAGACCATCGTCCTATTCAGCACAATTAGATGAGCTAGCGATCTTATAATTATCACTACAATACTAACATTACCTCCACCATTTTGTCTACCTGTGTTTCTGTAACTGCTTTTTGTTACTCCATATGCAAATGTTATGGTCGTTTAATATATATATATATATATATATATATATATATATATATATATATATATATATATATATATATATATATATATATATATATATAAAACGAACTAGTTTTTAAACAACTAGAGTTGTATAGATTGGTTTGTGTTTTGCATCTGCTTGTACCTTGTACAATTAAAAGCTTTAACATATTCAGTACATTTAAACATTTCTATATTGTGGAATCTTGGTACTACACCTCAAATAAAAATACAGCATGGGGCTAATGTATGGAGTATATTATGATTACGTTTTATATTTCAGACATTATTTTCAATACCTTTTAAGATCCCATCCGTCCATCACATACGAGGTATTATGAGGAGTATGAATTAAGTATTGCTACGTCATATACATGTATGTATGTATGTATGTATGTATGTATGTATGTATGTATGTATGTATGTATGTATGTATGTATGTATGTATGTATGTATGTGTGTGTGTGTGTGTGTGTGTGTGTGTGTGTGTGTGTGTGTGTGTGTGTGTGTGTGTGTGTGTGTGTGTGTGTGTGTGTGTGTGTGTATGTATGTATGTATGTGTTTTTGTGTGTGTGTGTGTGTGTGTGTGTACTTCTTTCAGATATTGAGTAGTATAAGGTATTATTACAATATATATTATCACTAGAGTATTTACTGTTTTCTTCAGTTTATCTCCCATTTAATGAAGCAGTATGCAGCAAATATTACTTACTTTTATAAATGTTTGTATCATATATTGGTGAATTGGTATCCTTTAAGTTACACATTAATAAATCTTAACTCGGTATGTAAATTTTTCTTCTAAATATATCAGTAATGTACACAGATGTATCATAATATCTTGTATAAATACTACTAGCTTAAATATGAGTGTTTCTTGAGGAGGAACCATCACTGATAGTAATAATTTCTTAAGATGAGTTTGTTCCAGGTGTGATTGAGTAAATATAAATGTATGTATCATATAAAGGATTACTTTTATCCCTCTCCACATAATTGTTCATATAAATCGCATAATAAAATAATGACCAATGGGTCATCTATCTTACCCACAATACATCGTCTCAGGCCGTTAGTATATGGTGCTTTGAATATAAATTACCTTAGTCTGCCTTATAATTTGAAATACAATGTACATGTCTGATACAAAAATAATATGTATTGTGGATCAAATGGCATTGTGCTACAACACTGACTTCATTGATTTTGATTGCGTTGTATTAACCTTCGAATGGGAGGAAATACCCATAATGCAGAGGAGACGTATTTCAGAGTGTGCTCTATACGTAATCCTGGATTATTTTCACAAGTACAGAACTGGTCAGATCTTTCTTCTCTGTTAGGCACTAAAATCGTCATTGCCTAATGTCCCTTAGATTGTAACAAATTATGTTTACAATTAGTATAATAAAACAGTTAATACCTTTAAATGAATTCCACGCTATCATGTAATATGAGAAAAGTACTCAAGGACACACAGGAAATTAATTTTTTTTTTACCTGGAGCATTACAAAAGCGCGAAGGTTGACAGAAATTGATATAGCAGGATCGGTTATTCCTTTGTAAAGCTGGTCCACCTAATGAGAAAATGCAAATGTTTGTTT
>JARLTB010000220.1:14095000-14157500 GCA_030141615.1 Unio pictorum | reverse complement strand
TGTTAAGGACTAAATACGTAGTAATGGCTGATTATTGGGTTTACCAAATACCATCGATTTTACAACAAAGTTTATAATCGCAATAATTTTCAAATTTTCATATAAAAATCGAAATATAATTAGGTCTGACATTGTGTTTGTTGAATCCTTCGACCCTGTGTGCATTGTTTAGAATATTGAGACTGAATGGAAATAGTGACTCAACCTAAGCAGCAGAGAGGGTGAACTGACCAACTTTTCAGGCAAAATATTTAGTAAACTGAGGTTTCTCAATAGGCCTCAATTTAGTAAACTGAGGCTTCCTTGAAAAATACTTAATTAATTTTTTTTAATAATTAAGCAAAAAAATAAAAAAAATAAAAAAAAAATAATTTTACAACGATTTTGCTATTTAGTTGGCGTTCACCCCCTCTGCTGCTATGCGCTAACAATTTTTTTACTAACTAAATATTTGATCAAGTCCGACACGATATCTTGTCCGAGGGTCTGATAAATTTATCGTCACAAATCCGTGTGGGATTGACTGGGCGTGGCTAAAGAAATTTTTAAATTGATTATGATCCATATCGCCACCGCACCAAGTTTGCCAAATATTTCTAAGAGTATGTGTATCAACTCCGTTAAATACACACAGCATATTGCAGTTATCTCTGATCACTTTTGGTATTTGAGTGTAACGTTGAGTTACATATATCACGTCGGTGTCTTTATGTCTGCCTCTGGAAAATATTCTAGCAGGATTTTTTTGATTATCTAACATGATATCATCATATACGACTAAATTGTTAATACTTCCGTCAATGGAGTCAATGCTAGGTGCCTCTTCGATATCGGTTATAAAATCAATAACATCCTCGTCGTTAATTTCCTTCACCGCATCGTTAAAATCTTTTAACACTTCATAACATCGCTGATCATCTACACTCGGAGCAATCATATACAACTTATGCCACTTCATCCATCTCGTTATCAAATTAAGTAGCAATTGTGTTTTACCACTTCCAGATGGTCCGATGATAATCGCGCGAATAGAATTTGGTAACATTGCATGGTGTTTAATAGGTTCCCGTCGTCTCGTAGCTAAATAATCAATTACATTCATGTCGTTATATATAAATTATGGATCTATATTGTGTGAAATGTAAGACGCGTACTGGCACAAATGACTTGACGACGATTACAACGAAAAATAATCGATCAGCGCTTTCTGGTAAGTGCGTACAATGTAGTACAAAGAAATTTAGATTTACTTCCACGAAACCTTTAAAAAAAACGAGGAGGTGATATTGCAGCCAAGTTAGCAAAACTCCCTGGAACGCCGTGGGCAAAGTATCCAGGAGAAAAGCACCTTCCAGGATATAGCTACTGTGGACCGGGAACACGATTAGATATCAGACTTGATGATCAAAATCTGCCCCGACCCGGCGAGTATCCAATAAACGCTATTGATAAGGCATGTCATGCTCATGCATATAAAGGCAGCAATCTTCAACACAGACATCTTGCGGATGTGAAATTAATTCATGCGTTAAATGCTATTCCTGATAAATCCTTCAAAGAAAAATTGGCTTCGTGGTTGGTAAAATCTGCTATGAAGGGTAAATTGATGTTAGGTGCGGGTAATTAATAATATGGAATCTGTTTATTATTCTCCGAGAGGATACTGGAGAGGCAAGGCAGCAATAAGTAAACTCGCTAGTGCAGCAGCGGTGAAAAAAACAACAGCGGCAAACTGGTTATCTAAACAAGCTATATGGCAAATTTATCTACCACCGCCTAAACGAATTAACTACTCGCATTTTGATGTGACAACACCTAATGAAGTTCATCAAGCTGATATACTATTTCTGCCGCATGACAACGGTTACAAATACGCGTTAACGTTAGTTGATATTGCGAGTCGATACAAACAAGCAGAACCGCTAAGGACAAAATCATCTACTGAAGTAGCTTCTGCATTTGAAAAAATTTATCGACGAGGTCCTCTGCGCTGGCCAAATCTGTTACAAGTTGATCCTGGCAAGGAATTTCAAGGTGCTGTTTTAACAACGATGAAACATCATAATGTCGCCATCAGACGAGGGCATACTGCGTTACATCGCGATCAGGCAATTGTTGAACGATTTAATCGGACACTTGCTGAGCGGTTATTTGGATATCAGTACGCGAAAGAATTCATCCAAGAAAAGCGATCCCGTGAATGGGTCAAGAGATTACCAGGTGTAGTTACCGCAATCAATAATGAGATTACTAGAACAATTAACATGAAACCTGTCAACGCTATTAAAAAGAAGTATATACCCGTACAACCACAAAAAGATTTTTCTAGAAACACTAGCGTTTCCGAACCAATTCTTGGTAGTAATGTCATTGTAAGGTACTTCTACGAACCAGGAGAGCTGGAAGGTGGCACAAAAAGAGCTACTGATCCTATTTGGAGTGTCACCACGCATAAGATATCCGGTATAACACGATCAACTGGTAGACCTCCAGTCTATAAACTGGATTCAACTGCTCCTCAGCGAGGATTTACTCGACAACAACTACAGGTAATTCCTGAGGATACTCAATTACCACCGCGTGGTCTTAACTAGCACCCCCTAGAGGCATTGTGCTGGCACCCCGGCGTCTATTGCACTC
The DNA here is from genome assembly GCA_030141615.1 of Unio pictorum. Classification (NCBI taxonomy): domain Eukaryota; kingdom Metazoa; phylum Mollusca; class Bivalvia; order Unionida; family Unionidae; genus Unio; species Unio pictorum. The sequence continues at coordinate 14,154,860 of JARLTB010000220.1, read as the reverse complement.
AAGACAGGTCAACATCACATTGTTTCTGACATGACCGAGATTGTTATTTTTTATGTCTACGGTAAATTGGCGAGGATCTTTATCCGAATACTGCCAACGCATTATACAATTGCAACTCGCGCAGTGATTATTCTGTTGTTGCTTCAGCGTAATTATTAATTCAGCATCAATGTCAAATTCTCGTTGTTTTTTTTGTCCTGTTGATTGTAACCGGAGAGTTTTTTTATCAATACTTTTAACATCAATATCATCTATTGTGGTGTCATCATCGCCTGACTCTGTCAGGACAATTCTTCGAAGCTGATTTATTTTTCGTACTCTGGATACTGCGAGATAGACTAAATTTGACCATTCGATGCGATTATCTACCATCCAAACAATTGTATCCGATATAGTCAATCCCTGTGAAGAATGTATTGTTGCTGCGTATCCTAGCGTCCACGGGGATTTATTAGCACGCAATGCATCTTCGACGACGCTGATATCAACCAGCACAATATCATTTAATACCAGAATTTGTTTTTCACGCTGTCCTGGAATATCAACTTCAATGTTCTGTTTTCGTGTATCCGATGGCCTATAACAAAGAGGCACTGGAAGTGTTGCAAATTTTTCTTTATGCAATTCAAATAACTTCATCTGAAGTGTGTCTCTGACTATTTTTCTACTTGCTACTATCAAATCGTTTGGTCTCCATGTTTCCCAAAAATCATTCATGGGAGTTTCTGAAATTATTTCACGCGCTATTTCACATTGGATTTTATCCGGATGTAATCTAATTAGCGCTTTGAACTCTCGTAATCGTTCATCAAGTGATCTATAATCAGTGGTAATTTCTTCGTAATAGTCTACAAAACCCTTTAGCCATTCATGTGGAGATGCACCGACAAATGGTGGTGGTTGGCCGTGATCACCGCACATGACGACTTTTGTGTTTTTGTTTAACAACCACTCGAGAAATGTTTGTAATACATCTAATGACACTGTGCATATTTCATCCCAGATTATGATTTCAGGAATGAATTTATCCCCCATTCAATCAGGGGTCCATTTGTCACCCTTCCATCGAAAAAAACTGTGATAAGTGCAAGCATTTACCCCTCGCCGTATCATCTCTCTGGCGAGTCTGTGAGTCGGTGTTAGTACAATCATGGTTGACCGACGAAATAATTCAATTGCACGAGTTGTCTTTCCTGACCCACCACAACCGTTTAAATAGACTGTCTTGTATCTACATATTGGATCAGATACCGGTGGTGCATTAGAAAATTCTGATTGAATTTCAATACGGTTACATGAAAGATATTTATCGTCGTTGGCAACGTCTGCGGATTTACAATACTCATGTAGTGTTTCTTTTTTAAATCGCCAACGCCCCCACGCTTCCTCGGGATCTGTGAATTCAGCCACTGCTGATCTGTATTTGTTGTGGATATACATCGAATCAGTGGCTACTCAAACCGCGGTATCTGGAAATCTATTTATCATCGAAAATAGATTAATAATAGAATAACCGAGCATAGAACTTCTCAAATGTGTATACTGGGAATTATATCCATCACAGAGGTAACAACCGTACCCAATTTCTCACCATTGGAAAGAAAGGCATCTTTACGATTTACAAGTTTTCCCTGTTTCGTTAAATCGGTTACAATAAAATCGTATTCAGCTACGTCTATGATCAACCTCGAAGAGTATTTTGTATTGTCAAATCTTCCACCTTGAGTGAATTTACCAATTATTTTTCGTCCGAAATCTTTGGCTTCTTTGTTTCTAATTTCAAATACCTGCCTAGACAATTTCATTATTTGTTCTTCACTGAAATTCGAAGAATTTCCATCTGGAAATTTTTTTCGTATTTCATCAATTATACGATCTAGATGGGGTTGTGGTAACCAAACATCCTTCTGCGCGCGATAGCATATAATCGCTTCACTGACAATTACCGATATTAGCATACCACAATCGATCATATATCTCAATAGCACTATTGGCATCCAGTGTTTTTCAGACATATGTTTACCAAGCCAAAGATAACTACACGGATGTAACCCTGCAGCGAGTTCAAATGATATCACACGAGCGAATCCGGTTAAATCAAAATCAGGCAAACGACCATTAATCGCAACACGAGTCATTTCATGCGTGGGGTGTCAAAATCGTTTAAAATACTCAGAGCATTCTCCATACCCGAGAAAACGTCCAGGATAACACGCGGATATATCAATTGAAATCATACCATCACGTGAGTATTTTGTATTCCACAATCCTCCATGACTAAGTTCGACGCAACTCAATTTGACATCCTCGAGAAAATCACTTCGTGTTGGACGCCATGAGTTTTTCTCTCTTGCAAAATGAGCTACCACTGATGGAATTGTAAAGCTATCCGTTAATAGTTTTTCATGGAAACTCTCCGGTGAAAATTCACTAGCGATTTTTCTCATTCTGTTATCTAATTCTTCAACGCGATATAATTCTCCATTAGGTCTTACAAATTGATCAAATCCTATTTCGGGATCTTCAGCGCTGCTAAGTAGCCACACCGACACGGGATCATCTTTACACAACGCAACAATATCATCGAATAACCTCTCTTCGTGGAAAACATCCTTGGAAAATTCCCCGGGAATATATTTCACGATTCGTTCTCGTGGAAATACGTTTACTGCAGCCGTCCACGCGTGTTTGTTATGCTCAATAATTTCAATTGGAGCTCCTCGCGATTGATATTTCGGTTCGTATAATACTTCTCCGGTTATCGTCGCTACCGATATTGGAAATTTTAATGATGCTTCTAATTTAGCAATATCGGAAATCATTGCCCCGCGCTGTTTCACTGTCAGTTCCCATTCGGTTATTTTCTTACGTCGCAGATCAGTTAGTTTATTTCCCCGGGATGCATTCGTGAAGTGTTCCATTACCCGTGTTGCTACACAATTGACCCTTGACGATGTTTTCATAGGAGCTAGTTTTGCGATACTTGGCTTATCATTTAACGGATATATTCCGTAAACAACTGCTGTTACAGGGTAAGATCTCTCGTAATATGGTTTGTCAATTCCAGTTAAAATTCCTGGTTTGGAATCTCTGCTCACAATGACAAATTTTTTATCCTTGAGGATTGGATCAAATTTATCTCTGATAACCCATTCACCTTCGTCTTCGATAATGAATTTTATTCTAAAAGATACCTCCGCTGGGATGCTACACCAAGATGTGAAAGTATCTCAGCTGCTCTTGTATCGTTCATAGTAGCATCAATTACGGGTACATTGACATCATCATTGATAATTCGAAATGTCGACCACGCATGAGATGCTCCATCATGCTTAAATTCATTAAAACAGTCGCTGATTTTACTCAGCAGGGTTCTGTCATCTATTAGCCTTTTTGGTATATCAGAGATTCTATCGAGATTAAAACTAGCATTTTTCCAAGGCGTAATTTTCGATAATCTATTGAATTCTTTCATATCAGAGATGTTATCGAGATCGAATTTAGTATCCCGATTAAATCCGGGGTTAATTTTCGATAATCTCTTGAACTCCTTCATGCTATCGTCCTTTAGACGTTTCGGTTTAACAGCGACTCTACCTCGATTAAATCGGGGGTTAATTTTCAATAATCTCTTGAACTCCTTCATGCTATCGTCCTTTAGACGTTTCGGTTTAACAGCGACTCTATCGAGATTAATTTTCGATAATCTCTTGAATTCTTTCATATTATAATTAAAACAAGTATTTAAATAAAAAGTTTTTTTATATAATGAATCATTGCAAATGGCTTATGATTGGATCAAAGAATCCGTGTAACAAATCATGCAGAAATGAATTCTGTGGGTATCATATGCAAAGTTTTCGTCAGGGGAGCAATGGCCCTCTTCCGTGCCTGTATTGTGGGGTAGGTGTTAGAGGCAAATCGCAGTTATGCATTAGTTGCGGGGGTAAGCGTTATAGAGAGTTGAAGCGTTATTATGATAATCAAAGAATCAAAAATCCTGACGCTGTCAATGACGTCAATGACAGGATTATAAAAACTGCTCAAGACTACATAGACAGATTTGCCAATGTTATAATTCAGCCAATTAACGAATTAGACAAATAAAAGTACATTAGTATATAAATGAACCAAGAATTTCAAAGACATCCTGTTATTGAAAACTATGAAGCCTCTCGTGATGGTGTTGTTAGAAACTGTAGACTCAAGAAATCTGTTGGTGTTATGACTAATCATGGATATTTGATGTTTTCTGCTGGAGGGAAAATGTATCATAATCACAGATTCGTCTTCGAGGTGTTTAATGGATTGATCAAGAATGGCCTTGTTATTGATCACATTGATGGTATTAAGACTCATAATTCTTTATCGAATCTACAAGCTATCTCTCAGAGTGAAAACACCAAACGAGGTGGGACTGGAAAATACTCGAAAAAAGCTAGACCTGTAAAGTCATTTAATACTGAAAATAACGAAAAAAAAATATTTCAGTCAATAACCGCAGCTGGTAGGTATTTCGATATTTATCCGTATTCTATTCAATGCGTTGCAGAAAATATAACCAAGACGGCTTTTCAAAGTGTTTTAAAAACAAAATTCAGTTTACTTATGTATAATATGTAATCACGCATTTGTTCAAGGGGAATAACTCCGTTAGGTAACGTGCGTGGGACAAATCATCATTGACAGAGTTACCGTTGGTGAACGAGGAAGTAGTTTTTGATTGGCTATTATAATTGTCATGAATCTCAATAACACATAATTCATTTCGTCTTTTTTCAAGTATTAACAGAACTGTTTTATTACACGTCGTATTTAAACATTTTTTTTAATGTGTTTTTCAAGTATTATGTGTTAATTCAACGTTGTCAGTGATCGCTTTTAAACACAACAAACAATTACAACCACACATTTCTCTATGTCACTTCGTTGTAATGAGTGGTTATATACAAATCCGTCTGTTATATATTTGGGCTTTAGCTCGAAATTCAAGTACAAAACAAACCACACCGTCACACGTGGTGTGAACGTTATTATTGACATTCAAACGAGGTTTTGATTTCTGGTTTGTTTTGTACTTGAATGTAGAATAGCCCGCGTCATCCATTGTCATTGAAATCAATTCATTGTACATACCATTATCATTCATTGTCATTGTAAATACCATAATCGCCTATAATCTATTGTTGTGCCGTCGTCATTCATTGCATTGTAAATACCATAATCGCCTATAATCTATTGTTATGTGTTGTCTGTGCGTCCACGCATCAAACGTATCCTCTTGTAGGTCAAACACATTATTTGATGAGTTAGACTCTACTCGTGGGGTATACGCTTCGTGATTATATGTAACCGTTGAGCGCCGCTTGATGTATAATACACCAAGGGGGTTCAAAACGGTGATGTGTAATTGTGCCGTCGTATATGTATAATACAACAGCCTCAGGGGTTGTAAGTGCCGTCGTATATGTATAATACATCATCCATTGTATCACCTATAATCGCATTAAGCTTCTGGATATACTAGGATGATCAACACCCTAGCGTGTCCAGAATTCATTTTGGAAATCCTTTGGATTTTCATTCAAGCAATTCAACAAACGTATTTTTATATAATATGAATTCTGAAAATCTCAAATGTATTGTTATTGAAAGCAACAAGCTTAAAGATCAAAACGTAAAATTATGTTCAGGGTTAGATTGTGATCAAATCATGACCGATTTCGAGGACATACAATTTGCAGAGCAGAATGGAAAATATGTACTCGCTAGGAAATATTTTTTAATCAAGCGCTTACAAAAACTTATTCGTGAAAGTTTGGTTAATACCGAAGACGTTAATGTGTTTGTACCATTATGTAAGATAGTCGAACATGTACGTAAGCAATTAAGTTCTGACTATGAACAAAGGAAGCTTATCAATTGTAAGGTGAGACAATTGAAAACGTTAATGGAGCAAGCTGAGCCCCACGCGTAGAGAGCCTCTTTTGTTGTACACAGGTAACGCGATGAATGGGTCTATTCATGTGAGTTTAGTCAACAATGACACAGTTCACACGGTGGAAAATTCATAGTAATTTTCAACGTAGTATTTTTTTTTTACTTGGTGAATTGCAATGAAAATCGAAGATGGGAAACTCTTTGAGTTTCAAATTGAAATTGCAAAGCAATTTGACAATGCTGATACTCTTTCAATAATGGTAGGACAATCATTGACCACACGGAACGCAAAAGAGCGACTTAGCGCTATTAATAAACTATTACCCCTTCGTGATCGTATACGTGAAAAACTTTAACAGCGACAATTACTTCAGACTGATTTTACAGAGGATACACAACAACTCTTTAAGCCGATTGTTGCTGCAACTACAGATGTGAAAACAGTTACTGAACGAGCTATATACGGTGATATCCCTGAAGAAGGAAAACGAACAGAGAGACCTCTTCTTGGTGAACTTGAAAAAATAGCAATCGAAACTGAACAAACAAAACAGGCTGTACAAAAACTTTCAGGTGATATGGCAACTCAGATGGAAATACAACGACAAAGTGGTATTGATGTCTATGATGAATCTCGAAGAGATCCCCCTGAAGAATTGCCACTTGAATCAAAAAGAACAGTAGAGGGTTTACGGGAGAGATTTAACGAGGATGGGATAGCAGCAATTGATAACACTAAACCAGTAGAAATTCCTGCGCTTGTTGTTACGACTTATGAAAACAGAAAAAAAAATGTTGAAACCAGGGCAACATGGATATATTAAAAATATAAAACACTGGGCTGATGTGATTTACAAAATAAAAACTGGAAAAAGTCAGATTAAAACAGAGGATACATCATACATTGTATACATGAAAAATGTGAATGACGTATACAATCAATATGAAGAACTGCGACAACAACAAAAACCACAAAAATTGCAGCGGCGGAAACAATCTTCGAAGAAAATATCCTTTTCACCTAAAACATCAAAATCCGGTTCAGAAATAGATACACAAGGTGCAACTGGTATTACTGAAAAAACAGGCAGTGGTTTAGTTGGAAACTCTAACGTAACATGTCCTGGCAATATTCTCGGTGATATAGCACGATTAGAAGTACTCGTAGGAGGAAAACGAGCCGGGAATAACTCACCAGAAATAATCAATGAAGCTGCTGATATCTGTAGGCGATTATTTCAAGGTGGTATCATGGATATTGCAACATATCGAGATTTTATTGAAGAGTTAGTGGAGGAAAATCCTTTGGATTTTCATCATGGTTATCATAGTGATTTATCACCACGATTAGATAAATATCAATTGAATAGAGAATGATCATACACTACAACCATGATAAACCAACTAACGTCTACGTGGTAAACTCACGATTGCCAAAATACCGAGCATACTATGGAGATGGTCTCGGTAATACTATAATGGGATTATTTTCAAGAATGGCTCCAAAAGTAGCGCCGCTAGTAAAACAATTATCGATGAAAGCAATTGATGTTATCAGGGATAAGGGTATTAGCAAAATCGGAGATTTCGCTGGTGATCTTGCCGGGAAGGCGTTTTCAGCCGCGAAGGATAAACTAACAGCGCTAGTTCGACGTGGAAAATCAAGGAAACCATTGCCGTTACCATCTACTGCGGTTATGCCTGCGCGGGTTAGTAAAATAATAAATAACGCAGTAGATGAAAAACTACAGTCAATGATTTCATCATCGTTAATGACTCCGTCATACACTAACGCCCAGGATAATATAACAGCAAATATGATAGCGGGAAGTGGCCTTGGAAATTCAAAGAATTTCTACAAACGTCAAGGACAACGACAAAGTCGTCATCGATGAAAATCTTGAAATTGAAATTACTTTACAATTTACAATCGAGGATTTTCCAAGCAATTTACGATTTCACCTCCAATTTAGACCATCGGATATATAATAAAAAATGTTCAAACAAAACCCTGATAGTGCATTTGACATGGACGCCCCAGTACTTAAAGATGATTCTGTACGTGATTATCAATTTTTTGCCTATCACGCAGCTCAACCTGATCTTCGGGGGAGAATCGAACTTCAAGTTCATGATACCAGTAAATACTTTTACCCGCTGACGCCTTTATTGAAGTCGAAGGTGAACTTTTACAGCATGATGATACACCATATGCAAATAACCCAACTATCCGAGTTGGTTTTGTTAACAATGGCATCATGGCGTTATTTGAAAGTGCAAGATATCTCATTGATGGAAGAGAAATCGAATCTATTGAACGCGAGGTTGATATTGCTACCGGAATAATCGGGTTAGCGAGATATTCTGATGACTATACTAGATCAGCTGGTCCGTCATTGATGTTCGCGAAGGATATTACTGATAACGCTGAACACGTCCAGTATTCTAGAGTAAATGTAACACGAGCCACAGCAGTTGATCCAGCACCAGCCGGATACACAAGACCAGCTGCTGATTTTGATGTCATAAATAATATTACCAGTTACAACCTAGGATTTGCAACACGAGTAGCAACGTTGCAGGGACAGCATCGGCGGTTTTCATGCGCGATTCCGTTGCATCACATATTTGGATTTTGTAGAAACGTCAGAAAAGTTATCTATGAAGTAAAGCATACTATAGCGCTAACGAGAAGGGGTACTGATAATTATGCAATCTGGCGAACTGGCGCTGCCGCCGGTAAGGTCGTTTTATCAAAACTATCACTGTGGATGCCAGTGAGGATATACAACTTGATTACACCAAAAACCATATTCCACGAGTTTATCATCGGTTGCTGTCGTATATGGGACGCGATCAAAATGTTGATACTGGTCTACAAATATCACAGTTGGATTTTAGAAGTCTGTATCCGATTTATTATTTTTCGTTGGAACATCTTGACTTGATGAGACAGTCCGTCGTTGATATACACTTCCGAGCTCGTGTAACCCGTCCTGGTGGTATTGTTAATTATAGAGCGGTTGCTGTCATTCTCAGTGATAAATCAATGATACTCGAAGGTGTGGGTGGACGAATGAGACTGGTAGATGCACCAGTGGAAAATCTTTGATTGAATTTCACCATTGAATCGCTTGCGATTTAGAATCAATCTGTTTTGTATAATGTCGTATAGTAATATCAATGTCACGTTGACACCTGGTCAGCTAAACAAATTACAATCCAAATCAGCTAAGCAATGTGGAACCACAATAACACTGAAACCTAATCAAATGAATGGCGGGGCGAATAAACTATCGCTGACGAAAACTCAAGTTAATCATTTTAATAAAGCGTTTAAGGAAAAAAAAGGAGTTCAGATTACTCTTTCTACGAGCGCGATTAAAAACATGGAAAAGACTGGTGGTATATTCCCGTTGTTAGGGTTGATTCCAGGGTTGATTGCCGCAGCGGCCCCAGCGGTAGCTAAAGCGGCAGCGTTAGGAGCCGTTGGTACCGCGGCAGGAATGGCACTAAAGAAAGCAGCTGGGCAGGGTTATAAAAAAAAGGGAAAGGGTCTAAGACTACCAGGAACCCCGTATTCGTGGTACAGCGGGAGATCCGTGAACGGATCAGGCCTGAGACTAGGACCGATTTACTAGTTCCCATGTCCAATTTTGATTTAATTGATGCCGCTAAAAAACTCGCGATTAAAAACTTCAGAGGTGTTTTTATGAAAGATCAGTTACCGGCACAACCAAATGATGTTGAAACCGGTATTAATAATCTAGATAACAGCGATGGACCTGGAACACATTGGGTTGCGTACGCGATTGATCCACGCGGGGTTATTTATTTTGACTCATATGGACTAGCGCCTCCGAAGGAATTTAACCGCTATGTAAGTAAATTAAAAATACCCCGTTGGTATTCCACGTTACCAACACAAACAATGCTTGACCCACCCATATGTGGCAATGAAGTATTAAACGTACTTGATGCTATTTCACGGGAATCTTTGATGAAATCACAATCAAAACCACCTCATGTAGTAAATGAGTATACTAGCGGTCGTTGGATTGAAAATCTTTGATTGGAAATTGCACAGCAATTTCACTTTTAGATTTTAAACAGAGAAAATTTTTTTATGATAACAATGATTGATATTTGGGGACGACCTTTATCAACGCTGAAGAAACCCGATACTGGTGGAGTTGAAATCCTTGATAAAATCAAGGGTGTTAAAAAACTAATCGAAGATGAAATAGCCGAAACATTGAACCTAGCAAGTGTTGATCCTGGTGAAATAGTTGTATTTCAAGATCGTCAGGGTAAATTGAAAACTAGTAATGTCTCTATCGATGATATTTTAATTAAACGATGAGACGCAGCAGAGGATGCTATCGCGTTATTTTCCGATCAGGGTAAACTCAAACCAGGTGTACTTGCTTCAACGATCACAGATAAATTAGCAACATTCGATAACACGGCGAATTCATTGAAATCACTCAATGATAAGTATGATGATCATATAGTTGTATTTAACCAGTTTTCTGAATTACAAAGAAATATAATTGACAAAATTGATAAACCCCTGCTAGAATGTTTGGGAAATCCACCAATGACCACACCAAAACTCGCCTCGATAAAAGATGCTATGTTAGAACTAACAACTCTTCAATCCGAATATGAAAAACACGTGAAACAGTTTTCAATGTTTCGTAAAAACATCATTGATAAATTTATTGGATCCCCATTTGATAAAATTGAAATAACCCTTCCTGATATTAAAAAATCCATCGATGAGCTTAAAACATTCAACAACGCAATGAAGGATGATGCAACGAGGATGATAAGCGTCATTGAAAAAATAAAAATTCCTCATGATAAATCTATCGTCAACAACGTAGTATACACGATTCAACACGGATCATATACGTGGACACCTACAAATAACATATTAAATATCACTGCAACCGTAAAGGGTATTTATCGATTAACAATAGTATCACCGACTCAATTCAATATATCATCGTCGAGTTCATCTGGAGTCAATAATACGGTATCAACGATCATCGACAAGGATACAACTGAACAATTCACGATAACGACCGCAGATAGAAATCTAGTCAGGGTTTCAGTAACGTGGTACGTAGAATTCGTAGTGGATTTAAGTAAACAATTAAACTGAAAACGCTAGCAATTTGAAATCAATTGAAAACGCTAGTGTTTTTAAAATAAAATGACGATCCCTTCAGTGTATCAGTATCGCTATGATCAGGTCAGAGAATTTCAAACTAAACTCAGCTCTCTCTGTGAGGAGTATCAAATAAAAATAAAAAAATACCAACGAAGAATAACCGCAGTTGATATCACCGTGTACTCGGTGCCGGGTGTAATCACTGCTGCTGGGATAATACTATCTTCAGTTACAATGATTGCTCCGGTCGTAGTTCCAATCGCTATTTCTGCGGTGGCTACAATTGCGGGTATATTAACCGGGATCACAAAAAAACTATCATCGTGTAGCCAGAGTAAACTACACGATTATGTAATTAAATTTCACATTGCATCTGCCGCATACTCGCAATTGTCCTCGTTGATATCATCGTTACTCGACGACACAACAATATCAGATAGCGAATTCTCAACGATGGCTCAATTGTATAAATCGACAATGCTAAAATTAGAGCAGAATAATAATAATAACAATGTCGTCGCAAGAACTACTTCAACAAATAGTAACAAATACAACACCGGTGAAAACAAGCATGATATCAGTAACCTCAACGCGTCCTGAATTCAGTGTGAATTTCCCGATTTCCGTTCCAGTGAGCGAGATCGCGCTAGCAAAACTACTAGTGTATCATAGCTGGCCCAATATCAGATCCGTAGCATTTGGTGGTCAACAACCAAATAATTCCTTGGTGTTCGCGTGGAAAAATCGTGAAGACGGAACTCCAGAGTGGAATTTTGTCTCGTTGCCAACTGGGTCATATCAAATCGAACAAATCAATAATGAATTACAACGAAGAATTAAATCTATCACTGGAAAAGAATCAAAAATCGCTATAACGGTTCACGAGCCGACGTTATCATCTGCGATCGAGATTAATTCCCCTGGGTATGTTGTAGATATTTATCAGAGTTCTATAAGATCAGTGTTAGGATGGCCTGAACTACCACCTCGACAGAAAGAAACCGTTGATATACCAGAACCTGTAAAATCTGATTATGTCACAGATAAGATGAAACCTGATAGTGTAATAAAAACTTATGAAGATCATTCCCCAAACAAATTTATGAATAATCGCCCAGATTTTTCAACAACTGTACACTTTGAGTCTATCGAAAAAAAATTAACAGCGTTTAATAACGATCTATCACTGCTATTAATATCTCAAATCTGGCTCTCTCACCAGAGATGAATTTATCAGCGTCGTAGAAACATGTAACAAAATCATCAACGATATGGAAATATTTCATGCGAGAATTATTCAAGAGGTGTTATCAGATGAAGAATTTGTGAGAATGTTTAGAGGGAAGTATAAGATCCATGAAGATATTTCCACGTTTAAGCTTCCAGGATATAACCCGGACGAATTAAAAAAATATCTCAGTTATGCCATCGATATCGGGTTTAAGAAAATTAACGATGAATGGAAAAAAACAACATCACCGGAAATAAAAACTCTTAAACATAATAATGATCCAGAAGGCGGTGGTAGACATATCGCTCCGAACAACGTAAATATATCCTCGGTGATATCATTAAATTTAGTAGGTGACGTTATCGAAGGAAGCTATCAAATAAATCTTGAGCAATCAAATCAAGCTCAGCAGGGATATATTTTATATTCATTTGCACCAACGGCTCCTCCAGGGTTTCTAATTATTGAAGACCCAACTAATCCAGTCTTTATGCGATGTCATAATAATTCTTTAACGAGAATTAATTTTAAACTCACTGACCAATCTAATAATCTGATTGATCTGCGAGGTGAGGTTCTACAAATTAGTCTGTTTGTGAAATCTTAAGGACTTTCGTCGTAAAAAAATTGTTAGCGCATAGCAACAGAGGGGGTGAACGCCAACTAAATAGCAAAATCGTTGTAAAATTATTTTTTTATTTATTTTTTTTATTTTTTTGCTTAATTATTAAAAAAAATTAATTAAGTATTTTTCAAGGAAGCCTCAGTTTACTAAATTGAGGCCTATTGAGAAACCTCAGTTTACTAAATATTTTGCCTGAAAAGTTGGTCTGTTCACCCTGTCTGCTGCTACCTAAAAAGCCATACTTCATGATCTGAAAACAATGTATTACTACATTTTGCATTGGAGACTTTATATGCAAGCCCTCGAGATCTATATATTCGGTTGTTATTCGATGTATCCTTCTTATCTTTGGCTCATCTTAAATTAAGCAGCACACAATGAGCCCGTTTGATGATGTGACAAAGCTCTGATGCATCTCTTAATTCACATATTAACAAAAATATAAGAAACTAACATCTTATCAAGAATTTGATAAAAGAGCTCCAGCACGAGCATACTAAAATAGAAAATGTGACACTCTTTTCATATATAATACACCCCTGCTCAATAATAAATGAATGCTTTGGTTTTAGATTTTCCGTAACTATACTGCCTTCAAAGGTTTTCTTGCAACTATATATTTACCCGCTTCGTCTGCCTAGTTGTTACAACATCTGCCGCGGCAGCGGAAGGACATGGTTTCGATCCCCTGCCAAATCATACCAAAGACTTACAAATATGATACTAACAGCTGTTTCGCTTGGCGTTCAGCATTAAGAGTTAGGGTTAGGACTGGTCGACCTGGTGTCAGCATAATGTGACTGGGTGGGACATCATGCTACATGTCAGCAGCATGATGCCCCATTTCAAGACATCAATATAAACTGCCTCACTAGCGATATGACAACATTTAATGAAAGCTCAAATTAAAATAGTAAATAAACAATAAACTAAGTATATAATCACATGTGTAGTTCCCTTGATCCATATATTGGTCTTGTTCGAGGCGGATTGCGTATAGTGACATCTCGTATTTCTGTGCTTTTGGTGACGTTGTTCAACCTGAGATATTCGTATGTTCACCGCTGTATGCATAAATCGATCGCTACATTTACCGCAAACATACTTGTGCTGTATGCAATCGGTACCTTAAATACTTGATAATTTAATAATATACTTACGATGAGAATGTCACACTGCCCACTTGATCTTTTGACACATCTGGCTGTCATGAATGCTCCATTACCCATGTCTTGGTAGTAAGCCACATTCTAGTTTTTAAAGAAAGAAGCATGTTTACATATGTATCTAGGTAGAGAGGCAGTTCGGTATTAAACTGTACATAAATGGGAAATGAGTCTTCCACTAAGCCATCTGTACTTAGGTACATGTTTGAGAAGGTAAGTTACTAAGTAGGGAACTAATTGCGCTACAACATTAGTGTTAGTTAAGTGGATGCTAAGTTAGTAGTATGTGAAGATTAAGTAGGTATGTAATAACAAGGCACAGTTTATCCTAGGCTGACGCTTTAGTTGATCAACTGAAGAGTTATTTTATGTTTCAGTGATTGATCATGAATAGTACTAATTAAAACTTGTACAGTATTTTGATAGGATACAAAACGTTAATAATAGGCAACATATTATGTAATTAATTCAAAATTAGATGCTCATAATAAATGATCGATAGACCACACATCATTACGGTACAATAAATACCGTTTCCAAGATTCTCAACAGCTCCGCTGTCCTCGGAGATTGCAACATGTTAGGTTTATTTTCAGGATTGTTATAACTTCACTGTAAAAAGTTATGGTCTTAAATCTAAGTTCCAGAAAAGGAAAACCAAATGTTGTGTAACACTAAATAATTGATATATCTACTGATAATTCAGATTAAATTTTAAATATAACATTTAATTATGTGATATAATTCCCAAATAATTCGAGGCGTTCTGTCATAAATTAAAAAACACATAAAACGTATCGAACAAAGTACATTCTTAAACATCCTGATGCGATAACATTCTTGCTGAATCCAAATACTATAAACATTATTGAATCTGTAATAAATAATGGTTTATTTCATCATGTCTTGAACATTTTGCATTCAAATAAAAAACGTTTAAATAAATAATTGATATCTAAGTAGATGTGTGTGTATGTTTGAAGTTTAAATGATACGGATTCCTTTTAACATGTAGTCCGTGCCCAATAAATTTATCAATTTCCTGTAGCAGGTGATATTCAACTTAATCGTATTGAAAATTTAATACTACTAACAATTCAGTAATATATACATGGAACACGGTCGATATAAATAGCTTCAGAAATATGTTATAAAACGTTTAAAAACACTGTTCGACCTTTCGGTTTCATTTAGGAAAAGACTGATATGAGGGTGTTTCCTTATATTATTTACTGTTAGTGAATCAGTTCTAGTTACGTATTTACTAGTTTTGGAAAGTAGTAACACAGTGACTGTGTTCGAAACCAATGCATTAAAGAGTCATTTTGTTTAGGTCTATGATATCATATAATACGTATCAAATTTGAACTTAAGGTATGATCATTGAGTACTAGTTATAGTCTCGTACCCACTCCTTAAAATATTCTTTGGTTATATTGTATGGTCACTTGGAAATTGAAATGAATCTCATGTGCTTTAATCATATAATTTCCTCTCCATGAAGGCAGACTCATGAGTAACTTTGTGGAATAAATTTACAATGCGAATATAGTGGTAGAAATAAGATCGATTCGCTTGCACACAGTGACGATGTAAACAATGGAATTCAATCGGATTGTAGTGACTTTGATTAAATCAGTCATATATAGTCAAAAATATAAACTGATGTTTAGGGTTCCTACAAAACCATGTACAATCTGTCCTAATATTGATATTGCAATTTCAACGCTAAGAAAAGGTATACTAAAGAGTGTCTGCAAAATGAAAAGCACTATTTAATGGCGAATGAGTTCATATAAACAGGTAAGCGTATGTGAAGGTTACCATGTTATCTTAAGCATAAACCAGATCAATAAACATTGACTATTACAAATTAGCCGTTGGTATACAATTACCAATGAAAATAATTAACAAAATATGAAATGCAAATTATGTTTCGAGAAACGACATTTTGAAGAGATTCTGGTGAATTGCAACCGTTAGAAGATCAACAAAAGACCGACCTTAGGGATAAAATGTGATGCTTTTTGCGATTTTTCAGTCGGCTTCAACATTACAGGATTTTCTGAACATGATAACATCTCGTCAATATAATGAGCTATTATCAGGAAAGTTATTTTCAAAGATCACATACGCGACTCACTGAAGCAAATCTAACAATTATTTAGGTAACATTATGTTTGACGTGCTTGTTTTACATTTTTGGATATATCGTTGGACTCAGTTAACTAAAAATTTCTTTTGTTTAGCTCAAAATTGACGAAATTTTGTGAAGGCAAATGTATTTGAATAATAAACTACTTAAACCATAATAATGCTGAGTTTTCTTTGTTTACTTAAAGATTGATTTTACTTGATCTAAAGTCGTATAGTGCACCCAAGCTACGAATATATCATTATTCTTTTCTGTTTCACTTTTACTTATATTTTCTAAGTCAACACATTTAAATACTTCTCATTATTCGAAACAATTTATTTAGTTAGTATTCATTTGTTTTCTTATGTATGTATGCATTTATTTAGTTTTTTTAATTTAGTTAACATAATTAATCGTATCATGATAATAATTTGAGATCATTATAGAAGGTTTTATATAAATGTAGTTTATAAACATTTTGCATGAATCGCACAAACTTCTAATTTATTAACATTATAAAGTTACTGTTTCCTTTAGACATTTGATCTTTATGTTGCGTGTGTATTATCCATAAATGATCTTGCAAAGAAAGAGCACTGAATAATAAATATTAATATTTTAATATGAAGCTCGTGTGGGGCTAACATCCTTCATATTATAACATGATCCGCCTTATATCATTATCAGCTTTTAGTACCACCTGACATTATATGACATAGAGCGAAATATCGTACACATACTAAATATGGTCAATATGAGTTTGTCTTGCTAAACGTGCGTTTGAAGCGTTCATTTCATTCCGTTATTTGATGTGAGGGCATTATCACGTTCACATAACGTCACAAAGACACCATTTTGAACCTTTATTAATATTATGAAATCTTACTATCGAGGTACGTCTTTCTGTCGAATTTATCACATATTGAGAATTTTCAGCGAGTAAAACTAACATAACCCTTCAGCAGTGTTAAATTGATCTTATCGTGTGTACATATGAAACTTGCTTTCTAAACCATTCTACCATTACATTGTTTCTTCTATGTTAATAATATCCTTCTCACGTTACCTATCTATATGGTACTGTTTCTGAATGTGCCAAAAGGAAGCCATTGATTTTTATGTCTTAATGCGATAGATTTTGTCGTTGAAGACTTACGGCCTTTTCTATGTTTTGCATCTTTTCCAGAATGGGTAGACCGTCCTTTAATGTTTGCGCAATATAGATTTCAGTATTTGGATCAATGTGATAATTCCTATTCAAATTTAAGACCAGGGCATGTGTCTTGCGTTTGAGATGGAAAGACAACTGATCAGGGAAGTCAGATCCAGTTACTCCACGTTTGTCTTTCTTTAATCTGGTGGTCACATCTTTCAGCCATACCGTTTCTTCATCAGTTATTGCTTCAGAGATAAGGATAAGAATGAGGTCAGGCATATAAAATAATATCTAACTGTCAGTGAGTACATTTATTAGGATACAACTGATACAAAATAAAAATAGAAAATTCTAAGGCATTCGTGTTTTAAAAATAAAGATAACGTATCGTTTGTTTGTAATATCTCAACACAACTCGCGATTCTGTAATGAGAAACAAAACATTGTAGATGATCAGATAGCACCGATATTTACATAGCATTTAATGTAGCTTTATATTCAGACCATCGTGAAAATCAAGAACATTATTAATGTGAAATCCATGGACAGAATATCCTATTCCATTTCTTTAGTTGCTTTTGTAAAGTGGTTTATGACAAAAGAATTTAATAAATAATATACCTACAATAAAATAACACTAATAAAACTCTTTATATTTGCGTACGTTTGACCCACTTCTAGATTTTGGAATTATTTTTTTCCCTTGGATCAAAATCTCAGCATGAGAATGATTATTATTACTAGCAGTATGTAAAAAGGTACCCAATTTTTATAATTATCAGGTGCTTTAAAATAATATCCACGATATTCCAAAATAATAAAGTACAAACAAGTCAAAAGGAAAGAAGATTTTGATATTAAAAAGATCATATAGATTGTTTGACATTTTGCATTCTGTCTAGAGTATGGATATATATATATATATATATATATATATATATATATATATATATATATATATATATATATATATATATATATATATATATATATATATATATATTTACACTTTAAAGCAATTTTAACTGATACGCACCTTTTGGCAAAAATGCTGAGAGACAGAGAGCAAACACAAGTATTTGATTCTTCATTAGCAACTCCTAGACTGCCTTGCGTCTTTGAAAATACTGTCTGATTGAACCTTTACAATGTAGTTGTTATTTGTATATATATATATATATATATATATATATATATATATATATATATATATATATATATATATATATATATATTTATTCCCTTGCATATATTATATAATCGAATAATGAAGTATTGCGTCAAGACATTATCTAATGGAAACAATTAGTTGAATCTTTTAAGATCATATTAACTAACGTCATGGTAGAATGTTTGTACAGCGTACAGATTGTGTACCAGTTTGGTTAAGTACTTGCATTTCCTATAATACAGCGAAATCTCAAAGTTTTTTATCAAAGTGTTTAGGTAAGCTCATGAGCCTTAAACAAGACAGCAAATATATGCGTAAGCAGTATACTTAAGGATTAACATTTTCTTTCTCATTTTATATCCACCAAATTAGAAACTGAGTTGTCGCCGCGTAGTCAGTAATATCAGCAACAAATTGGTTTATATTTACTATCTTACGTAACGAGTTTGGGTTTGAAAAAACAATTGAGATAATATTGAAAGGGCCCAAAGGTTTAAATGACCAAGAGCTTTGTTGTAAATTGTAAATATTAAAGAAAAGTATTAACTTATTTCAGATATACTTTTAATTCAAAGATGAATATATGTTTGTTTATGTATTTATCAGTTTATTATCATGCTAACATTGTCCTATTTATTTCAATGTATTCTTTTATCTAGTTATATATATATATATATATATATATATATATATATATATATATATATATATATATATATATATATATATTTATTTATTTATTCGCTTGCATAATTTATATAATCAAATGATGAAATATTGCGTCTAGACATTATCTAATGCAAACAATTAGTTGAATCTTTTAAGATCATATTAACAAACGTCGTGGTAGAATGTTTGTACTGCGAACACATTGTGTAACTGTTTGGTTAATTACTTGCATTTCCTATATTATGGCAAAATGTCAAAGGTCTTTTTATTAAAGTCTTTATGTAAGCTCATGTGTCTTAAACAACACAGCAAAGATATGTGTAAGCAGTGACTTAAGGATTAACATTTTCTTTCTTTTCTAAAATCCGAAATAATTAGAAACTAAAATGTCGCTGTGTAGTCAGTAATATCAGCAACAAATTGTTTTTTTTTTACTATCTTACATAACGTGTCTGGGTTTTAAAAAGACGATTGAGATAATATTGAAAGGGACCCAAAGGTTGAAATGACCAATAGTTTTGTTGTAAATTGTAAATACGAAAGAAAAATATTAAATTATTTCACACATTCTGTTAATTCAAAGATGAATATATGTTTTTTCATGTATTTATCAGTTTATTAGCACGCTAAGATTGTACTATTTATTTCAATGTATTCTTTAATCTAGTTGTATCTGTCAGCTTGTCTGAAAATACTGTTTTAAATTTCAACGAAAAGATAGCATCAGCAACAAAAGTAAAATTCTTGAGAAAAATATTTACTCCCGTTATTGAAATTCCTATACCGTTTGACAATTGTCATTTTCATATAAAAGTAAGTTTGCAATTCATTCAAAATTGACAATTTATTTAATGGTATTCATAAATGCAAGCTTTCAACGGTACATGTATCGCTACTCAGCGGATACAATCATTGCAAAACTGTACTAGGTTAATTCAAAAATTTTCGAGCACGCAGACTAGAACCAACAAATCACATGATGGTACAATCACCCAACGACCGACACAAACTTTCAGAAAGGCACATACGTATGCATACCAATCGCCATGTTTGAAGCTTTATAGTTTCTGGCACTGGACAAATCAATCAATATTAAATGCATTTTCAATTTCACACCAAATCGTATATCTATACGTGACGATATCGGTAATTTAAATTCTGCAACTCGTGCAATAGTTGTATGTATTAATAACATGAGACTAATAGGGTATATATTGTTTAATAACTGTAATATATATTCACTGCAATCACATACTAGCTTCCGTTATTGACCATTATAGCACAATATAGGGATCTTGCTTGAACCATCCAAATTATCTTGGCTGGCCCATTTGAGGGCCTTGATCAGCCACAATATATTATTCAATTGACATGGGACAATAGTTTAGAATTTGTTTCAAACATATACAAAATCAGCCTGAACTCAGATTCAGTATCAATGCTCTCAAAGCGTTATACTTCTCTATCCAGCTCAGTCTGTCCTATAGAAAAGTATTGAAGCCTCTACATGAATGAATGAATAGTTGGATTTAAAGTGAAATCGGCCACCAGGGTCATATGTTCACTATTTTGCACTGCCATTTATTTACATGTCAGCGATTTTATTTATCCAGGAATATGGAATGGTGCCACATCTTCCTGGCGTTTATGCGCACAGAGTGCGCTATTTAATTTGGTCGTCATATCATACCCCTAAAAAGGGGCTAATGATATGAATGTTAGACCTGGTGAGTGTGAATAGAGCCATCACGCACTCAACCTACCAAATGTACGTACGCTTATTCCAAATTCAATCCAGTTTTTCTAGTGGATTTCACTATGCCAAAATTGTGTAAGCCACCGATGCAATTCATCAAATGGTAGAGTTTAATAATTAAATTACGTTCCTATCTATGCCAATCTTCTAGTACAAAAGTGTACATATTATATGTCCCTAACAATTTCTTTTGCTGATATGACTAAACGTCATTCGAAAGGTAGCCACTGTCAGAGGATTAGATTATTAATTTTGAGCGGTGAGTCTGAAAATGATCAAGTTAGGCTTTTTGGATAGAGCTTGTCAAGGAGGGTTTCCGTAACCAAGTGGAAAACCCTATTAAAACAATGAAAGACAATAGCCCTAAAAAGGAATTTTTTTCTGAAGAATCCCATGATCACTTGTTAGTGACCGATTATCCCTCTGCTCCTTTGGTTGGTCCCTGTATACGTATTGAGTGTCTTGTGTGACCCTGTACTCACTCGATGATTCTCTGTATACATCTTGGGTGTCTTGTTTTGGATTCTCACTCTAAACATCCTTGCTCCCTCGTTAATTTGCTTCCGTATTTTCCCCTCTCAATTTGGAATTCTTTGTGCTGTTTTGTGTAGAATTTATAACCCCATGTGAAAACTATTTGTAGTTTTAGTTAATGCATGAAATTATTAGGTTACTGCAAGGCCTGATAGTTTTGGGTTTAACTATCTTTATAGTGTATGAATTTGAGGTCATTTTTTAAATTAGCATATTTTTGGCTGCAACCTTGTGTTGCTGGGCCTGATAGTCTTGGGTTTGAGACTAATTTATAAGATCTAATTTGGGGTCATAACCTATGCATATATGACGAGATTTTTAGTTGCAACATTGTGTTGCTGGACCTGATAGTCTTGAATTTGAGACTACCTCATACACTTTAGTTGGGACCATAGTTAGGGGCGCGTGTTAGTGGTTATACTTTAACCACAGCGGTATCGCGTTTTTAGTGGCCTATAATACTTTCGTAATATTAAACTCAGTTATGAGATGTTGTCAATGGGGTTATATAGAAGGAAGAATTTAGAAGAATAAGAGAAGAAAAGAGGTGACACGTTTGTCTCACTGATTGTATAACTGGTAGTTAATATACCTTTTGATGTTGATACATTTATGTATTTCTTTTATTTTAGGTTTACTTTTATTGTTTCATGTTATTTTATCATTCCATTAGGTTTGGTTGCTCTGGAGCCGCCATGGGAACGTTATACCCAGCGTAGTGTAGGTGGGCTCCCGTACGGGTAACGATTCCATTGTAGCCCCGTACGCTTCCCTCCCCTTAGAACAATATTATTTTATATGCATACTTAATTACCAGTAAAACATTCATTTCATTTATGGATGATATGGTATTATACTTATATTCTATCCATTAGTCCTGTAGTTCTAAGAAATTCAATTATATTATAATATGTTCTTTGAGGGTTTTTGTTGCATAATTGAATTATTTCTGGATATGTACTTGGTGCGGCAAGTTCTAATTGTTTAGTTATAAATAGGTATCTTTCTTTTTGCGTATTGTTACAGATATTGAATATATGGTACAGATCTTCCGGTACGTTACAGTGGAAGCAGTTGATGATGTGCCGAAGAGGTCCTATATATTTTCCAAAACTATTAGCTAATTTTGTTTTTCCAAGAATTATCCTATTTATTTTAGATTGTTCATAACTGCTGCACCTGGGTATCAGGATATGTCTATTGACTTCTTTGACAATACTATGTAAAAATCTCACTTGTTTATTATGGTTCCAATCCTTTTGCCACTTTTGATTTATCAGTGTATAGATTAAAAATTGTTAATTTCTGTTGGACTATACTTTAGTGGCATGTACTTAGGTTCAGTGAGTTTACTCTTTTCTAATTGGTCAGTTAATTCATTGTCTTTTATGTCGATGTGAGATGGTATCCATATAAACTCTACTGTTATGTTTTGAGAATCGAGTATTTTAATTATTTGGTTTATTTGATTAAGAAAATTTTCTCTTGATTTTGTATTTTTGCATTGTATTGATTTTAGGACACTTAGTGAATCAGTAATAATCAATGTCTTATCTGGTTTATTTTCTAGTATCCATTTTAAAGATTCCATGATGACCCAGAATTTAGATGTGTAAATGGAGCAGTGATCCGGAAGGTGGCTGCTCATTTTGATATTGAATGCTTGAATGACCCAAGCCGCAGCTATTTTAAAGGGGTTGTTAAATTTGGAACAATCCGTGAATATATGAGTATAGTTTTTATATTGGTTGTTGATTAGTTCCATTGCAGCTGTTTTTAAATAATGATATTGATTTTCTTTTTAACCTTTGTCTATAAGGGAGATGTTTACTTTAATTGATGTATTATTCCAAGGTTCTTTATCAAATATTTGGTTAGTTTTCACTTGGAATATATCTACTGGGAGTTGAAGATTTAATTCATGTACTATTTTGCGAAAGGTCGACTTATTTTTAAGAGTTTTCCTAAAAGGAATTTTGCATTTGTTGATAGCTACTAGAGTGGGGTTGTGTTTTATTTTGGGTGGACAGTAGAGTATCTCAACACGAGTTCCTGCCTTCGAAGCCTCTACATTGAATCATGATCGATTTACAAGCAATTACAAATGAATATATCTACATATAGGCAGCTATTTTTCCATAATCAGTATGTTCGTACATTTAACTAAATCTCAAGGTAGTCAGAGCGAGGGATCAGGTTATGTTCACTAAAACATGTAAATTCCAGAATTACAAGCATTCATCTTCAGTTCGTGTTTAGTGAAAGATTTCATTAATGTTACTAAATGAGTCATAAGAAACGGAACTTTTTTACACATTGTTTTAATATTTTAGAGAGTATTCACAATTTTCTGTCAGCTATGTATTATACGAGGTAGATCATGTGTTATTTTCGTTTGCATTTTCTAACCTCTAATCCAGCAAATTACAGATGATTGCCCGTTGCAAATTTACATGTACGCCTGGCAATAAAAGTCCACTCCGCGTTGACGAAATTCAAACAATTTTAAACACAGATGGGATATTTATGCAAATTTATCGTTCAAACACGTGTATGAACAAATAACATTATGGTTAGTAGAATTAACATCATCATATTGCAATTAATATTAGTATAGGTGCTATTAATTGACATAGTTCCAATAAAATTTAATGTTCCTTTGGTATAATGGGAAACGATTCGAGAAGATTAAGCATCATTTGTACTTAAATCTTTCATTTCTTAAAGAAAGAGGTCTTGCCTTATTTCAAATATTATTTCCTTATTTACGCGTAATGTTCTAACCTTTATAAAATGTTAATACTTTATTTTGAAAAAACAAATGTTACAGGTATTGGAACATTACGCGATATAAAATGTCGAATTAAAATACATTTTTAATGTTGTTACATTTTGTAAGACTATGGAACGTAAATCATCAGTTAGAAGAAACCACTTCTTCCAGGGAGCGATTGGAATAGCTGGTCAGACAACAGTTTAATTCCATTACTGACCGGGCATAAAAATAAGTTTAAAATGATTGGTAACAGAGGAGGAGTTATATGGACATTGATAGGGACAGACTAATCCTGATATCATGATTACATAGTCATAATATTAACAGTCATGCTTGAATTTGGACACAAATTGTATTTTCTGCCATAAAAAATCGTTTTGTGATATCGCCAGAAAGTAATGTCCCTTTTTCAGAACCTTTTATATTGTCATAAATCGTTCAAAAATAATTGTTATGTTCGGTGTATTTTGTCAAGAATTAAAAACGATGCGTGATCTGTAAAATTGTGCAATCACCTAACACCTTTTAACCTGTTAGTATTCGAAATATCAAAGAAATGCATATTTAATTTCAGGTCATTCATGATTAAATAACTCTCATTTTATTATTTACATTTCGACAACATAAATAAAATGTTTCTCCTCAGATGAAATTTCAAGGAAGAAAAACAAATAAAGTTTCCATTTGCGAACAACATATCTTACTCAAAACTTCTCCTTATGCTCTATTTCCAATTGCAAGATAGAGTTTGCAAATATTGAATATGTTCAATTGCTAAGAAAACGCTTAAAGTTTGCAAAATTGTGCACGATGATGCTAAAGGTATGGGTCGATATTGTAGTTATTTAAACCATATTGGGACAAGGTTTAGCCTTTTTGTTACAAGTCGAAATTTGTTCTCTGATTTCTGGATGCGTATTTGTATGTGTACATCCACGTATCAAAACCGTATGTAGCAATCCAAAGCCAAACATTGTCTCAACTATATCTGCCAATAATATGTCATTAAGTGTATGTTTGCAATATTGTGTGTTATATTTATCGCACATCGACTCCATTATGCACGTGTCATTTATGTTGTTCAGTTCGAATGTGCAGCATGTTGATAATTAGATCTGTTAGTGATTAAATCTTTAAGAAGACTAGTGACAACTTTGTTTTGAGATATAATATTCATTACTGACTTCACATATTAACCCATGCCCTATAATGGGAAGCTCATATTCAGTTAGTTGTAGTTAGGAAAATACAACATATTTAATTAATGGCTAGATTTAAACCAGTTACACCAGGAATATGTATTGCTGAAATATGTGGATGAGCTATTAATGCAACAATAAATCCAATTTTACTTGTGAATTTTAACAGGTGGTAACTTTTGTTGTGTTTTATATATATATATATATATATATATATATATATATATATATATATTATTACTGTTAGTAATAAGCAAATAGACCATATCACATCATCAAAGGCTAGGATGGCTTAAAGCCTTGTCATCATGATTGGATTATTCATATGTGTAATTAACCACGCTCTTCCAATTGAGTTTGGCTGTGACATTTGAATTAGATATGGAGGTAAGCAGGATGACTATTTGTTAGTAGCAGCAGAGGGGGTGAATCGGACAAACTATTAAGGCATCATTTCGGTAATCCGAGTCTTCCTCGTAAACTAAAAAAAAAAAGATGTCCATTTTGCCAGCAGAGGGTTGTGAACCCTATAAAGTTTAAGGCAAATATTTGAAAATTAAACCCTTTTCGAACAAAAAATCTAACAACGCATATGCCAATGTCGTTGTCACCACCCCCTCTTCTGCCATGTGGTTAACTATTGTTATGCAGAGAGGGTGAACTCTACAAACTTTTCATCAAATATTTGTTAATCAAAACCCTCTTACGAAAAACGAAAAAAAAAACTTACAACGTATATGCTTATGCGGTAGCCCCACCCTCTGCTGCTTTTCTCTTACGATTAAACAAACAAACAAACAAACAAACTAATTTGCAAAACCTCACCTCGTAGATCAATCAGATTTCCTGACTGGTCAATGAGTTTGAAATGAATTCTCGTTAATGAATTATTATGACATCTCATAAAGACTGGATTAGTTGGGTCCTCAATAATTAGAAACCCTGGAGGAGCTGTTGGAGCAAATGAATATAAAATATAACCCTGCTGAGCTTGATTTGATCGCTCGAGATTTATTTGATAGCTTCTCTTGATGACATCACACACTAAATTTAATGCAATCACCGAGGATATGTTCACATTATTTGGAGCGATATGCCTACCACCTCCATCTGGGTCATTATTATGCGTCAGGATATTTATTTGTTGTGATGTTGTTTTTTTCCATGCATCGTGTATTCTTTTGAAACCAACATCGATGGTATCACTTAAATTTTTTTAGTTCTGATATATTATAGTCAAGAAAATTATATGTTGAAATATCTTCTACGGGAATTTTATATTTTGTTGCATACTCTGTTTTCGTCTTAGGATTACTGTCGCTTAATATTTCTCGGATAATTTGTGAGTGAAATGTATCCATGTCATTGACGATTTTTTTTACCTGTTTGTACGACGCTGATAAATTCATCTCGGGTGAGAGTACCGAATTGAAGGGATATTAACAGCAATGAAAGATTATTTTCCATCGCACTAAATTTTTGATTGATTTTATCTTGTTGAGGTGTATAGTATTTAACGTGATTTTCTAACATTTCAGTGAAAACATTCAACTTAAACTATTCACTATAAAGTTTTAATAGATTATCAGGGTTCATCCTGTCTGTGATATAATTGGATTTTTGTGGTTCGGGTGGGAAATTAACGGGTTCGCGTGAAGGTGGCAGTTCAAGCCAACCCAGTATAGTTATAATTGAGATTTGATAAATATTTACAAGGTATCCGGGGGATGAAATCTCGATCGCTGATGACAGTGTTGGTTCATGAACTCTTATAGCGATTTTCGATTCTTTTCCAGTGATCGATTTTATTCTGCGTTGAAATTCATTATTGATTTGCTCAATTTGGTATGACCCAGTAGGAATTGAAACAACGTTACAAACGGGGTTTCCGTCTTCCTTATTTTTATACGCGAATACTAAACTGTTATTTGCTTGTTGGCCACCAAAAGCTACCGACCGAATATTAGGCCAACTGTGATATACTCGTAGTTTTGCATGCGCTGTCTCCTTCACGGGAATTGGATTAGGGAAATTCACACTGAATTCAGGATTGTTTGAGGTTATTGAGATCATGCTTGTTTTCACCGGGGTTGTGTTATACGCTATCTGTTAAAGTAGCTCTTGCGGTGATGTCATTATTATTATTATCGCGCTCTAATTTCAATATCGCGGAATCATAAATACTTACCATCGCTGAAAACTCACTATCTGACATTGTTGTATCATCGAGCGACGAAAAAGTCATCGAGGATAATTGCGAGTGTGCGGTTGAAACAATATGAAATTTAACTATATAGTCATGCAGTTTACGCTGGTTGCACGATGATAATTTTTTGTTATTCCGGTTAATATACCCGCGATTGTAGCCACTGCAGAAATGCAAATTGGAACTACAACCGGAGCAATCGCTGTAACCGATGTAAGTATTATTCCAGCGCCGGTAATTACACCACCCACCGAGTACACTGTAACATCAATTGCCGTCATTCTTCGCCGGTATTTTTTTATTTTTATCTGATACTGTTCAGTGAACGCTTTGAGTTTAGTTTGAAATTCTCTGACCTGATCATAGCGATACTGTTGTGATGTTGTCATTGATGACGTTGTCATTTTATTTTTAAATCGTTTACAATTTCAAATTGCTAGTATTGAAAATCCTATGGATTTTTAATTAAGTTGTTTATTCAAATCCACTACGAATTCCACATTCCACGTTGTTGAAGCCCTAGCTAAATTCTTCTCAGTGGATTCTAATGTGAACTGTTCAGATGTATCCTTGTCAATTATCGTTGATATCGTATTATTGACCCCAGATGAACTCGATGATGATATATTAAATTGAGTTGGTGTCACTAGTGTTAATCGATAAATACCTTTGACGGCCGCAGTAATATGTAAAGTGTTATTTGTAGGTGTTCACGTAAATGATCCATGTTGAATCGTGTATACCACGTTGTTGGTGCTCTTTATGAGGAATTTTTGTTTTTTCAATGACTGTTATCATCCATGCTGCATCAGTTTTAATTGCCTCGATGACGTTTTTCATATCTTCGCTGGATTTTTTAATATCAGGGAGTTTTATGTCGAGTTTATCCAACGTGGTTGCAAAAAATGTCTCAATGATATTTTTACGAAATGATGTAAACTTTTCAACGTGTTTTTTATATTCGGATTGAAGTGTTGCTAGTTCCAACATAGAAGTTTTTATTTCCGTGAGCTTCGGTGAGGTTACTGGTGGATTATCAAAAAAATCTGACACGGGCTTATCAATGTTGTCCAAGATAGATTTTTGTAATTCAGTAAACTGATTGAATTTAGTTACAACATCGTTATAGTCTGATTGTAGTTTTTGTTGGGTATCCACAAGTGTTGACATAAGTACACCTGGCTTGAGTTTACCCTGATCGGAAAATACCGCAATAGCATTTTCTGCTGCGTCTCGTCGTTTAACATTACTAGTTTTCAATTTGCCTTGGCGATCGCCGAATACAACTATTTCATTGGGATCAACACTTGTTAGGTTCAACATTTCAGCTATTTCATCTTCGATGATTTTCTTTACATCTTTGATTCCATCAACGCTATCGGAGGAGGGTTTCTTCGACGGTAATAAAGGTCGTCCCCAAATATCAATCATGTTATTTTAAAACTCTTTCTCTTTCTCTAAAATCTTCGATTAAAATCTTGATTTCCAACAATCACTGGTATATTCATTCACGACTAAGTGAGATGGTTTTCCTTGGGGGTTATCCAAGGATTTTGAAATAGCGTTAAGGACATTCAATACTTCATTGCCGCATATTGGTGGATCATTCATCGCTTGTGTTGGTAACGCAGAATACCAATAAGGAATTTTTAAATTAAGGATATAACGTATGAATTATTTCGGCGGCGCTAATCCATATGAGTCAAAATAGACAATCCCACGTGGATCAATCGCGTATGCAACCCAGTGAGTACCCGGACCGGTGCTGTTATCGAGATTAACGATACCGGTTTGAACGCGTTTTGGTTGTCCTGGTAACTGATCTTTCGTAAAGACATCTCAGATGTTTTTAATCGATAACGCCTTAGCAGCATCGAGTAAATCAAAATTTGACATTGGTGTTATTGTTGTCATTGTTGTTAATACACCGGTCCTAGTCTCAGGCCTTTTCCACTGTACTATGAGTACGGGGTTCCTGGTACTCTTAGACTCTTTCCCTTTTTTATTATATCCGCACCCCCGCTTTGATTCAGTATTAGATTGAACTGCGTTTGCACCAAGTGCTCCTACACCACCTAAAAGTGCCGCCTTTCCTATCGCTGGGATAGTTTTGTCATAATAACTTTACCGTTGGCAACACCAGCAGCGTGACAAATTGCATGATTATCATTACCCTTTCGCACAATCGCTATAGTATGTTTCGCTCCATAGATAACTTTTCGGACATTTCTACAAAATCCGAAAATATGATGTAGTGGAATCGCGCATGAAAACTGTCGACCATGCCCTTGCAATGTCGCTACGCGTGTTGCAAACCCTAGGTTGTAATTAGGAATATTATTTATGATATCAAATTCAGCAGCTGGTCTTACATATTCGCCTGGTGCTGGATCCATTGCAGTAGCTAGTGGTACCTTTACTCTCGAATACTGGACGTGTTCAGCGTGGTCAGTAATATCCTTCGCGAACGTCATAGATGGACCACTCGATCTTGTATAATCATCATAATATCTCGCTAACCCGATGACCCCGTGGCAATATCAACCTCGCGCTCAATAGATTCAATCTCTCTCCCATCAATGAGATATCTTGCGCTTTCAAATAACGCCATGATACCATTATTAACAAAACCAACTCGGATAGTTGGGTTATTGTCATATGGTGTATTAGATGGAACATCTTTTACGAGTTCACCTTCGATTTCAATAAAAGCCTCACATGGTAGAAAATATTTACTGGTATCATGGACTTGAAGTTCAATTCTTGATCGAAGATCAGGTTGTACTGCGTGATAGGAATAGTATTAATAATCACCACTCACAGAATCATCCTTAAGTACTATAGCGTCCATATCAAACGCGCTATCAGGTACCCGTTTGAACATTTTATTATATATATGTTGATCTAAATTGGAAAATCTTCAATTTTCAACGTCCAGACTTTGTTTGGGAGTTTACCGTCTACGTCGACCAGACTTTGTCTGAGACTTTAAACCACTCCCCGCTATCATATTTGCGGTTAAATTATCTTGGTCGTTCGCCATCATCAATGACGCTAGTTTCTGATCTACCGCGTTATTTATGACTTTAATAACACTTGCAGGCATCTCTGCTGTAGACGGTAACGGTAATGACGCCGTCATCAATGACTTCGTCGGTGTTTTTTTTAGACGATCACGTCCACGTCGAACTAGCGCTGTTAGTTTATCCTTTGCAGCGGAAAAAGCTTTTCCAGCAACATCGCCAACAGCGCTAATCCCCTTATCACGAATAACATCAATGGCTTTCATTGACTATGGTTTTGCTAGCGGTGCTACTTTTGGAGCCATTTTTGCAAATAATCCTGAAATGGTATCACCAAGACCATCACCATAATACGCGCGCCAAACAGGCGATCGTGAGTTTACTACATAAGCGTTGGTTGGTTTATCATGATTGTAGTGTATATTCGTTCTTATAAAACAATTTTCAATTGCTATTTATCTAATCGCTGTAAAGTTCAACTAACTCTTCAATGAAATCTCTATATGCTTTGATATCCATGATGCCACCTTGAAATAATCGTCTACAGATATCAGCTGCTTCATTAATTATATCAGTTGAATTATTTCCTGCACGTTTCGCTGATACGAGAACTTCTAATCGTGATATATCACTGAGAATATTACCAGGACAACTAATTAAGCCACTACCTGATACCCTGCATGTGCCGCTTGAATATCCCTTCCTGGATGTTTTTTTAGTTGTACCAGTTGAATCAGCTTTTGCCATTATTTGTATTTCACCTGGGATTGGGTCTGCTGTGTATACTGGTGGTGGTTGTGTGACACCCTTTACCGTGTCTAAAAATTTATTATAATCATTACTTGTTTCTCTTGTTATTTTAGTTTCCACACGTTTTGCTAAAAACACCTTATTTGCCCAAGTTTCTAGAGTTTTTACAAAATCTTTAGACTTCTCGTCTTTTAAATACTTATCTCGTTTAACTTTTTTAAAATTATCTTTAGTAAACTTAACTAATTCAAAGTCTGTTGTGATTCCTCTAATTCTCTCTATCGCATCATCCGTATATATATTTTTAGGTGAATAGTCTTTAACAATACCTTGTTCTTCTGGTTCAGGTTGTTGCGGGAAGGTATCAATCTCGCCTAATCGTTCAATTTCTTCTTGAAGTTCTTGTTCTTGTTCTTGTTTTTGTTTTTCTAATCGTCCTACAGTAGGTATTATATCACTAGGGAGTGTTTTTAAAGACTTTTTGTTTGTTTAGATCTTTCTGCTATTTTTTCAAGTACAGGGAGAAGAGACTCTTTCTTCGCTCCTTCTTCTAATAATGCCGTTTTAATATCTTTGGTTGATTTTGTAATAGGGCGAAATAACTCCTCTGAATCAGTAAAAAAAATCGGTTTGCAACATTTGACGCTGTTTTAATTTATCTCTAATTGAATTGCGTAACGGGATCAATTGTTTGATATTAGATAGTCTTTCACGTGCTAATCGAGTGGTTAATGCTTCATTGACCATTATTGAAACAACAAGGTAAGTTTCCAATTACTGATTTTTCGTCATTGAAAAATCTCATTTGAGATTTTCATCTACGATTTCTAACGAGAAAACCATACGGAAAATAACATTAAAAATCGACCATTTACCCCGACTGAATAATTCTAGAATTTTTGGATTTTTTTAAAATTGATTTTTGGCTATTTTTGTCTGATTTGGTATGATTTTCCAGTCTGATCTGGTTATTTTTACTTTTTTGAGAAATCTTTACGGGAATTAACATTTAAATTAGACCATTTGACCCGACTGGTCTCTAATTGAATTCAGTAAAAAAATCATACGACGTACACATGCGTTATGTACTAAAATACCTTCCTGATTGAGCATTCCACAACTAACTATATGTGTACTGAATAAAACTTCTTAGTTGGATATCACGCGTAGACGTATAAGATCTACAATGATGGTTTGCTAGGAGAATCTAAATTGTGTTTTTTATAATCTCTTGTATGTTTCTGATTTTGGAATTAACTATTTTTCTGGTGTCATATTGGCGACCTAGTTCAAATCTGATTTTTTCCACAATAGTATCTAACGGAAGGAATACATCGATGGTTTCACAGTATACAAGCGATTCACGGATTGAATTCTGTATCCTCTTTACTAAAGCATACTGTTTAGAAAGAACGTACTTGTTGATTGCAGCGAATTCTATATCTTGGAAATCGGTCATAATTTGGTCACAGTGTTAGCCATCTGCCAATCATATTTTAAGATTATGCAATTTTGAAATTTCAGAAATAATACAATTTATGTTTTCAGTATTCATATTATATAAAATTATATGTTTTTAATTATATTTTTTTTAAACAAAATGATAAATGGACCCTGACCGTATTAAGGTGTTTTGTCATCTTAACACGAGCAGAGATATTATGCAATTATACGATGAGTGTGATTGGACAGCACAAACATCCCCAAGGATCTAGTTTTGTATGGAGGTTGTGGACAGCACAGTACACATCACCTATTTGGCAACGCTTTAAATGTTGGTCATCTAAAGCGCCCAGAGGTTACATATAATACCACGAAGCGTATTCCCCTATGAGTAAAGTCTTACTCGCCAAATAACGGGTTTGACCTACAAGAAGATACGTTTGGTGAATAGACAGAACAAGACAAATATACTTAATTAGGGATGGCACATTCAACCCCAATGATCTAGTTTTGTATGGCGGTTGAGGCGTTGCGAGTATAATGGATGATAGAATGGTATAATACAATGGCAATGAATGGTATATACATTGGATGAATGGACGGTATACAACAATGAATTAATCAACCCCAAGGATCTAGTTTTGTATGGCGGTTGAGGCGTTACGAGTATAATGGATGATAGAATGGTATAATACAATGGCAATGAATGGTATATATAATGAATGAATAGACGGCACAACAATGAATGAATGATAAATGACAATAGATGACGGGCTATCATACATTTAAGTGCAAAAATCAAACCTGAAAATCATACCTGATTTGAATGTCAATAATAACGTTCACACCACGTGTGACAGGTGTGATTTGATTTTGCGCTTGAACTTCGAGCTAAAGCCCAATAATATAACAGACGATATGGTATATAAGCTGTCTAATACACGGAAGTTAAATAATGAGGTGTGTGATTTCTATGTCCAACTACTGATAATAATAATAATAATAATAATAATAATAATAATAATAATAATAATAATAATAATAATAATAATGAGGGCTTTGTGTAGCGCTTAATCTTTCGATGCTTAAAGCTCATTACACCATCTATAATGATATGACTACACTACAGAAAAACAAATGAAAAATCAATAAAATTGGAAAACATAAAATCATGATGAAAACAGATAAGATACAAAACATTATTAGGTCTCTAAGTTTGTCCCTGCAGTCGAAACAGGTGCGTTTTAAGAGCACTATGAAATGAGACCACTGTGTCTTTGTGTCTAATTTCAATGGGCAATTGGTGCCACGTCGTTGGGTCCTGGTATGCGAAAGAACGTTGTCCATGTGGATAGGTATAGTGGACTGGAGTCTATCAGTGAACTATAGCACAGAGAAAAAAATTGTGTTTGATTCTGTATCGAAGTGATCGCCAGTGTAGGGTACATAGCAGTGGTGAGTTGTGGTTTGATCGAGGTACTCTAAAGATGATCCGTGCAGCTGTGTTTTGAACTTTTTAAAGTTTCTGGAGTAAATATTGTAACGAACCAGACATACTTGAGTTACAATAGTCCAGTCTTGAAAGTACTAATGAACGCAGAAGTGTTTTAGTGCCATCAACTGATAGATATTTATGAATGGAACTGATGCGTCTCAGTTCAAGATATACAGCCTTTTATATGTTCATGACATGGTGGTGCAATGTGAGATTACTGTCTCGATTAATACCTAGGTTTTCTACTGACTGTGAGAAGTTAATGACCGTGTTGCTGATATTTATTGTCTGACGTAAAGGTTATAATTAAGAAATGTCTTTTTGTTATGATCAGAATAGCCTCCGTTTTATCACAATGATCATGATGATGAAGAAATATAGAAGTTTTACACACAAACTCCAGGGTATAATAAATATGGTGAGTAAGAAAGACATCCTCATTATCCAAACAGACTGGAATGATAAAGTTGTCAAAAATGCTCCAACAGAGTGTTATAATAGTCTTGTTAATTAAAGGAGAATAACGTAAGATGTTAGAAGGTATTCAGATGGGCAATACACAGTTGCCCTGAGCATCTCGAAAATTTATGAAAAGAGCAAATATGTGTATTTTTACGAAAGATAATAAAATAAATGTATTATGTATAGTTGTATTAGATTGAAATTAAATATATGTCTATTATATACTCTATATTACCGATATACCGCTATTTGTATAAAGTTTTCATTAACAAGGAATTCGACAAGCCTCGTTTTCCTTTGAATGAAAAATCTTTACACCTCGTGGAATATCATTCATACAGCATGCATATATTTCATATCATAACGAAACGCATCCTGAAAGGTCATACAAGTGCAGGGGAGAACCACGTTGTAGTTATTTCAAAAGCAATCATTAATGAAGTTAAAGCTAAAACACTTGTTAAATACTATTTGGAATATACATGTTATTACGTTTTTGACATAGACCTAAAAAACGTTATGAAAATTTGAACGAGAGCAGCAGATAGAGGTTACAGGCGAAACATCAATCGAATTAAATGGTCACCAGGTAAATACATATTCATAACATGGACACATTAATAATTAAAAGAATTGTCTGACCGATAGATTATACAGTCAATATATCAAAGCTTCTTTACGTCTGATATATAATTCTCAGTTTAAAAATAACTAATAATCTTATGAATAATAATTTCAAACATCAACTGTGATTCGCAAAAGTCTATATATAAACTAGTACTGCTTTTTAAGATGTATTAATAATAAAATCGCCCTTTTACCATCTTTTTAAAGCAGTCTGTGACTTGCTGGTCTACTCGAAAAATGTGCAACTGTTTCACAAGAATACGTTTTGTTTATGAATGAATGTGTACACAAAACTGAATGTATGCAACGGTTTTAATTCAAAATCTAACCCTTTCATTTCATTAGAAAGCGCGTGGAAAGTAACATACAGCCTTAATTTATATAAATCTGTAATATGAAACTCAGTATCCAGCTGACTGTGCAAATGTGACACAAACGTTTGCATCCTTTCGTCCTCATCCGAACTGACCCAATTACATACAACTTTGATATTTATCAAGCGTTGCCTTTCAATTTAAATTGCATATTTCACTTTTATATCAATGCTCTAGGTCTAATATTACGTCTTAAACTTTGAATGCTATTTCATCTCAAATGTTTGACAAATAACGTCCAAGTAATATCAAAGACTTTCAAAAAAATGATTCCAAACTCTTCCTTGTTTTGCGCTCATCATTTTGAGGCTAGTGTTAGGACTGGTCTGTTTGGTTTCAGGATAATGTGACTGGGTGGGTCATCAATCTACATGTCTGCGACAATAATGTTTGAGTGTTAGAAAACACAATAAACTGTGTCACGTTGTAAGGATTAACCAGATTTCAACCTGTATATGTTAGACCCTGAGGGTAGTAAGTTTGCGCCGTAAATACACATGGAAAAGGTCGATTCGGCAAATAATGGGATGTCCTGCAAGTTGTGTGACATGGTCATAAAACTAGTGACACGCGCTTTTTTGCCAAAAGCCAGTTACGTTTACAGGTAATTGGTGGAATTAAGTGTTAGTATGAATCCGCCCATGACAGACTGTTGTGAGGGGCAGTGTTTGCTAATTACATGAATCAACATCCAACCGGAATTGAGTAATGCGTGGCTATCGCATGTTAAATCTATTATCTTGAGAACTATTGGTCAGTAGACCAGTTTGCGTGAATTAAGGGACGATAAGCTACTCCGACATCATTTGAAATTGGGGGGAAACTTGTAGCATGATATTTACAAGGCGCTTCAGTAGATGAAGAGTTTAGGGACCAAAGGGAATTACAGCAGTGTAGTTGTCCCAAATCTTTGTGAGACAAAGGAAAAGGAAAAACGAAGGCAGAATTTAGGCGGGCTGGCAAGAATCTTATTACTAGTCCATAGATAGATCATACGGATGAGTAGAAACACAGGGCAGGAGGAAAATCTATCACCCTAAGTCAGATGATGAATTAGGCCGTCACTTGGTGGAGTGGAAAACGAATGACAGGGTTTTAAATTTAATTTTATTTGAGAGATGACTGTTATTGAATTCAATGAAATTGTTGTTATTTGAATTTCACATTTTTATATTCATTAATTTATCTGCCGGCTCCGCTGGCTGATGGTTCAGTGAATTGCTTCTCCTTATCACCATTTTAATTGCTGACATAAAGGAGCCTTTATAAACTCTCATCCTGCAGACATCGACATCGAAGATATGCGACAGTAAAATTGTTATCAAAACGTTGAACATCTAAATTACACCTCCCAAAACACACATAAAACAAGTGGATGTAGATGTGGGATACAACTAGGAAGCCTGAGTTTGACTTACGCGTGTCCCAATTCGTGTGCTGCAGTTCTGGTGGTAATAAAAAAAGTCATTTACACGGACGATCGAAACTCTGCGACCAACGTCACGGACACCCGAAGTGATGGCACGACCTGAAGGGAAACAAAGAATAACGACTAGATTTTATGGTGACATTCATAAAGGATAATATTGGTATTTCTCAGTTGTAATAATCTGGTTCACTTTGTTTAATTAAACTCATGCTATCAAGTCAGATAGTTTCTTATTTTTCACGTAATTAAATTAAACTTGTGCACGTACAAAAATATCGTCAATTAGTCACATAGTTGTTAAAAAAGAACATATATTTGAAGCACTAACATAATACGTTAAATAATATAACCGTGGAATGACATGGTCCAACAATGTTATATAATCCGCATTTATTTTCGCAAGGTGTTCAAGATTGAGCTATCGGTACTTTTTCATACAAACGTATTTATTGAGAATACATACACGCCCTGAGTAAATAGTAATAAAATATATTACTGCTGTACCTGGTAAAGGTAAGAATATGTTATTTTCATAGTGTGAAGTGCCAAATATTTCGTCACTAAAGTCCATTAATTAATTCTTAGTCTAGCCAACAATTAACTGTTAACTGGTGGTAGAGTTTGCACTGAGATATGATTGTCTAAACTCGGGTCACGCCATTAGTGTGTTTATTTTAAAAACGACCTAGCTGTATGACAGGCTAGAAAGGCGAAAATCACACGAAAACTGTCAAACGTGATTTGAGAGAAACGACCGGGTGTTGAATAACCCAGGTGGCATTTTTGTAACATTGATAAAGCAGTTTTCCAAATGTCTGTTGGAATAACATTTATTCCGATTGGTCACTATGGAATGAGGGGTGTGTCGACCCCTGAATCTTGGGGGGAATATACTCTTTGATTTAATGAATTTTTGGCAGTCTTGAAAATTCTCTGCGAGAGAGAAGAACAGGAGTAGAAAATATTTAGTAAAGACTCCGGGCGTGACTTTAGAAAAAAGACGTCAGAAATTGTGGTTCCATTGAAAATCTATAATCTTGGAACGATTGAAAGACGCCAAAAACACAATGTATTTAAGTCAAATTCACACGTATCATAATGTACTTGGATATCATATTTCTTCGTTACAGATGCATGATGTGTGGAGATTTCGTATGAATGGTTTGGTTATACATTGATTTAGTAATGTACTTTTGAATTATGACTTTGAATTTTCACCTTATATCCGTAGGTAGGTTAATGGGTGCTGTAGAGAACCCGCTGCGTATATTTATGATTGGAAAGTGCTACAATAATTTTGAATTGATTATATTAGAGAATATTGATTGTGTGCTACGATTTGCTGTTTCACTTTACGTAATGATTTACGGGAATATATGTGACTTCCCCAAATTCTGATGTCGATAATTAGCGGTATAGTTGTATTGATCTGAAGACTTGTGTAGTATGTGCTAGCCGTATAAAGATTATCACTGGTAGTAAGATCTGATTGTTCGAACTAGAAAGACGGACGGACAATCTCCACTCTTAAAGCATAACTAGACACTTAGGGATTTTACCCTTTTCTTTTAAAGGAAAATAGTTTGTTTTGAGAAAGATCGAAAGGAGGTAAAAAGAATTTAGAAGTCAGTCAGAGTTGTGAGGATTCCATATTCATCCAGACAGCAAGTTAAAGTGGAGACGCAAGTGGATAAAGAAAACCAGTCAAGGTCATGAGAATTTACCAAGTAGTCCAATGTTAATGAACACTCGATTTCTTAATGAAATTTGCTATCAGCTATTAACGGCTAAATTTGTCTAAGTTTATAAGTATTTGAAATTTAATTAATGTATTAATTGTTTTAAAACTTCGGTTTTAGAGTGCTTCTGGACTAAGAGTATTCAGAAGGAATGAAATTGTAATTTAATGTGTTTTTAATTCTCTTGATTTAATTTTGATTAAATTCTTTATTTATCTTTACGGGGGCTCGTGTGTTGTCTTTGTTCTAGATATCGTCTCAGATTACCATATTCAGTCTATAACCGGGCAAATCACATCGTAGAGGTCATTCCTTAGATAAACGAGTATTAGCGGGATACGATTTTTGGGCGTTTGTTTTTCCAAGTTGCGCAATACCTCTGACAAGTGGCTTGTGCAATAAGGTACCAATAACGCATGATAACCGGCCCCCCGTTACACATAGTAATAAAAGGCAATAATAACACGAATAATAAACACATGATATGGTCTTGTGCCGAGTGTTTGATGTCCTTTCGAAGTAATATATTTTACTGGGGATTAGTGGTGGAATATCATTCAAAGAATCAATGTATATTATTAGGGGTAAATCAAATCGCCACAAAGGAGGATGAATGGAAAGATAAGTAATATCCATATACTTGTCAACAGAATACATTGCTTCTGGTGGATGTTACATCGTGATCAATTAGAAATAATGAATAATGAAATATGATGGAACATAAAACTATGTTACTACGGTAACCAAAAAGGTGATTTTGTGGGAGTCGTGTTTTTATTGATGTTGCTGTTGAACATATTAAGCAACAAGGATTTAATTCAATTTCCAGGACATTTTACCAGATGGTACATCAAGCTATTACTATTTAATTTGTCTATAAACTGACGAGAGAGAGAGAGAGAGAGAGAGAGAGAGAGAGAGAGAGAGAGAGAGAGAGAGAGAACATAAATCAAAAGAAAACCTTACATTTTTTGGTAGGAGAATTTTTATCAAGTGTGAATAGTTGTATATTACATTAATTCAGTGACCAAAACTTTGCAAAATACGTAATGAAATTCTTTGATTCTTCTGAACATAACTTAGCAGGGATATTTCTGTCACATGATATTGCAGGTAATTCATATGAAGGACTTGGTAGAGAGAGAGAGAGAGATGAGAGAGAGAGAGAGAGAGAGAGAGAGAGAGAGAGAGAGAGAGAGAGAGAACTACCTTCAAATTCACTATCTTCAGGGAGACCGGAAGATATCACATGCCTAGTAATACAAAAATATGTCGTACCATGTGTTACGTTACGAAATACCAAGATTATGCATTTACAAAGATTTACTAACGGATACTAAAGACCGTATGTGGTGAAAACTTGAAACTTTTCTAAAGAGATGGTAAGTGTTATAAAGTCTGAGAGTTAGCTAGGATATATTCATGTATCAATCAACTGACAGCCATCCTTTAATCCGACAACAAAATGATAAACAAGGCAGATATACTAAATATTTCCCTAATTTTCACAAGCCTTGTGAAATGAAATGACATGAGTATTATATATTGTGATTGTTACAAATACAATGTAATTTAGCTACTATTTAGCGTAATATTTGTATAGCAGAAGCTGTATTAGAATCGACATCAATTGATATAAGACCTTTCAACTCGAATGGTTTTCGTTCTTTAGAATTGGATTAGGCTAGGATGTGTGTGACCAATCCACTGTATTGGATTCAATACAATACTTCGACATTGCTTCCTTTGCTTTATGAGCTTTTGTAATAACTCTGTCTTTTTTATCGTACTTATTTGTAACCTGCAGCATTGAACAATACACCCTAACGAACAAAAAAATATTTAATTCAATACCCTGACATACGAATATTATCACTTTGAGAGTTTGTCTTTAGGTATTGCTTAATTTTAAACTTGCATATACATAACGAACAACTTTGTTTACAGTTAACACAGATAGGAAGATATTTAAATTCAGTTTCGTCATGCTTGTATCTAAAGATTGGAACAGTTTGAAATATGAAAGTACTTGTTCGAAGCTTTGAAGAGTGTCGTAGCACAACATGACTGTGAAAAGCATGTTAAACATTAAAGTTTGAGTCAGGGAATATATAACATCTATTAGGACAGCAATGTCCCAAGTTTCACATTTTATTCATCAAGATAACACTTCAAAATCACTTGAATATGCATACAATTCTTAAACGT
Source organism: Unio pictorum (assembly GCA_030141615.1). Taxonomy (NCBI): domain Eukaryota; kingdom Metazoa; phylum Mollusca; class Bivalvia; order Unionida; family Unionidae; genus Unio; species Unio pictorum. The sequence goes on along the minus strand of JARLTB010000220.1, from coordinate 14,113,565 downwards.
GTCAATTAATATCAGGTATCTGTGGATTTTGTAATCTTTAGCAACCGTTTTGTCAGAATTGTGCTTGTTATGTTTCTTTATGCTAATCGTCAATTTATCTATATCCCTTACTTACACACTCATAACCCTGCAAGATGCTTTCCATCTGCACAAAATAATTTGCGCTATGTTGTGTCAACAGTAAATATAACATGTTTATCAATAAACCAATTGTTTAATAACAAAGTTCGCACGTCTCTCGACCAATTAAAGGTTTCGGTTGTTTAACTTGAAAATGAAGAATGCATTTATCTACTTTCGTTTAATAACGGCTACTGCCTTAATGTTTAATGGTAACATCAAAACCGGAATGTGTGTGAAGAAGCGTGCAAAGTGTTCTGAGTCTGCCAGTTTTAATAATTTTATTCTGTATTGCTTTTCACGTTCTTCTCTCCGTATAAACATTTGCTTGACACTTTCTTACATTTCTATCGGTCTGTATATGTCCTCTTATTTTTCGTGCCTTTATATATGTGCATTTAAATCTAATTTTACTCTCTCTCTCTCTCCATTTATAATTGTATTTCCATGTTACCAAGCATCTGCAATGTGATAGTCCTTTTTCTTTTTCTGACTTGCTATATCTATCATTTTGTTTTGAATCTATATATTTATTATTCCTATTCATCTGGATGTTAAGACCTTATTTGTATAAGTGTTCAAATAACACACGGTATAGACAAATCAGTCTTATCCAAAGAGCAGTTATTCAAAATTTCTTTTCCAGTCAATGTTTACGCAACACAGCTTTCATCGCCTGGATTGTTAAAAATATTTAAATTACAGAAACACCTGTTTTCTTTCCTCGGTTGGACGTTAAACAATGTTGACAACTTTATATAACAATCTTAAAGCTAGCTGCTTTCACTAAATATTTTTCAACGTTTGTTTACTAAATAGTCTGAACGGCGAATATGAAAGTTCCGAAACTGACGATTTAAATACAAATGATAATGCCCTTCAAAGTATCTAACTAATCAGATCGCGAATGATCCCTAAGATCCTCCAGTTATATTTATGACTCAAGCTTTTATAATATGTAGCAGAAAGGAGGTGGAACTAAACTATTTGAGAACAAATTAACAAGCATTTTCCTTTCTCTCCAACTCACAATGATACAATTTAGAAGACACTTTTAGCGTTGCTTACTAGATCACAAATAATATGTCTGACTATACGACAATCATCCAACTGAGAAGAAATATGAAATTTGGAGACACGTATTATTGTGTAGGCATGACAACCTGATGTATTACATTCTGCTTGACTACGACTAATACATGAATGGTTAGAGTCCACAACAGTTTCCAATATATCATTATTGAAAGATCGATGATTACACCTCATTTCTGATCTGAGTTCCACTATCAAAGAGTCACGTAAGCATCGAATCAGATTGGCATTTTATATGAGCTAAGCCACTTTTCCACGGACGCGATGACGCAGCCGAACTAGTTTGGACGTGAAGTAAATATTATATTACCATTCAATTGTTTAGCTTGAATTATAAACACAGTAGTCGTGTTAATTCAATATTTATTTCTTAGTAAAAGGAAACATTGCTAGATGAAGATTGGATTAAATACAAATTAAAACTAGTTTAAGGGAGATTTTGAGATAACGATTGCCTCAAATACAATTTATGTTAGATTTTTGTGTACAAAACAAACTGTTTATAATTGTTTTGTAGCCACCCGTATTTGCTATAAGGCTGCATATAAACGTATATTCTTGATTTGTATTTAGCTATACATTTTGATGACGTAATTGATGCTGTTGTATCAATGTGTTAAATACATACATATTTAATGAGTCTATTATATCGAAGAAGGTATATTGAACGAATATGTAATGGTTTCAAAAAATGTATTCCTTTTGACGGCTATAAGGAAGACAAATTATTGATCAAAACAATTAGAACTTAATTAGCTTTGCATACACCAAAAGCAGTACACACAACATTCTTTTCCAAGTCAGTTTGAACTTGATAACTTCTAAAAATCGTGTTGTATAAGCCTTTTAGAAAGAACTTGAATAATGAGAAATCAAAGCTAACAGTTGTGCATAGCATAGGTATAATGCTATTGTAAAAAGAACTATATATATATATAGATTTATGTCTCAACTCGACCAATGTAGGTACGCAAGAAAACCCGGAAGAAGCGTCTCGTGAGTGACTTTCTTTCTGAGGTCTTCATGGATACGTCCTCATTTCTAATATACTAACCGTACGATATATATATATATATATATATATGTATAAGACAATATATAATATTCATATTAACACATACTATCTGCATCCTGCACATGTTTGGATAGACATTGCATAACTACTCTTACCTCCTGAAGAGAATGACTTGGTCGTATTGCGTTATAGAGTGATGTAAGACGTGAATGTCATAGAATGCAAGTTCTTGTAAATATTTATTTGCATCAATCCTTGATTGTCCTTCAAGTCGAATGATTGTAGAATTAATGTGTGGAAATTGTTCTTCCTTCTAAAATCAAAAGAAAGAGGAAACATAGAAATGCACAATGATCTGGTTTAAATATTTGTCTCGGTCAATCACAGTTTTCTTCTGCCATTTACCTGCAATTGTGGCACTATATGTGAAAACTGATGTTCCGACGATAAACATTAGAGGTAACAACGTGTACTAAACTTATATGGTAACATCACATTTTCCAACGTAAGTGCAAATATGTCATTCTCATACTGAGCAATATGGTGGTACAATGTTGTATTATTGTAGTGTACATAAACAGTATGAGAACGTCTTACAGATGCAATCATTTATAGAGTGAAATAAAAGAATCACGGATGAAGAAATGATAACTGAGTTTAAAAAATTCCCTCCTATTGCTGATAAACTTGTTGATATTGTTGTTATTACTGCTGGATTTTAGAGAAATGTTCGTCATATGATATCTACACATCACTGCCAGTATATGTCCTAGACTGAAAACACTGGAAGATCCTGACTCAATTTGAAGCTACTGGGAAGCAATTATACCTTCATTGACCGAGGTACGACACGAGCGCACACCAACATATGTGCGCTGCATGAGTGGTAGGCAAGAGCCAGAAACCTATACCACTATTTTACCTGAAGCTACCAATTAAGAAGATCATGAATAAGTGATATGTTGACAGGCAAAACAATTGTGCTTGTCTTAGAATGAGAACATTTCAAATTTAACCAAATATGCTAGATTTACCAAGTACGTAACGTAAAGATTTCTTTTTCAGTGTCAGTTTTCTTTATTACAATCTATGAATACAATTAATTTATCTTGTTTATGCTTCGCATAGCTGCTGGTATAATGGTTGTGTTGTGTAAAAAAGCTCCCTTGTTATTTCCTAAAGTGATATGTTGTACTTTTATGACATAATATATTTTGTGCTCTTTCCTTGATAATGTTTATATTTGTCGGATTCAATCTCTCTTATTTCATACTTAACGGTTAAACGGTTGGCAGTCAATTTCCAAATCATAGTTGTCATATTTGTTCTTACTAGGTGATATGTATTGAAGTAAATCATCATAAGATTTTGCCTAAATATTTTTATCAAGTATGTATGGCGGTGAATGCTCTTTACATAAAATTTCATTCCTACCCCAGTTAGCTTCGAAAGTGTCATCAGAGTAACAATATGGAGTCAGCGTTAAAACTAGATTTAGCTGTTTTATCTGAGGTATCTGTATGACCAGACCATGGTCCTATTCAGCTCAATTAGATGAGCTAGCGATATTAGAATTATCACTGCAAATACTAACATTACCTACACCATTTTGTCTACCTGTGTTTCTGTAACTGCTTTTTTTTACTCCATATGAACAATTTATGATCGTTTCATTCATATATATATATATATATATATATATATATATATAAAATAGACAAACTAGTTTTAAAACGACTAGAGTTGTATAGATTGGTTTGTGTCTTGCATCTGCTTGTACCTTGTACAATTAAAAGCTTTAACATATTCAGTACATTTAAACATTTCTATATTGTGATATCTTGGTACTACACCTCAAATAAAAATACAGCATGGGGCTAATGTATGGAGTATATTATTATTACGTTTTACATTTCAGACATTATTTTAATACATTTTAAGTTCCCGTCCATCCATCACACACGAGGTATTATGAGGAGTATGAATTAAGTATTGCTATGTCATATACGTGTATAAATGTATGTATGTATGTATGTATGTATGTATGTATGTATGTATGTATGTATGTATGTATGTATGTATGTATGTATGTATGTATGTATGTATGTATGTATGTATGTATGTATGTATGTATGTACGTACGTACGTACGTACGTACGTACGTGTGTGTGTGTGTGTTTGCTATACTTGCGAGGACTTGAGTTGGGTTGCACACGAACATCTCGAGGACTGTACTACATTTCGAGGACTTACACACTAGTCCTCGAAATGATATATCGGAAAACGGTTGAGAATCATCCTATGAGATGAACCACGTGTTTTTGTAAAAGTCCTCACGAAGTCGGTAATGCTTGACATAAGAGTTACACTCGTGTGTATAGGTCACACAATTTGAGGCCGTCCTTTTCGCGGTTTAGAGGCTTGACCTAGTGTGCAAACTATTAGCCAATCAGAAGGCGTGTGATCTCAGACTGTCATCCAATCAGAACATCGCTTCTTTGCAGTGTAACTGTACATTGTATGCAGATAAATGTGACTTTTAAAAATAATTACTGGTTTAAAAAAATAATTTTATAATAATTGCAAACTTGCGATGCCTGAACAGAGTGCAGTATTTTAAACCCGGGGCTTCCGTTTGTGCGGTGTCTTGGCGCGTTTTTTATTTTTTTTATATTGCTTACATTGATTCCATTCCTGCAAGGATTAGCCTTTTTATAATACACTACAGTAAATTCTTGGAAGATTGCAGGACATGCTGAATCAAACTGGTAAGTAATAAAACAATTCTTTTTCAAGTTGTTAACTGTATTCCTCCAAAATAGCTACTAGTTTTTTATAGCTACGATGTCGTAGCTTCAACTTGATTTGTTGTGTTTGAGTGTCCACGACGTAGGAGTAAGGGTACAACTAGTTTTTATATTATTATAATTATTATTTGTGAGAACTTGGTTTTATCCCATTTTCAGCATTGAATTTATATTGATGTCAGTACATCTCACGTATATTTTCGGAATTCCACGCTATGCAGTGGTGAGTGGTGCAGAGAGAGCGAGAGACAGAGGGGGTGGGGATGGGTAACCATCTTTCCATCGTTGTAGTCATTCAGGATGACACCACCTAAGAGTGGGTGTGAGTTAATGTCACAATATTATGGTGAGTGTATACAGTAATTTACCCAGAATCAAGTGTCTGTGGTTAATGTGTATGACCCTGGAGAGAGAGAGAGAGAGAGAGAGAGAGAGAGAGAGAGAGAGAGAGAGAGAGAGAGAGAGAGAGAGAGAGAGAGAGAGAGAGAATTTTTATCAAGTGTGAATAGTTGTATATTACATTAATTCAGTGACCAAAACTTTGCAAAATACGTAATGAAATTCTTTGATTCTTCTGAACATAACTTAGCAGGGATATTTCTGTCACATGATATTGCAGGTAATTCATATGAAGGACTTGGTAGTTTTTGAGCTTTTTTATAAAGCTTCTAATTTCTGATGAATAGAAAAATTGCGAATGGGTTGTTGAAAGAACCAAAGACTGATTATCATGACTCCTCTCAACATAGGACTTGATAAATTGTCCTCAAAATAAAGAAACGACGTAAAGCACAAAGTTTATGTATAGATGACATTCAGCGTGCTAACTTTTCAGATAACTGGTTTAAATATAATCTCTTTGATTTTACTGACCTGTTGTACCTTAAGAATCATTCATTTTCGGTTTCTTTTGCAATCCAGTATTTGTCATTATCACTACAAACATCATCATTATCCAAAGTCTGTCTTATTATTCTGCAGTGTTGCTTGTCAATTGATTTGTCCTTTTGTTGATATTTAACACAGATATGTATCATAGCTAGATAGTATGTCATGTGAAGCGAACATTTTCTGTGTTTTGTTCTATGTATTTGATATGTAGCTTTTGTAACTTCGGAAAATATGATGAAATCATTCGCAAATAAAAATGATAGCTGGTTATTGTCACATATTTGATAGGTTCCAGTTTTAAATTTCAGAAGATAGTTTGGTTACCTTGTTATATTTTTTTTATTAATGAAAACAATTGGCAAGTATCCAGTTCATACATTTTATGTAATATAAAATAAATTTGAACATTATCTTTACAGATATTATTGAAGACCTTCAAGATGGTTGTTCAGTGGAGGAAGAAGAATAAAAGACATAATTTTGTGAAGGTATTGTATTACAGTTGATGCTTTTGGAGATTAGCACTGGAAATAAGTTGATGTGCAATGCTTACCAAAATAAAAGATACTGATATGATCCTGACAAGCCACTAAGACTATGAATTCACTATCTTTATGTTTGTCACACACAACGACTTTCCAGATCCTATGATTATTCATACCGGGAAACAATAGATGCTTGTATATTAAGTATATGCACTTATGTAATATCTATTGAACTATTAGTGTCACATGTTATGTAAGTGTATCATACTGCAATGTTTGGACCCGTTGCTGCATGCTTATAACTATATTTCAGAGCATAAGAGCACTGATAGAAATATATTTTTACAAAACCACAAGATTTTTACATTATAATGAAAGAAATTACTGTCAATTACTAACATCTGTACTATAAAGATTGTTTATTAAAATCAGTGATCCCAAACAATTTAACTTTATTTTATGTCATAACTCATTGCTTCAGTAAATGTAATTAATATATTGTTAATGGCACAGTAATCCTTTTGTGATTTGATGTGTACCTAGAGAATGTTAACAACTGATCTTGTTTCTTTCTTTCCCAGGCTAAATTTCATATACTATATGGCCGTAATGCTGAGGTTAAACTTTTTACCTAATGTTTACTGTGTTTGTAATTGATATTCACTTGTAGCTGTTGCTGTTAAAGCAAACTAAATAGTATCGTAAACTAATATAGTTGTTAGCGTGAACCCAAGATCCTAATTTCAATGTTTCCTTTTGGCAGTATTGGTTTTTTCACATTTCTTAAATGGTAAACAGTTGAATAATTTGTAGTTAAAATAGTATCAATGTTTGGTGAATCTATCATCCAAAATGAAGAGCGATTATTTGTTTTGTAGGTAAAAGCTGCAAATATGTTGTTAAGGCAGAGAAGAAGAAAACAGCAAGAGTACCATGGCTAAAGAAGGATAAGGCAGCTGTAGAAAGACAACCTGGACAATTAATCAGAACAGCTTCATTACTAGGAATAATAGCCTGCGAAGAGGCAAAGAGAAAGATGCCTATTCTGGCAAGTAGTCCATGGACCCAGATAAAATATTTTATAAAATATTTAAAATATAAACCTTCTATGTTAAAGCTAAAGAACTAAAACAGTTGCCTAAGAATTTCACAGAGATAATAAATATTTGCTGGCATTCAAGTCCATAATGTTGGATCATAAAGTCTGGGCTTTGTCTTATACTCTTCGTCAAGCTATATATGGAATTTGCCATTCAAATAATGTTTTCGTTCAGTTTTCATTCAAAAAGTTAGAACCCGATATTAGAAGGCTGTCAAAATATATACATGCATTTCAGTATTAAATTCTGGTGCATCTTATGTAATTGTGCGAAAGCAGCATGTACTAGTAATTTGATTACATATAATAGATAAGTTAGAAAATGAATATCCATGACAAAGACAGGTATTCAATCCATTTTTATTTTTTGTACCTTGTGATATAATATGGCCTGATATGAGAGATTTCCGGCGAATTGTAGCCTGCATTAAAGTTAGATGACAATAGTGATCATACTCCTTTTACAAAGGCAATGCACCATTATCAATTGATATTACTGTCAATAATTCCTTCTAGTCTAAATTATGGTATCCATTGTCTCAAAAACAAAATCGTTTGCAGTGTTAATTATATGCTCATTAAATATAGTAATGATTTAGTCCGGTCACTCTTGTCAAAACTGGTGTGAGCTTAATGTTTGGCAGACCAGATCAAATTGAAAAATTAGGGTACCAATAGCTGCCAACCGTTTTTCAGTGATTTACAAATTCACGCCTTTATGCCAAAAATTAATTAATTCCCCAATGTTCAATTATTTCAAGTATTTTTTAAATTAACTGATTTCTCATTAAACGCTAGTTATGATATCAGTAACATTTGTTTTGTATCTTATATGTTTTCAGCATGTTTTTTTATGTTTTCCAATTTCATTGTTTTTCTGTAGTGTAGTAATATCATTATAGATGGTGTAAGGTGCTTAGAGCTTCGAAAGATTAGGGAATTTAGGTGCTATACAAAGTCCTCATTATTATTATTATTATTTATTATATCGGCAGTTGCTTACTAGGTCTGGCACAACTGGTCGTTGTCGAAGTGAACTATAGCTGATAGGTACTGTTTTTACCCCGGTAGCAAACATTTTAAGGTATTTTAATATATATATATATATATATATATATATATATATATATATATATATATATATATATATATATATATATATATATATATATATATTAGTCCCACTCTTGAACGGCCCTCCCTGACCAGTAGCCACTCGCTTCTTACGGGCAGAATCCCATGGCACCAACGAGTTTGTATTCAAAAGCAACCCTCAAGAACAGCCGATTCTCTAACGCAGCCTGCATTTTAGTACAAAATATGTAAAATGTCCCTTACATGAGCGGCCACTTCTATTTCTTCAAATGTATCCAGAACCAATTATTAATTCAAATCTTGATGTAAGGTAAGCAATTGATTATCTCTATCATCGATATATGTCTCCCTGTGTCAAGTTTCCATTAGAAGTGTTGACTAAAGATTAATAGTACATGTTCAAAAAAAGGCCTTGTTTACACAAAATTGGTTCATTAATGTTTTGATAGAGTTTGGGGCTTAACACATATGTTGAGTTCTTCTCTGATAATTATAACTAGTTTTAATTGCTAAGATCGTAACGGGGTCAGCATAGGCTATAAATAGATTTTGTGCATTGGCACACACATAGAACTTTGAAGAAAACAGGGTACAATAGAGAGACCGAAAAATCACGTGACAATACAATTATGGCTTCCTTTATGAAAACTGCATTTCTTCCACTTGACACAAGTTTTGTCTGCATAATTAAATCACATACAGTTAGCAACACCAGAATAAATCATTATCAAATATTAACAAGTCATCACGTTAACAGAGATGTATGTACAAAGATGTAAATGACGTTTTTGAATGTATTTTCATTGCGCATGACACCAATACCCGTTCGCATATCACACTTACGTCAAGATATAGAACTATTAACATATATTCAGTTGAAATAAGTTTGTTAATATTACAATAAGAACATTTAATGATTAATGTTACATTTAAACTAAGATATTAAATGCTTTGAAGTATATAGCTTTCAAACTATGTACATTACATATACTTCGCATAGAAATGTATTCCCCCCTCTGGAAAGGCCACCCGTCTTACAAGGACACTTTCAAGGTACAGAAGGGATGGCTGTATAAGAGGGGGACTACTGTATATAAAATATTAGTTTTACAAATGCTTTAGGTGGCCCAAGTGGTCTAAAGCGCTCTCCATTATTATGGGATTGTGGTCTGAATTAAAGATTTACTTGCATCCAAAATTGAAGAGCTTGACAACATGTCAATCTATGAACCTCCGAAACTAACGATTTGTCAACGGACGTGCTCCGTACGGCATGAGCAATATTAACTTTGTTTGTTTGGTTAGGATTTTTAATGTAGCTTTAAAAGAAATTCAGTCATTTTGCTATGATGTCAGCAGTGAGGCAGTTTATAGTGATGTCACTGGGGCATCATGCCACAGACATGTCATGCTTCACAGTCACATTATCCTGACATCAGGCCAACCAGTCCTAACACTAACCTCTTAATACTGAGCTTCAAGCGAGGCAGCTGTTAGTACCATTTGTATAAGTCTTTTTTTATGACTCTACCGGGGATCGAACCCACGACCTCCCACTTCCGCGGCGGACGCTCTTACCACAAGTTAAAACTAGATTATGTTATTGATGATTGGAATGGAATATTTTTGTTTACCTCGTGATATGGGAATGAAAACTGGTAGTATTATTGAATACAACAGCCATTTGACACGCTTACATACGGACCTGGTAAATAATACAATACCAGTGACTGAAAAGCAGTCAGTAACAATTCGTAAAGAAGAGAATGTGATTAGCAGTTATGATAACAAAAGGTTAAAAATGGTGCGAGATTGTAATTGGTCTATTCTTATCTCGACAAAAGGATAAACAGTGAGAGATTGTAATTGGTCTACAGTTAAAACAGCTGATGATTAAAAAACAGAACTAATTTACTTAATTCACGAAGCAAGTAAACAAGTGTCTATTTTTATGTATGTGGTTGCGTGATCTGACAAATGTTAACATGAGTTTTGAATCGCATACAACAAGTTAATTACGGCCAAAAATAATCAGAATGTCATCATCAGTTAATTAAGGAACAAGTTGTCCAGCTTATTTTAAACGCCATCTTTTATACAATTCCAGAAATAAACAATCAGTGATGCTTGTGCTTTTAATCTAACTCGAAAAAATAATGTCAGTATTTAGATCTCTTGGTTTACATTGTCAACTGATGCCTATGTGTCACCAACTGGTGCTTATGTGTCACCTTTACCCGTCCATTTCCTCCTATAAGACATTTTACCAAATTTATTATGTTTAGACCAAGGGTTTTCTGATGCCATGCAAAAAGATGTATTTGCTTGTTGCAGGTGTCACACCTTCTCGTTGAAAAATCGTTTTAACCTTTCGCCAAAAAGTAAATTTTGTTATGTTATTAAAAATTGGTATTTAAAAGTATTTTATAAATCTGTTAAATGTTCAGTTAAATGTTTTTTGTTTGTTTATATTTTAAAAGTCCGTAAAATGTATCACAATTAGCTTTTCTTAGTTTATAGTTTGGTTAGAATTCCTCACTTTAAATAATATGCGATATCAGGCTGTTTAATAAATATACTTGCTTACTTTAAATAGTTAGCGATTGCAGACTGTTCAACAAATCCCACTGCATACTTTTGCTACTTTGTGATAACAGGTTGTTGAATAAATATTGTTGCTTACTTTCAATTCTTTGCGATTACATATTGTTTATTAAATACCATAGAATACTTACTTTTCATCTTTGTTTTGTCCTAAAGGCATATAGCTTACTTTTAAAACCACGATATTTTTGTATTCAGCTAATTACACGATCCGAGTTTTTTTCTTCTTCCTCATATGAGGAACACCAAAATATCATCTTTTTGTAGTTACGTGTATAAAAAAAATGGTCATTTTAAAGTGTATCTGTTTCTACAGGTCTGCATTAATACAAAGAAATCTATATCTGCCATCAAAATATAATGCTCTTAATATGTTATGTTTTTTGGGCTTGCTGCAGTAGAATACGTAATTGACTAACAAAAAGCTTACCTTTAAATGTTTTCTTTGGAAATGATATATCCTTTCGAAGTTTAATACATTTTTCTTTAGAGTACTAATCTTTGTACTTGCTTACTGGTTTTAAATTGACCCACCAGTTAACTGTACACAAATATATTCATCAGTTTTAAGAAATACGTTTTATTCTTCAAAAGTATTTATTTCTTTGCTTTAAAGTTGTATGGATTTCTGTGGATGATTTCAAGCATTGTTCTTGAATATACTGTTCTATGTATCTATTTTAATTTAAATTCTCACTGAACATAAAATTGGAATTCCGACAGTGGCTAATGTATGGACTTGGTTTTGTATATGTTTTTGTGGTTTTTTAAGGTACTCGATAGTTTAGGTGCTGAAGGCCTGGTACATTTTATCTTCTAATAATTTCATTTTCATTTGTGACAAGTCAACCGATTTAGGGAAATATTATTTTTCTTCTTCTTCTTCTTCTTCTTCTTCTTCTTCTTCTTCTTCTTCTTCTTCTTCTTCTTCTTCTTCTAGTGGAATGGATACTCTCTAAAATAGTAGTGCAAATGTGTCAGTCAGTGTCTGCGTGGGTTCGAGTCTCAGATTGGGCCAATGAGGGTATGTGAGAAAGCTTGCCAGTAACTTCTCATGGGTCAGTGGTTCTTTCCAGGAGTTTTCCTGGGTTTTTCCTCCACCATTAATAATGGCTGCCATGTATAGCATATCGTGTGCTAAAAATAGTATTATACCCTTCAACAACAAAAAATGCTTTAAAGATAAACTGGTGCCCAACCAAAATGTTGTTCCTCACATGCACCTGCAACTAATCTCGAAATTGTCTCACCATTTTCTCTGACCCTTGTTACCCCACTTTTACTTTGGAATTTGTTTATTGTCCATGTCACGTGACTATATGGCCTAATTGACATGTAGGTGGCGAGATTTGTATAGTCATGTCATTGGGACAAAAATGGCCAGATCCAGGTCAAATTTCAGCAAGAACGCATTTTCATCTCGCCTGTCAGCAGATTAAAGACATGACGAATGCTATGTTCATGATTTTTGAGAAAATAAATAATTTTCCTATCAATTCCAAGCAGTTATATCTCAAGGAAATGTCTTTGAAGTTTGCTATGCTAGCTAGTAAGAGGCGACCCATTTTGACACCAAATGGTGTCGGCAAATTCCAACTTTTTCGATAGGGAATGGACTTTGTCCCTGCACCCCCCCATACAACTCCAAATATAAAAAAAATGCTGTGGCAAGGGACAGGAAACTCGGAATAGTAAAAGGAAATATATTACGCATACAGTGAATTTTAGTTCGGAATATACCAAACACTTGCCATGCATTCATTTGTATCGACAAATATTCGCAGATTCTAGGATCACTTCATGAATTCATGTCAAAATTCACTAATTTTTATCACCATTTTCACAAAATTGTGAGTCTTGAGGGTTGGCAGCTATGCATACAGTGTAATATTCCTGAAAACAGAAGTTGCTATTCTACATTTCACGCAGCATTACAAATTTTATCCTATCTGTAACTCTAACTTTTCAGGTCATTTGTGGCTAAAAGTATCCTATTTGTTTTAGATATTTGGTGTGAAACAAATTACCGGTAAGTTTTTTTAGCTACATTTAACTATGCTGACTGGTAAATTTGTGGAGTTACATCTAGGATAAAATTCATGTGTGTATCAAACAGTAGTGAAACAAAGTTGATGTATTGCTCTGGCCTTGTTTTATACTTGGCATCTACTCGTTTATGAATGAAGGACAGAAACTGGCTAAGTTGACTTAAGCTTCACAGTGACTTATAGGCCAACAAATAGGATAGATTCTCCAGTTGTGTTTATGATGTGTTCTTAGATTTCAGTTTGGTCATTTGATTATTTTGCATCCAGGCCATGAAAGTTTAAATTAATGTTCAGATATATAGTTTTGTTATTTGCTTTTTCTAAATATATTTCTTAAGCAAATATATTTTCGAGGCAGTGAAGTTCTTTTGATTTTTGTCACTCATTAAAAAGACATTGAAATATTGCCATGTTTCAAAAATATAACTTTGAATATTGACCAGAAAATAGTGTAGTCTCTGACATCATGATTACTTCAGTATAATACTTATTGATTGTGGTTTCTTAACATGATGTTTCAATTGTGTTGTTTTTTAAATAATAAAAATTTTTACAATTATGTTCTTCCTGTATATATTTTTCATATTAGTTTGGATTTTAATTTCTTTTCTCATAGTACATCGAGACATGTTTACTTTGGTAAGAAATAAAATACAGTTTTGAAATGGGATATTGCATCTTGTAAATGCATGTACAGTAAAATATCTTTTCTCCAAATTAAGTTTGTCTGAATTTTCTGAATGCAAAACTTAACATGTTTCAGATGAATTGGTTTAGGTAACATTTGTATTTGTCATATGTTTAAAATGTCAACCAATGAGATTACGCCACATCTACATTTTTTACTAGCATTTTAGCACCAGTTTTGAATGTGTTCAAAGGTCTGCTAGCCATTTCTCATTTATTATTATTATTCTGCAGTTTGGACTCAAGGGGACAATCTAACTGGAATTATGGTACAGCTAACTTAAATTGTGTTTGCTTCTTTCATTAAATAAGTAAAGATGAATTTTGTTTAAATTACTAAAATGCATTTACACTTTACGAAGGAAATTGTCTTGCTTCCTGATGTTCCTTCCAAAAACAAATTGACAGTGTGACGTTTCATCAAGGTTGGAAGGAATTACCATATCTTTATATAATAGAGACTGTCCATGCAGATATTAATGATAAATAAGATGATGTTTTCATTTAACAATGCAGCAGTATTGCATGTCTTCCTGTGATGCCATTTTTTGTCAAGACTCCTCCACCTTACATGGAAGTTGATGTCTTTTCATTCATCTGTCAATACCCTATAATAACCTTCAATGAAACAGTTGTTTTACTTTATTTCACTTTAATACTACTGTAACCAACATTTGGATGTTTGTGACTGGACTTAATATGCAGGCTGTAGCCAGCTTCTTGTATTTATTAAATAATGACATACATAATGATTGAAATTACTTTATTTGGGTTGCATCTTTTATATTAAACATTTTTGTCGAGATGAATATTTATTTTATGCAATGAAATATGTGTTATATTTGTACATGCTTCGCTCAATTAAATTATAATGCAATTTAACCATTTAATGTTTTTTCTTTTTCTTCTCAACTTCCTACTGTTTTTTATTTTTTATTTGTTGGTTTCAAACAGTATTAGATAGGTGGCCATAGCAGCTCAGTAGGCGGATACTGCATTTTTTAATATAATGGATTAGTTCAGTACACTGGAGAGAAAAAGCAAAGCCTGATTTTACATCCTAAATAAGAACACTGTGACCAGAGTTGTGCTCAGAAACAGGCAATGCACCTGATAATAAAAGACTGAAAAGCTCCTGTGTCCCTTAATATTTCAATTGGGATAGGTTTGGTAGAATTGCTCACAGGTGATAAAGAGCCTTTCAACATAAATGGCTTATAGTTATCAATCATAAAATCAGGCTGATTTGTTTGATCCAACAAATTGATTGCTTTCAGTATAGGTCTGTGACATTGGCCTCTTAGTATAGGAGCCTTGGACTAGTCTCTTTCAATTATGTTGCTTATGTTTCAATCTTTAGCAGTCAGAAATAGCATGCACTTTCTTGTTGTAATATAGATTTATCCAGTTTCCATTTTTAAATTTTCTAATGTGTTAATATACGTCAGGTACCAAGTCTTCACTCCTCAAGATATGTACCTGAAGCACATCATTATTAACACTTTGTTGCAATGGCAATGAAGTGTAGATTGTTTTAGTTTTGCCAATAAGTACACTTTGTACAAATATATTTCAATGCTGTCTTGGCCATATTGATCTACTACCTCTTGTCTAATAATGTATACTAACCTATTATTTATGATAGCATCAAAACACAATCATGTATGTAAACGAAGAGTTTTTTTTTCACTTTCCAGTTCTAAATATTTAATCTAAATTGCATTTCTCCATTTGACCTTTCTCTCTGTATTTTATCTCTTCTATTTTATTTCCATTTGCCTTATAGACCACTCCGGTGGTTTAGTTGCAAGAGTGTCAGTCCTAGATTGGGGTGGGGGGTGCTGGTTTTAACCCAGGTCGAGTAATATACCAAAGGCATACAAATTGCAGCTTTTGCGATAGATGCTCAGCAGTACGAGTTTAATGATGGCACTTCTTATCCTGGTGTTAGGATAATGTGTCTTGGTAGGATAGCAGCATGATACACAAGTGCTAGACATTACTATATACTGCCACGCTGCAGACCTTATAGTGGTATGACTGAAAAATTGTTAAAGCTATGGTAAATATCCAAATCGCACACATGCACATAACTCAATTTGCATATCTTCTCGCTCTCCTCTTTCTGCAACACTCTCTTTATGAAATTGCACTTGACTTTCTCTTCAAATGATATCCATTAGTGATGCAAGCCAAATTCCAATACTGAACTAGATATGTAAATAGCTTAGAATGTACTAATGTGCCAACATTCTTCATGTCTCGGGGGGGGGGATATAATCCAAACGTCTTAAATCAGTTCAGTACCATTCCAAAATAGTCATTTAGTCTAATATGTAATAATAAGAACCTTGAAATTTCAGTTCATAATTTAAAGAAATTAGTTTCTTAAATATTAACACATTAACCTCTGGTGACGACTTTACGGGCCAGAAGGTAGTAGCCTACTTCCAATGTTTGCAGTGTCATGGTCATGCATGATACACTAAAGTGGGTCGTATTATAGAAAGGTAGACAGATGTAGCTCTACAATGATAGCAAATAATCTGGACCTTTTAATTTCACTACAAAATACAGAGAGAAAAAAAGCTAAGTTTTTGGACCCGGTTTTTTTTTTTCGCCCAAAATTTGCCCATGGTCGGATTCCGAATTTGTGTCCATGTTTTAGACTTTATGGCCACAGATCTACGGCAGACAAATCTGAAGCGCACACAGACCGGTAAACCTGTGCAAAAAGTTGGATATGGTGGACATTTTGAATAAATAGTCTTTTCCATACGAAAATTATGGGTCTTTTAAGCAAAAGAAAATAATCCATTTTCATCACCTTCTGCCTATGCGCCAGCAAACTAACCAACGAAAAACATTTTCTTTAGCACAACTAGCTATTTGTCTTATGGAATATTGCTTGGAAGTCGATGTATTAGGATGTATTCAGAAAAAGTCCCCAAAATGTGTTTCCAACTCGCATTGCATGCGAAAACAGCAAAAACCTCCAAGGGTTAATATGTTAACTAAAATGCAACCCAAATTGAGTCCTCAATAACTGATGTTTTTAAGACAGGCAATAAGGAAGTTCAATTTCTTTTTCTTTAAATGCCTAATCAATCAACCTAAACACCTAAACACTTGCAACTTAATCATTGTTTATTATCTATTGTATGATTGTTTACCTGCAAATTACAGAAGGCTGATAACTCTTTATTGTTTGAAAAAGAAGTTAATTAAAATAAGTGTACTTAACTCTTCCGAATTCAACTCGTCAGAGAGAGAGAGATAAATGCATATCGCAGACTTCATGGTGACTAGATGATTATTTTTGAGCACATAAATAAGCCAGTGTTCTGAAAACAATTAGTATTTAGAACAAAATATTTTTCCTAAAGTCTAGCTGTCATTACTGCACATGTTGATATAGAAGCATATCATGGCGTATATAAATTAATTTAATAGCGCTTCCAAAAGCAAGTTAAATAAAGCCGTTAGAAAACAAAATATTTAATGTTTCAGTTCAATGTACTTTAACCCCCTTTCTATCTATACTCTCTCATTTCTAAATATTTGAAAACGATACCATGTTTATATATGTATATACAGATGCATATATATGCATTCCAACCCTTCCTTTCCTTCTCACATACATATTTTATCTTCATTTATTATTTACACTTATTGATAACTTTAATTACGGGCGTATGATTTTAAGGCATAAACAAATGAAAAATGAAGAAAAAAATAACTGTAAAATTAATGGAACGCAATTTCCTTAACTTCTCGTTATATGCTGCATAATATTTAAACTTTTGTAGTGATATATTATCATATAATGAGTCAAGCGCAGATTTCCCAAAGGCAACTTCAGTTCCAGTGAATTTGCATTGGGCGAACTGCCTTATGGCATTTGAGTTGCTTTGGTGTCAAATTACATTTTTAGAAATCGCATTTTTTATTTTAATAGATGAATTGACAATTTTGATATAATTGCTATTCTGGATGGTAGTTTTCATTATGTCAATAAAAGAGGTCACAAAGTTGCAAAACAGTGCATGAGACTTAGGTTTTTGCAAAGGAACTTAAAACTTATATTTTAATAAGATTTGAACATTTAAGCTCGTGTTTCTATTTATCTGTAGTTTAATTGCAGATAAATTTGTTCCTAAACTTTTAAATATCTTCTCATGTTTTTCCAGGACAGGTGTACTAAGAAGTGAAAAAAAATTCAGGTCCTCAGATTGATGGTAGTCTTTGATTGTGTGTAAATTAGTCCTCACAATGACGTCCTCACAATGATGGCAAAGTCAGAGTAGTCCTCATAATGCATAAAGAAGTTTATGTCAAAAACGAAGTGATACAGATATTGCCTATCTTAAAGTTAAGCTTACTTTCAAATTTCTAACATATACTTTCATTCCTTCTTATGGTCCTCGAAATGTAGTAATATGTCAAGGTCCTCACAAGTATATGAATACACGTATGTGTGTATGTGCGTGTGTGTGTGTATGTATGTATGTATGTCTGTGTGTGTATACATATTTCACATATTGAGTTGTATAAGGTATTATAACAATATGTATTATCACTAGTGTATTTATTGTTTACTTCTGTTTATCTACCATTTAATG
>JARLTB010000220.1:14035000-14090000 GCA_030141615.1 Unio pictorum | reverse complement strand
ATATATATATATATATATATTTGTCCATCTTAAATTCTCATAGGTTCACAATTCTGAAACGTTTTTGTCTTCCTATTCCAGAATGCTCTAAACTATACATTTTGTTTTGTGTTTGCTAACATATTTTTTCCTGTTGGCAATGGTTTCTGTAAAATTCAATGTTTCTGGTTGAGAACATACCATCTTGGTTTTGCCCTGCCCTTATTTGATACGTCGGAGAGGATCTCTAAGTTTCACTTGTAGCTCTTTTTCGATGTCGTTTGATTGACCTGCAAATATAGATTTTCATTATCATAGTTGGGACAATATTATAGTTTGAATATTATTTTACTATAGTTAGCATCTGTCAAACATTCTCAAAAAACGAAATGCAATATGGTCCTAATAAAGGACTTTTATGATAGAAACAAAATTTTTATGCCAATTTATTTTTTCTCACTTTCTGCCTACATCTTTTCCTTTTAAGTGAAGGCGGAAGCACTGGCTTTATACCGTAATTTATAGAAAAATTTTAAGTACTATTTCTTCGGAATTATGGCAATTAACTGATGTCGCACAAAAGTAAAGAATTAATTCAGCGTATATGTCCATTTATTACTATATTCGTCTGTTTAAATGTATGTATGGCTCTGATACTTTAGCATAAAATAAACAAAAATATTGTTCGCGTACAAATAATGCTGAAAAAGCAAACTGTTGCAAACCGTTATTTTCGATTGAAATTCCAGTTTGGATATTTTCTTGATCCTGAAGAACATATCGTTTGCCACGAAGACCCGTAAGTTTGCAAAAGTCACTTGGTTCGACGTCCGCCTCCGATGGCCTAAGATCATAACTTCTGTCACCCAATCGAATGTTCCCATTCCATTTAATATACATACGTAGGAAAATATATAGATAATTTAATTATGTACATATATCATCAGATAGACATATATATATATATATATATATATAAATATATATATATTTATATATATATATATATATATATATATATATATATATATATATATATATATATATATATATATATGCGTGTGTGTATATGTGTAAATATAGAGATATATATATATAGATAGTTAGACAGATATATAGTAAGGTATATAGATGGATTGATAGATAAACAGATCTATATATCTGTGTATCTATCTATCTATCTATCTATCTATCTATCTATCTATCTATCTATCTATCTATCTATCTATCTATCTATCTATCTACCTACCTACCTACCTACCTACCTACCTATCTATCTATCTATCTATCTATCTATCTATCTATCTATCTATCTATCTATATATCTATCTATCTATCTATCTATTTATCTATCTAACTATCTATCTATCTCTCTCTATCTATCTATCTTTCTATCTATCTATCTATCTATCTATCTATCTATCTATCTATCTATCTATCTATCCATCCATCCATCCATCCATCCATCCATCCATCCATCCATCCATCCATCCATCCATCCATCCATCCATCCATCCATCCATCTATCTATCTATCTATCTATCTATCTATCTATCTATCTATCTATCTATCTATCTATCTATCTATCTATCTATCTATCTATATTTCTATCTATCTATCTATCTATCTATCTATCTATCTATCTATCTATCTATCTATCTATCTTACTATCTATCTATCTATCTATCTATCTGTCTATCTATCTATCTATCTATCTATCTATCTATCTATCTATCTATCTATCTATCTATCTATCTATCTATCTATCTATCTATCTATCTATCTATCTATCTATCTATCTATCTATCTATCTATCAAGCCTTAAACAACACTACTAACAAAGATATGTGGAATTAGTTTTGTTGAGGGACTGACAGGTTATTTCCTTAACACCACCAAAGTAGAAACCGAAACATTGCTGTGTAATTTGTAAGATCAACTAAGTATTAGTTTAAATTTACTATCTTACGTAACGAGTCTGGGTTTGAGAAAACTGGGTTAGCATTGGTTTGAACCCAAATATAAGTAGGCCTATCATATTGCTGTAAATTGTTAATATAAAAGAAAAAAAAAATAACTATTTCGAATATACCGTTAATTCAAATTTTAATTTAGGTTTATCTCTATGACAATTAATTTTGAATTTATATGTTTCGTAAAACATTAGCATTCCGTGGCATCCGTCCGTCTACGTGAGACGATCGCGTAGCTCCAAAGTCAGCTGTTCCTTCCTTCTGGCTCTCTTTTGAGCATGCTTCCTATATCTGTCATCCTCAGCTTTGCTAACTCTGTGCTTCACAGCTAGGCGCCAGATGGGACGGTCATTAGCAAATCTCTCCCATTTGTTGACATCGATGTTGGCCGTCTTTATGTCCGTATTGCAGTCGGCACTGTGGTAGCTGCGGGTTAGGAGGACGCTGGCCAGTTCCGTACACCTGGTGATGACAATGTCTAGCTGTTGCCAGTGTAGTGAACGTGGGTGTCTCCAAGACACCTGATGGATCTTCTTGCATTGGAAGAAAGTGTTGGTAAAACATAGGCTGTGGGAGCAGCACATCTCCAGGAGTCGCTGCCCGTTCTCTTTGATCTTGCCTTTTACATAAACGCCAAGACAGTCGAACCAGGCCTCATGGTCAGCTCCCACTCTAGCATTGAAGTCTCCTAGCCAGTAAATGGTTTCATTTTCTAGAATGCTGGATATCGCCTGATCCAGAGCCTCATAAAACTTGTCTTTCTCCTCGTGGGTAGAGCGGAGGGTTAGGGGCATATACGCTGAAGATGTGGTCCGGGCCTAAGGATTTTGACAGCCTGAGGGCAAGGGTACTCTCAGTACCTTATGATAGAGGTTCGATGAAGGCAATTAGGGTGTTCTTTACGGCAAAGCCTATAACGTGCTGCCTAGGTTCATTTGAGGGTTTCTCCTGCAAAAAGAACGTGTTATTGGCTTCCCTGATGGTTCCACTGTCAGCCAGTCGGGTCTCCTGGAGACAGGCAATGTCGATGTTCAGACGGGCGAGTTCTCTTTCAATGACGGCAGTCTTCCGTGCATCGTCGATCTGTTATAGTTCATTGGTCAGTCTAGGAAACATGGTCCTAACGTTCCAAGTCGCAAAACGTAGTGTTGTAGTTTTCTTTTTTCTTCTTTTAGAAATTCTTCCTGGTGCGAAGTTTTGTGGCGCACTAGTCGAGATGGTTCTCTAAGCTCCACGAACCCAGTGAAGCAAGCTGGACATGGCGGAAAGCACCTTACTGACTGGGGGCTGCATAGCTTAAGGCGGGCGGTAGCTGTCCAGTGAGACCTGATGATCTCACCCACCGTCAGAAGTAACCCCTGGCGCCAAGCTGTACGCCAATCGAGCTTTGGCTTAGAATCGGTAAACTGCTACTTCTCGTGTTGTGGCGACGTCATACGACGACGCTTGAGTGTCCTCTCCAGTGGAGCTACGAATCCTGGGCAGGATGGTATGGAGAATCAGCTGTTGCCCATGCAGCAGATCCCCCCTCTCCACGCAGCTGGTGGGCCCATGGGAATAACAAATGTCGATGCAGCTTGGCACCAACGGCGTCGCAGGAGTTGCGGGAATGACATTTATGTCAATGTCAAACCGCCTTAGGGACTCCGTCTCCGGATTTTCGTTGGGGTTTACTCCCTTAGTTTTTTACATGAGTGTGTATAGCCGCAAGGCAGCAGAGGTTTGGAATCAGAATTTTCCTTCTCCTAGATGAGTTACCATCCAAGGTTTACGAGTCCCATCTACCCGAAGCAACTGGTTTTAAGGCTCCAGTTGCCACAGCTTTCTCTAATATTATATGGTTGTATGGGACAAAGGCATATTTGCAATAAACTGAGTAGTAGAATGATGTAATCATATTAGTATAATATTGGTTGTAGAGAAGTAAACTGAACGTTAATAATCACAATGGCATGTACCAAACAAACCGCATGCCATTCGACCGGTGTTTAGGATCCGAGAAAGCAATTGACCACCAAATCTGCGCGTAAGAGGTCACCATGCACTGGTGGTTTGGAGCAAACAAACATATCCAGAATCGGTACCGTCGCTCAGACATATATCAGACCAATCAAGAAGAGCACTGAGCTTTTGATTAAAACTAACTGCAGCGTATGGTTCGTGAAATCGCTCAGTATTTATAAAACGATCATCGACTCAAGATCTGTTCAGGAGTCTAGCAAGGCCTACATATTAGGTATCTTTGATGACAGAAACTTGTGTTCCATCTACACCATGATAGTGACCATTATGTTAACGGATATACAGCTGGCCCGTTGTTTTCGTGGGGAGCGTGCTTAATTACGTTGATACTCAAAAGTAGAACATTAAAGGGTATATATTGTTTTAAGCCTGTCATTTAGTGTATATGCTATCACGCACAGTCTTCAGTTGGAGAGCATTCGGTCAAAATATAGGGGTCCTACTCCAGCAAATGATTCCAAATAAAATTGGAAAACATAACATTTGTATGCAAGTTCGACTTTCAAAAATGGTTTTAGTGAAATGATGTCATTAGGTTTACCAGTAGATTCATAGACAGGAACTCATTGTTTCATTGTTCAATGTGTTCACTTTACTGTCAGCTATGTGTATAACAAGGAAGGTCATGTGTTGTTTTATGTTGTATATCTAACCTGAAATCGAAAAGTAAAAGAGGATTACTTGTTCAAAATTTACATGTACGCCTGTGAATAACAGCCCTTCTTCCCATGAAAAAATTCAATTTAAAATTGGAATGCAGATGAAATATGTATGCAAATTCAACTTCAAACATGGTTGATGAACAAAAAACAATATCGTTAATATAATTAATATCATCATCATATTGCATCTAAATTTGTTGCAGGTGATAGTTTTATTGTTAAAACAGACTTGGTTTAACTGCACTTTTATGTCAATTTCTCTTAAAGGTATATTTCAAACCTGAATAATGATGTATCGTGCATACAAAGAATAATATACAAATAATTGATAGAAAACAAAATAATACGTAGCAGGTGACTGATTTCGACCAGCGCTTGTCATTAGGCTTGTAAACAGCTGTTGATGATTAAAATGGTAACGGATTAATCAGTTACGAACTCGCCATAGTCAACATGTATTCATCGTGCAATGAATACAAAGCGAGAGTAAGTTTAATTTTTAGCAATGTTTTTGATTCGTCAGAGAGAGCATTAAATACAAGTCAGGAAACGTTAATGATTTTGTTGAAATATGCTTCACTGCACCAAAAGCTACTCCCGTTTAGACTAAGAAAAGATTGCAAGTTTAATTATATTCAATAACTAAATTCCTTTGTCCCCTCTTATATAGTCGGAAATGTAGCATGCGTCAATTCGATTGACTGCAACTGAGAAAGTTCATTCTAAATTTTTTTTTTATCTTTTCTTATAAAATGGTTTCTTTAAACACAAATATTGCACGTATGGAACAATATATTATCGACATGATTTTGAATTATTTACAATAGTATATAATATATAATGTATCAGACAATTTATACAGCATAATATAAGTTAGGAAATTATAGTGCAATGTACATACTAGTTGTATTTTTAATTATATATTCCATAGAATGCACATTCACAAAACGTTTTAAAAATAATGAATATATATATATATATATATATATATATATATATATATATATATATATATATATATATATATATATGATAATGAATATATATATATATATATATATATATATATATATATATATATATATATATATATATATATATATATATATATATATATATATATACATACATATATATATATATATATATATATATATATATATATATATGTATATATATATATATATATATATATATATATATATATATATATATATATATATATACATATATATCTTACATTGTTTATTTGTTTATTCATGTATGTGTCATGAATCTTTCATATTCTTCCATTGTACATGGATATTCTATCCCCTTAATTGTAATAAATAAGGACCAATTCTGTATACAATCAGCATTACCTCATTAGTCGTTATCTGGCCTATTATGTTGTATGTTATATATCAGATAAATAAACACATTAAGTTATGGATTTCCAAACCGTTCTTACTGGGATCTTCAGGTACATTTTTCAAGAACCTTCGATATATCAATATATACATGTATCGAAAGTGACATTGACTGCAATCATTATCTCAAATTAACGCATCTCAATAGAAGATACTCCGTAAACCTAAGTTTTGCCGATTATATAGTATCGTTTAGATTGCTCTTTGTGTCAAAACGTATTTGCATATAGTAAAATTTGTGAAACAGTCAATATTTATATCCATCTACTTTCATAATACTCCAAGTATTCCCCGTTCCACATTTTGGGACAATCCTTACTGCCATCACCCATTGTTTAATATCGTCACTATTACATTATTTCCAATAACAACTTGCACAATATAATCTACGAGCACTGTTTTAAGAGTACTATCTGGAATAAAGTGTACATTATAATATTTATTGTTCTGCCATTTACAGTCATTTGTTGAATAATTGTATTCTTTAAAATAGAGAGAAAATTAAATTATCCTGAATCAAATCCGACATTATATCTAAATGTCCTTGTCGTCTAGTAATCCGAGTTTTACAAGGTAGTATTACATATGAAAACATGTTAGAATCAATGATGAAAATGATACCTTTACCTTCAATAAAAAGCAAAATAGAACTGTTAATAATGTTGATATACAACTTAGAAAAACTTGCTGAAAACATACAAGATACAAAACATGATTAGTTTGCTAAGTTTGTCCCTGCAGTCGAAACAGGTGAGTCTTAAGAGCACTCTTAAAAAGGACCACTGTGTCTTTTTGTCAAATTGCAATGGGCAATTCGTTCCACGTCGACGGGTCCTAGTGTGCAAACGAACGTTGTCCACCTGACTTTGTGTTCACCTTGGGTACAATGAGTATACGATTATCAGAAGAATAGCGTAAGGATCTAGCTTGTGTATACACATGGGTGAGGCTAGATAGGTATGTTGGACTAGAGTGTGTTGAAAAATAGCACATAGAACAAATTGTGTGTTTTATTATATATAGAATTGATAGCCAATGTCGGGTACAGAGCAATGGGGAAGTGCGCTCTGATCGAGGTACTCTAAAGATGATCCATGCAGTTTCGTTTTGAACTTTTGAAGTTTCTGGAGTAAATATTGTGTCGAACCAGACTGAATTGAGATACAATTGTCCTGTCTTGAAAGTACTAATGAATACACATGTGTTTTAGTGGCATCAACTAAAAGATATTTACGAATGGAACTGATGCGTCTCAAAATATGCAGTCTTGCATATGTTCATATTATGTTGGTGCCATGTGAGAGTCCTGTCTAGAGTAACGCCTAGATTCCGTACTGACTGTGAGAATTTAATGTTGGTGTTGCTGATATTTATTGTGTGAGGTAAAGGATGTGAATGAGAAAGTCTTTGTGTTGTGATCATCATTTATCTGCAACTTGTTACACGTCATCCATGATTCCACATCAGAAATACACTTCTCTACTCCATGGATGGTAGCATCAACTTCAGTTGGGTGGCTAGACTTGTATATTTGGGTGTCATCAGGATACAATTGGTGCTACACTGGGTG
Source organism: Unio pictorum (assembly GCA_030141615.1). NCBI lineage: Eukaryota > Metazoa > Mollusca > Bivalvia > Unionida > Unionidae > Unio > Unio pictorum. The sequence goes on along the minus strand of JARLTB010000220.1, from coordinate 14,082,385 downwards.
ATGATCTATGACACTTGAGAGCGGCTGAATATACAGAATGAAGGGAACAGATGCCTGTGGAACACAACATACGTCAACAGGGATGGAGTGTATTCCATGTGCAGATTTAATTTGTGTCCTGTTAACTAAGTAGGACTTGAACTACTTTAAGGCTATATTCTGAATGCCAAATACATGCTGGAGACGGTGAAGTAATACATCATGGTCTATTGTGTCAAATGCTGCAGATACATCCAGGAGAGTGAGGACTGTAATATTTCCACTATCCAAAGCAGAGAGAATGTCACTAAATACTTTCAGAAGAGTAGTTTCCGTACTGTGGGAAGGGCGATATGCAGACTGTACATTTTTTCAAAGACTGCTTGAATTCAAACGAGATAGATACAATTTGAGTTAGAACAACTTTTTCTAAGATTTTTGATATGAATGGGAGATTAGAAACTGGGCTATAGTTCTTTAAATCGTTATGGTCCAGTGTTGGTTTCTTCAGCAGTGGCTGTACGATGGCAGTTTGAAAAATGATGGGAATTCCCCTGATGAGATAGAGAGAGATATTAATAGCATCAGTTAGTGTAGACAATATTGGGTCTAAGCACTCAAGCAGCGGTGATGTCGGAATTGGATCAAGTTCACAAGACTTTGGTGCACTTTTCATCACGATTGTCCGTACTAAATCAACAGAAACAGGTTCAAATGCTCCTAACGGTTGTCGCTGATTTCTGCATCATAACTGTATGGTGACGAATCAGTTGAAATTGTGCTGTAAAGCGAATCTCTAATGGTTTGTACTTTGTCAGCAAAGAAATTTGCAAATTGGTATGGTAGATCTAGTGGAGAGAATGTTGTTGGAAGTGGTGTTCATTTGTTCCTTGACATTAGTCTGTTAGTTATCTCGAAGTGTTCTTTGCAGCTGGAACTCTCTGTGATCTTAGTACTGTAGTGGGATGATTTGGCTAAATGGACTATGTGACGTTCGTCTTAGCGGCTTCGTAGATTTGTGTATGAATAGTGAGTCTGGTGGAAAGCCAAAGCCTCTCTGCTTTTTGGCGACGTCTTTTAGCAGTGCGAAGCTGGTCCCTAACACTGCTATATCATGGAGAACACTTTTTTTAATTGATACTCCGCATTTGATGGCTATGGATTCAGTCAGCTTGATTTTTGTACTAGCAGGAGAACGGAAGATACAGAAAATATGGTTATGACCTTTGTCCCAGTGTGAGCGTTGTTTGGACTAGTTCAAACGATGTTTGGCAGAAATTGAAGGATGTGTTGTACTTAAAGCATTTGATCCTGGAATTCGTTGTAATTACAGTAATTCCACCTCTGCGAGAGTTGCGTTGGAACGACTTGATGGAGTAATCGCTGGGTGTTAAATTCACACACTTACATTTATCACCTGCGGAATTTAACCACGTTTCTGTCAGGAAGAAGAACGTCATTATTCTGGTCGTTGATAAAATTAACAATTTCAGTGCATTTTTCCGGTGATCCTACTGATTGAGCGTTGAGAAATGCAATACGTGGTGGTATCCCTGGGACAGTTGACACAACTGTTGACGATTTAAGAGGAATTTGAAGCGGGTTATTAAATTTAACGGCAGAGTTTTTAAGTTGTTTATCCGTTACGGGCGAAAAGGAGATAACTAGAATTATTCTTCCTGTTCAATGCCGGCTAGCTTTGAAAGGACGTTTCTTTTTTTGCTTCCGTTTACATTTAGGAAATGAAGAATGTATCCCCAGTTCGTTTAGTCTTGAGCACAATGTAGTATTCAGAACCAAAGTGTGCTCATTAATCCAATTAATGAGGATCCGTCATATTGTAAGCGGTCACGTGACGGCCGTTTATTAAAAAAACAAATGACGTCTTAACATTGGGACAAAACAGCTGAGAAAAGTTATAATTGTTTTCGTTTCAAAAACAAGGAGGTGAATTAACACATACGAACGGAACAGCCAATGCATGATGAAACACAATAATGTAGACAATGATAGAGAACAAGCACAAATATCATAAATATAGCACAAAATCGGATATGCATATCTCGAGCAGTTAATCAATGGCGGCCATCTTTCCGGAAGTCCTATAATACATATATGTGTGACTAACTTTTTATAAGGAATGACTATTTCGTTCTTTTGTATCCACCGAAGGAGATACCGAAACATTCAGTAACATTAGCGAATTACTTGTTTATATTTACTAACTCACGTAACTAGTCTGAGATTGAAAAGGATGGGTTAATATTGGTATGGGCCAATACGTTGAAAAGACCAAATTATTTTGAAACATAAATACAAAGGAAAATTAAATTATTTCAAACATCTTGTTATTTCAATAAATGACTGAACATGCAGATTAGGACCTACCACACCCATGATGGTAAAATCAACCAACAACCCACAAAAAAGTATAGCGAGGCACATAAGTCAGCATATCAATAGTCATGTTGGAAGCTTAATAGTTTCTGGTCCTAAATGAATTTTCAGTTTCACTCATAATTTTACAATCTTCCATCCGTGATGATATCGGTAATTTAAATAAGGCAATTCATGCAATAGATTTATGTTTGAATACAGTAACTAACATGAAAATCTAAAAGTCTAATAGAGTATATATTGTTTAATATCTGTAATATTGATTCTCTACCATCATGCAGTAGCTTGAATCATTTGTGATTATAACATAATATTGGATCTTACTTGAACTAACTATCTAATTTGGCAAATATATTCTTTAGATGGTCCAATAATTTGGGATCTTTTGAAAACATATACAAAATCAGCCTGAACTCCAGATTCGGTATTCGGTAAATGGTCGTGGATTTTAATCCGAATACTGCCATTACATTACTGTATTACAGCTCGCATAATGAGTATGCTGCTGTTGTTTCAGTGTTTTGTTTATTAATTTAGCATCATTATCAAATGCTCAATTACTTTTTAGGTCACTTTGTGTGTAACCAGCGCGTTTGTTTCTTACTAAAGCATCATTAATAGTTTTGTTGCTGCTGACAGTAAAATATAAACTAAGTCTTCGCAGCTGATATATTCTTCTAACTCATTATACTGCGAGACATACTACGTTTGACCACTCGATTCGATCATCAATTATCCAAAAGAAATATATATGAAATTCTTAACCCCTGATATGAATGTATCGTAATTGCATATCCTAGAGTCCATGGATATTTGTCTTTTAACGCATCATCGACAGCACTTATATAAACTAGGCCAATATCTTTTAATACGAAATTCTGTTTTTCAGTCTGTCCTGGAATTTGAACTTCAATATTCTGTCTTCGTGTATCAGCTTGTCTATAACATAACGGTACAGTCAATAATGAAAACGTGTCTTTATGTATCTGAAATAATTGATGTTGAAGTTTATCACGAAATATCTTTCTACTTTCAACTATCAAATCGTTTGGTCTCCATTTATCTCCAAACTCATTTGTACAAGTTTATGCCATTATTTCACTTTGAATTTTATTTTGTTGTAGTCTGATTCATTTCTCAAGTGCTCTAGGATCATCAGTTATCTCCTCGTAATAATCTACAAAATCTTTCAACCAATTCAGGGGAGATTTTCCAACAAATGACTGAGGTTGACCATGATCGCTACACATGGTCACAGCTGTATACATTAATATTAGCCAATCAAGAAAAATTTTAATATATCCAAGGTCTCCATGCATATATTTCAACCAACATTATTATTCCGGGTATATATTTTGATCCAATCGATCAGGAGTCCATGTTTCGCTTTTGCACATAGTTAACCTATGAGTACCTGATTTGACACGTCTCTGTTTCATGTCTCGTGCGAGTCTATGTGTATGAGTTAGGTCAACTAAATCTGATAGCTGTATTTCCGCATCCGTCTGGTTCATTTAAATAAAGAGTCTTATCTCTGTATAATGCATCGAACATATATGGCGCTCTCGACAGTTATCGATTCGACAATTCTGATCGATAAGTATCTCTTATTTAAACATGTGCGGATTCAGAATAATCATATAACGTGTCTTCTGTTATTCGCTACGATCCCCATGGTGCAACAGCGCTTGTAAATTGAGTCACTACTTCTGTATATTTTATTTATTTATAAAATTAATCAGTTGCAGCTCTAACTGCGGTGTCAGGGAATCTATTAATCATCGATATCAAGTTAATAGAAACAAAAGCAAGCATAGATGATCTTAGATGGGTATACTGAGGTGATACAACATCGATATATCCAGACTTGCACTCAAACGTGTTCCGTTATACGTGTAAGCAATGTCTCGACATACAAATCTTTTTTCTTTTTTGCATCTAGTATTATAAAATCGTACTCAGAATCATCTCAAATTAGTCCAGCATGATGTTGTTTGTGATAATATACTTCACCCTGAGTAAATTTTCCGATTATTCTTTTATCAAGAACTCTTTCGTTTGTTATTATCATCTAGTGGTAACCAGACTTAGCCTATTTCTTAAAATATAAAATTGCCTCACTTATAATCATCGATATCAGTAGTTTACAATCGATCATACATCGTGAAAAAGACTATTGCAGCACAGGTTTTTTCAGAGGTTTTTTCAGAGTAGTGTCTAACAAACCAAACATAACAAATCGGATGAAGACCCCTAGCAAACCCTAATGATATAATACGTGCGATTCCAGTTAGATGAAAATCGGGTAATCGTCCATTTATTGATAATCTGGTCATTTCTTGATGGGGGTGTCCAAATCTTTTGAAATATCAATAACATTATTCTCGCCTGGAAAACCTCCTGGATAACACGCAGCCATATCAACAGAAATAATATCTTTGTAATCACATTTAGCATTCCACAATCCACCGTGTAAATATTTACAGTAACTAGACTGTACATTTCTCAAGAAATTCGGGCTGTCTTCCACGACTTCTTTTCGCAGGCAAAGTGATCTGCATCTGACGAAACAGTAAAACAATTTGTTATTAATTGCTCATGATTCTCTTTTGAAACTTTCTGCGCAATATTTTTCATTTCTTCATGTAGAGAAACTGGCGAAGGTAAATAATTACTGTCACATATCGTTCTTCGTTAAGTCAGCGATTCCTTGATTATTATAGTCATTGACTTAAAAGGTAGCAGTGTTCATGAGTAGATGTTTCAACGTTCTATATATTTTAAACTTACTATAGTTTTTTCAGCTTCATTTACTATAACATATCTTGGCTTCACATACAACAAAAGTATGTATTTTATACTGTACTGGTTTTAGTAGGTAGTTGTTTTTCTTCTTCTTGAAACATAAAGAGAAAAATATAATGAGACAATTTACAGATGATCATAAATGTCCTTAAATAATTATACCAAGAAGGTTTCCTGACAAAAATCAGATAATTCTTACAAGGTCATCTATGAAACTAGGGATGGTGGTTCCGATATCTGTATAATAATTACATATATATTGATTAGAGCCATAGCTTGTTGCTAGCGCGATTACGATTTTTTTTTACTGAAGGTCAGAGGTTTGATCCGTCGATATATCGACGGTTGCGTAATAGTGGTTTTTCAATATACAATGTGGACGCCAGCCTAAAGTCGTTTTATGTACATATCTCCCACAACTTTATGACAACGTGAGGAGTGCTTTGTGCACGATTTCCGGAGTTTGAACTTGAGGGATGGGGGTATACATGAGGTTGAGAAGCATAGATAACCATCAGAATATTCTAAGATTTCGTTTTGCATGGAAAATTCGCTTGATTTGTGACGCCCAGGAATAAACAGTAGCGTGGATGAATAAGCTCTAAATCTCATTGAACGGTAACCCCACTGGGACATTTAGGAACAATGACCGGTACAACTAAACGGTCATAGGGTGACAAAATTTAAAAAGGACCCTTTAAATAACACAAAAGACAATAAATGGACCCCGTGGATGATAACCGCTCATCCTGCTATTGGTAATATTAATAATTTAAATATATTTGTTTTATAACATGAATTAATATTATTTCTGCTAGTACAAATTTGAAAAATGAATGAATACAATTATCCGGTAGAATAAATTCTTTCTGATTTCGATTGTTTACAAGAGTTAACTCAGAGATAGATATATATACTATACCATCAAGGTATAAAATTTTGAAAGAAATTCAAGCAAGCGGATGATATACAGTTAAGGAGAATAGTATCTCTTTTAAACGCAGTAGAAAAATAAGATCAGATTTATCCAACCAATATGAAAGAAGACAAAATATTAATTTTCATATTATACATTTTTAACGAATTATAGAAAATGAAAGTAGGCATGTAGGTGTTTATAAAAGTAGTGAAATCCCTATCAGAGACAGAAAAATAGTTTGCTATTTTTATCAGAATGTAAATCCTATAATGATATTATTATTCCACGTGAAGTGCACATTTTGATAGAAAATCCTATCAGAAACAGAAGAAAATGAATATTTTGTCAAGGCAGATTAAGATTTTATGCAAAGATTTAGTTGGAAAATTTCTTCGAATAAATCAATCAAGTTCCCGATCTGGTCCGTAAATTTGAAATGTATTGTTGTTAGCAAATTAATATGACATCGGAGCTACACCGGATTAATTGGTTCTTGTTTGATTAAACTTCCAGAGGATACTCGAGGTGTGAATGTACAGTATATATCCCTTTTGTGCTTGATATTATATTGTTATATTTGTTTCATAACTTCCATCAATTACATCACATGAAAGACTGACTACGATCGTCGATGTTATATGTACTATACCCGGTGTATACCACCACAATATGGGTTATTATTGTAACGGATAATATTTTGAGATGGAGCTATTGCTTTCCATGATTAAAACATTTTAGGAAAGTGTTTGTTAATAAGATCGTTGACTGATTTTTTTAACGCATCAGTTTTAAGTCCCGGTAATACAAAGGTTAGTATATCCGCTTCGGTTATTTTGTAATGATTTATTAATAATTGTTTTAACGTTACATTTTCTCGCTTATATTTGTCGTCTATAAGATCATCGTTACCCTAGAAAATTAGTCCTTAAAAAGTAATGTTATTGACGAATTTGAGATCTGATGTAACCTGGTTTTAATGTTCTATTACATCAACGATTTGTTGTTTTATATCATCATTTTAACGTTGTATAATACTGAACAATACATTTTGATTTATAAATGATTTAGAATGTTCAGACTTAATTCAATCAGGAAGACCGTTAATACATTTTACAGCGATATATGGATCGTATTTAAAATCATATAAATTTCTTTCCATTCTAGGAAGTATTTTACCATCGGATGCTGTAACATATCGTTTTACATCATTTATAGTTGTACCAATATATGCCCATGGTCTTATTTTCGATATTGTCGAAGCTTAGAAAATATTCTCCTATTTGTGATAAATTCACTGAACTTATAATTAGAGAAGGAAGTTTTAGAAATGATGTGTACACGGTTATAATTCCTGCACATTGATAGATGAGCACTTTCACTTTGGCTACTTTAGTACTATGTACATATTTCATTGTACTAAGGCATGACTTTAAGAGGTTGAATATTGTAATGCCACCTAGAAAATACAAGCGTAGAAGCTCACACTGGATCAGGAAGAAATACAGTTTAATAATGTCATCAGTTCAAGATATGTGTGATGACGATGATACAGAGAATGAATAGGCAATTTATTACTGTTTAAATGAATGATAAAGATAGCATCATTTCTGACAATGTATCAATTAAAAAACTTCATTATTAGACACCTTTGGACATAAAATGGAAATTACTACACTAATTTTTATATTTCTAGAAGTTTACATATATGTCATATATACCAGCAGATTAAAACATGTATGATCGTTTATTCTGAACGTTCAATGAACGATAAAATATTCTGCAAATGATAGTAAATATTCCAGGATAGATACACATTGAAACAATGCAATTATTAAAACAACCAGACGTATTCTCTGTATTGTACTGGGCTTCTTTTAGCTCCATAAATGTACATTTATAATTTATACACGATCCACAATATGTTAGTAATATTTGTTATAAGTATGTTTGGCTTTGGTTATGTCTTCTTCTTACTATTAATAATAATAATAATAATAATAATAATAATAATAATAATAATGATAATAATAATAATAATAATAATGATAATAATGATAATAATAATAATAATAATAATAATAATAATAATAACATTTTAATCATAAAAAAATGATAATTGTGCTGTAAAGAGAAAATAACTTTCCGAACTGTGTTATTAATAGACATATACAAGCATATACAATAGTTAATTTCTGTAACGTCTGAATGCTGTTTTAACTACCAAATGGATAGGCTGTCCTTCATCACATTCTCGTTAGACACAGATAACAAGAAATGCTTTGCATATATTGATACTTATCTAAAGGAACAATGTAAGTATATTTCTATAATTTACCAGACAATCTTATCAACATGTGTGTTGTTTCCAGATTATAGTTAGAGAGTTGGGAAAATATTGTGTAAAGTTAAAAACTTTTGTTGAACAAAATAAGTTTTTATATGGATAGATATCCCTATAAAAATGCAGATTAACTTTAATTAAATATTTCCTGTCTGTGAGGTTTTGGAACTACTATTTGATAGTTCACCGACCACACATCACTAGCAGGTACCTCCTGAGGTCTCCATTTTCTCATAAGAATTCCACTTTTAATGAAATAACAGACAGAAACTTCAGTGCCCTCAGTCTCACGTATAGCCCATTGAAAAAACAGGAGATCTCAATATATTGTTCCTGTTCGCGACAAGTGACTGTCGTTTATCACCCAGATTCGTATAAAGAGAATGAGCTGTTAAAAGAGGATCAATATGATGAATACCTTCTGATTGATACAAACAATGAATAAAAGTGACCTGACAAAAGCCCGACCTATGCACGTGTCAGCTAAAGGAATACTGGCTTCATCAATATCATTCTCAAGAGCTTTCTTTGCCATAGCTCTGGTAACTGCACAAGCTTGAAATCTACCAGGGAATTCTTTTTCAATTGGATCAACTTTCTGGTCCAAATCAGGCTTGTCAGTTAGAAGTGGATTAACCACAACATTGTCTCCAGCGAAGTCGTTGCCTTGCAGTAAATGAATGCCCTCAACGGGTAAAACCGAGACTGTTCAGACTGCCACAGGTCCTGATACTATGTCTGCTTACAACTTTACACAATGGAGAGAAACATTACCAAAGCCGCACTCTACTCCCTGAATAAGAACACTTTCATTAGAAGAAGACTTCTCAGAAAAAGGCAAAGTATCTGGCAATACAAGACTCTGAGAAGCTCCTGTGTCCCTTAATATTTTAATACGGGTGGGATTGAATCACCCAAGAGTGATATAGAACACTCCGATATGAATGGTTCATAATTCTCCATAATAAAATCAGACTGGGATTTATTAGACAAAACAAATGTATTGCTTTCAATACATGACCGTGACCTCGACCTCTTAGAAATAAGAGAATTTGTAACAGGTCTGTCTTGATTCAGATGTCTATTTTTCATTTTGAAATAACGTATCCTTTTTTCTTGCAATAGGTACACGTTGAAAGAGAAAAGGATCTAGAATCAAGCTTCTCTGAAGTTTGATTTTTGAAAGTTGTGCTAGTTTGAGTTTCAAAAGGGCTTGTATTAAACTGAAATATTTTTCTGCCAGAAGACTGTTGAGTAGAAGTATTGTAAACAAAAGGAACTTTATGTGTCAAAGAATATTCGTCAGCAGCTCGAGCTGCGTTCTTCAAGGTTTCAATCCTATGCTCATCAAGATAAGATTTAACGTCCCTATGAACACAGTGTTTGAACTCTTCAATTAATAACATTTGCTTGCGATTTTGATAATCTTGTTCGATTTTCGTGGCTAATCATCATCTATCAAACAACTGCTCTTTTGCTCTAGCAAATTCAACATGAGTTTGTCCAGCTTCTTTTTTGTAATTTCTGCATTTTTGCCGATAAGCTTCGGGTGCTAACTTATATCCCCTTAGAATGCAATCTTTAACCACATCATAGTCACGACTTTGGTGAACTGACAGAGAAGTGTTAATCACACTAGCCTTACCAGTGAGTACACATTACAATAACTGAGTCCAATGCTCCCTTGGCCACTTTAAATTTTCTGCAACTTTTACAAAACGAATGAAGTATTTGTCTACTTCTTTTTCTCTGAAAGGCGTCATTATTCTAATATTCCTTGCTAAATCAAAACTTATATTTGGATTTGAAGTATGAAGGTGTTTTTCACTTGTAAGCTCTATTTCTTTCATTTTACATTGACATTCCCTTTCTGTCTTCTCTGTCTCTCTTTATTAATTTGTTTTTCTTGTAACCGAATGTGCATCTGCTCTTTTTGTAATTCAAACTGTTTTTCTTTCTCCTCTTTGTCATATTGTAATTGTCTTTCTTTCTCCTCTTTGTCATATTGTAATTGTCTTTCTTTCTCCCTTTCCTGTCTCTCTCTCCTCTTTTTCATATTGTAATTGTATTTCGTTCTCCCTTTCCTGAAATTCCACCTTGATGAACTACAATTCCATCTTGAATTTAATTCTAATTTATTTATTTTAACGTCAGAGTCTGATGCAGTCTTACTGACCGAAATCAAAGCACGTTTTTTTAAAAACATTCTTTTCTACCAAATATTGGACCAAAATCTTTTTGATATCTTGTTTCGTTAAAGATGCTTTGACTTCAGAATGATCATATTTTCTGGCAAGTTGAATCAACTCATCCTTTTTGAAAAGGTCTAACTGTTCCTGAGTAGGATTAGAAAGAAATATTTCTAATTTAGATGTCATTTTAATACAAGCCTGTCAATCGCACTAAAGATTTTTAAAAAATTGAAAAACTAGGGGAATTCAAAATTAAAACGAAAGTTTTCTGAAAAAAATTCTAGCCAAATTCCAATTGATCCCAATCCCAGACGAGCCCCTAGATTCACACATCTTGCTTCTTATGGAAATCACATCGTTGAAGAAATCCCCAATAAAACATTAGCACCTGTGTATAGCCAACTGTGTATAGAAACTACACCGAATGTTGTACCTATCACTGGTACTCATTTAGTAATAATTCGTCATTTCCTGGCACTTATTTTGTTTCCTTCAAAGACTGGTATAGTAGCAATACTACAAATTTCAAAGTTGCAAATGAGAAGGATATAATAGACCGATTGGCTGAAGTCATTCACGACAGACACTGTTTTAGCTGCATAATATCATGATTGAAGTATATCCAGGTCAGCTACATAATATCTCACATATAAAACAATTATTTGCAAATACATTCACCTGAGTGTTAGTGACAACTGTTTTGATCATGCAGTGGACATATGTTACGACATGCCTTTTATTACCAGGTTAGAGCAACATAATTTCCACTATTACTAAGGTGTCGTGTTTCGCGCGCCATAATATTTTTATAATATACTTTTTCTTTGTATTACGTGATGTCTTCACTGATTTTGCGGCACGTGCATGTTACATATCAATGGGCATATATGTCATGTATAAATCTTCACTAGGACAGCCACTAGAGAGAAGCTTTTGATGTATATAGCTGTCGGGGCGGGATTGCCATTTAATTTATTTTGAGCCAAAGAGCTGGGTGAGTTGTCTACTTTTTAATCAACTCTTTTTTAACTAATACGTTCAGATCCAAAGCGACCAGTGTGTCGGTTATACATTGATCTTGCTTAACTACCTAGGACAGTGAATAATATTCAGTGTAAAATACCCATGCATATTTCCGCAAGTAATTTCCGGCGAGACATATGTTGGTTCCATCGCTTGTTTGGAGAAACACATGTTCACCCTAGTGAACGCTGTACGCATGCAGAGCGAAAAATAGTCAAACATTTCTCAGGCATAACAAGAAGGTTTTTCTAATTCTGTGACACTCTTGATAATACCTTTCTGTTATATTCCGATATCTTGAAAGGTATTTCAGATGCTTATTAATTGTTCGTGAGGGCGGCAGAATAGGCGACGTTATGAATTAAGTTCATAGCTTAACGTAGAACTGGATAAATCTCTAACGAAAGAAAAAAAATACTTATTTAAAACAAACTCAATGACTCTTTACATAATAAACTCCTATAATTAATGCATTCCTGAAATATTTTCCTCTTCTTTGGTGTTGTTGTTTAATTTATTGTTTCTTTCTATTTGTTTGCATATTTTGTTTCACAATAAGGTTGTTACTGTTTAGTTTACTCTCTCAATGGAGCTTTCAAAACGCCATTTTTTTTCGTTAATAGACGCTGATAAAAGTTTCTAAAGAGCACAATTGTTACCTACATTGCAACGCGCTAGAGATTTCAAGTATTTAAAATGAAATTTGCATTCTGCTAATTAAGGAATACATATGATGACTGTGTGCATTGTATAAACCATGAAATAATTAACTTTATATGCATACGTCAGCGATTTTACAAATGCCTACTTAAAACATAACTAATTGTGGTTTTGAGCCATGGCAGACTAATAAAAATTTGGTTCAAATCAGATACAAACCGTATTGTCAACGCACACAACACATAAGTCAAAGATTAGATGTTTGGGCTATAGGAAAATTAAATATACTTACTCTTAAACCTTAACAATAAGCAGCATTGAAACGCATCTTAATTTAAGGTGAATAATAGTTTATAATATAATATTGAATTAGATAAATGCATCTGCAAATCTTTAGACAATTTATGCAATAGATAAAAAAACGTATTCAGAATCTGAATGATATAAAGATTACTGGCTAAGAAATACAGTAACAGGAAAATGTTTTTAATATGTTAATTTAAGGTAGTTTGCATTTTAAAAAAAACCCACTGATTAACGAAATATATTTCGTTACAATGTAAAGGGCTATTCTTCATTAACATTCTCAGTAACTCAAATACTGTCTTGCATTTATATACAATTTGTTGTAACTGTATATACAGTCACTTTTAATTGCATTTCAAACGCATGCCCTGTTGCTATTAAAATTACCTAACATAATACTGTTTAAGTCAAACATATGTATACTTGTACCAATATTTATCCTATGCAACATCCTAACAGAGCATGGCTACAACATTCCTAGAACGTCAAATGGACCTCACAACGCAACAATTCTACAAATTCAGCTATATTTCAGGTTTTTACACACCACTTCAATCCACTATATTGTATCAATATTTATCGTTCGACTTTAATACATAAAAACTCGTTTGCTGTTATTGATTGTCAATTATATTGAATGATCAAATATATCAACTAAGTTGTCTTTAGATTAGCAAGATGTGCATTATTGAACATTGCTTGACTTTAACTGCAATTTTCATGTCAATCAAGTAGCGAACTCAGCACAATGCTTTGTTCAGTTTCAGCTCACTGTGTTGTATCTTCAATATTCTTTACCATACAAATGATGTAAGAGTGTAATGCAGACCACAAAAAGCCCATGCAATAAACTCAGAACAGATGTCAATATGGAAATGGATCATACAGGCCTTTATAAAGTCTAAATATAGTATTGGATATTTAACTTGACTTAGTGTATCTTCAACATTGACATAATCGTATGTGTACAAAGAATATCTTAAGATTTGAACAGGAAATTGAAAAGCTAACTGACCGTTTTCCATTCGGTGTGTGCTCTATTTCGTGTGCTTTAAACATGACTATCTCTATAAGTTTAAATTAAAACAAAAGAATGTCAGAATAAACTGAGGATTTGGAAGAAGAACAACTCCTCCCCAGCTTTTTTAAAGTAACGACATATATATTACATTTTGAATTTCAATCGGTGCATACCTAGCTAGGTTGTCAAAATCGTGATTTTCCATTTAAATTTTGCATATGCTTTAAGTTATTCAATTTGTACTATTAGGAAAGCACACAATCGGATATAATCTAAATACAAATATATGGCATGTCCAGAGAGTCTGTGTATCAAGACATGTTTTTAAGTGGTAACTGAAAGCTACAGATGTGATTGCAAGATAACTCGACGATAAATCACCTACGTTGTTTCAGTTATTATCATGTAACTATCCATGTACGGATAGTTTGTTTGTAAATAGTGACTTTGATTATTGCATATAGAAACATATATGCAATTAAATCAAAGTGGGTGTTTAAATGGCAGTAATCTGTATGGTTTCCACATGTTTTTGTTAAGTATTTGCTTTAATTTTGAAATGTCTCCCTTGTAATAAGTATTTTACAACCGTTGTCACATAAATAGAATATAGGTAATTATTAACAACCAATCAATAAATTGACTCCAAAAACAATATTATGAGCAGTAGTAGCTGTTCAATTAAAATGGGACCGATATTTGAATTTACAAATTGCTGGTGTGGTCAATTTCACGCTTTAATTTTGTTAATAATTATTACAACTTTAATATCTCGATCATTACTTTCATTAATACTTCCATTAAATTATAGCAGTGTACGAATCGGTCGAACGAAAATGTGTAAACAACCTTCGAGTTCACTTATGTCCATATAATCATATAAAGCCTCTAGAGAGGGCTAAAATCTCGTAATCCAAAGTAGAAAAGGAACGTAATGAGAATCTTGGACCTATTTTATCAATATCTGGCAGGTTTTAAAGTAGTCATAAAGTTGCGTTGGCTTAATGTTGCGTTGATCAGTTACGCTGGTTCCTAGCCACAGTCATATGAGCAAACGTTTGCCAATTTATACAAAGTTATTCTGTACACTCTTAGGTAGAAACCACATCTATGATAAATGTATCCCTTTCAATATGTACTGTATGTCCTTTAGGCAGAAACTCAACTTTTGATAAATGTGTTCTTAGCCAGGAGAACGTTTTTGAATTGATACTCTGGGCATGGTGTGTCGGAAGTGACAAAGTGTGCTTCTGGTGCTTTACATATAATCAGAGCTAGAGATAGCATTGCCATCTCCACCTAGAACATTTTAACTCTGGATAATTTTGGAATACTGCAATACTTGATACATGAGAAAGAACACTACAGATGGCCACATATGCTTTCAAACTTTCTTGGATAAACAGTTACCATTTCAAAACGTTTAGTCTAATATTAAAGTACGGATACAATTTTAATTTAATTAAGTACGGATACAAATTTAATTTAATTTAAATCTAATTTAATTATTGTATGGTTTAGTCATTTGCCACATTTATATGACAGTGGCACCTCAATGACATGACATAATGGACAGTGTCTTGTATTAAAACTTAAGAAGTTGAAGCGGTGTCATCTTGACTATACTACTCTATGCGATATTTTGTACATAAAAGGTTGCTAGTCGCTTTTGTAAGACACTGGAGCCTTTTTTTCCATACTAATAAAATATGTTCATGTCATTTATAAATATATCCTTTCCATGTAATGAAACATACGTTAAATATATATATTAACGTGAAGATCGATATTATCTTTACTCAAATTCAAGCCTGATTTCATGCTTCATTCTTGTTATATATATAGACCATTTAAGCAAAGTAATATTCGTTATTATTTTAAAATTAAATATCAAATCCAGGTGCTAAAGTGTGCCAGAAGACATCACTATAGGAGGAAAGGCGACGGTACCCTTTGTCTTTACTTTGCAATTTATCTTGCATGCCTTTGAAATGACGGGTGAGTTTTTACATGTCACTGAACGCGTTGTTATTGGCGATGATGAAGATGATTATGGTGGTTTAGAGGAGAGATCAAAATAGTTGAACGAGGATATTAAATATTAGTATTCTAAATAATAGCAGGAAAATGGCGTTCAAAACCGTATTAGAATTTTTACAAGGTATTCTATACTCGTAAATATCTGGCCTCATGCTTCATCAAACCGGTCATACATTCGTTCATCTAATATGCATTGTTCTACATCATCTAAAACAGTGCAAAAATAATGTGTCATCATCAGCTAAAATAGGATTAGATAAGGCTGGAACAATCTTAATACTGGGTGTCTGATGTATTTAACGATCATAAAAGGTATTTCAGTTGCATATGAATTATCTATCATGATACGTATTGTGAGAATAAGCCAATCGTTCGGACTGGCCGTTTCATAGCGAATGTTGGAATGACGTTCATAACTTAACGGAGAAATGGGCAATTTTATATACGTTTCAAATAATTCTACTTAAGAATTACTTAACTCAATGCTTCTTTAATAAAATAAACTCCAATACAACTTACATTGATGAAATATCTTTCTATTCTTTTTTGTTGCATTTTATTTGTTTCTTTTGTGTGCTTGTTAGTTTGCTTTTTCGGTTTCTCGATAAGAATGTAATGAATGTTATATTAGCTCAATACAGCATTTTCAAACAAGTTTCGTTAATTGACGTTGATGATAGTTTTCAAAGTGCTCTTTTGAGACCTGCAATGTCAAGTACTATAGGCTTCAAGTATTAAGTATGAATTTACATTCTACTAAGTTTGGAATGCTCATAATGACTGCATGTATTGTATGCTACAGAAAAATAATTATCTTGATATGCATACGTCTGAGCTTTTACAAACGCATACATACACCATAATTAATGTGCTTTTGGGTCTGGCAGGCTAACAAAACTTGGATTGCATCAGATGGTCAACGAACACAACACATATGTTGAAGATTGGATGTTTGGGCTGTAGGAAAATGATATATACTTACCAATAAACAAAGCATTAAGCACACTGAAAGTAAGCATCCTCATTTACAGTGAATACTAGTGCATTACACAATATCTAATTATTAAATGCATCTAGATGTAAAAATACGTTTTTTGGAATATATAAACAATACCAATGTGTTTTATTTGTACACTGTCAACTCCAATATTACATGAACGTTTACGGTAACTCAGATATTTGCAATTATATACAATGTGTAGTAACTTTTTGATACAGTCACATTAATCGCATGTCTAACGTACTCACTATTAATAGCAATATAACCCAACTGAATGATATTCAGTTCAAGAATATTATAACACAAGTAACGTTATTGATATTTTGATTAACAATAACACATTGAACAATGATGCATCACATTGTAAACTACACGCATATGTAAACATACGTTGTGCTTATAAAGGAAATATATTTGTTGTGTTTCTGAAGTGTATATTAAAACTGTTATAGCAATTAAGGCAAATTCACCGTATCGTTGTTTTGAAAGGTATACTAGTTATTCAGTAAAACATACCAAAACATCCCATTAATCTTGTCGTTTATAGAAATAATTACAATCGTCTTTGATTCAATATCTACAATTTGGGAACAATAATGAAAAGGTATTGAAATACTATATAATCATTTTGCATTGTATACCTGTAGGAATGTTACAATTACGCACACATAATTGTAAATAACTACTAAACGTGATACAGAAAATGTTTTCAATAGAGGAGACCATTTTATGAGCACATATAACGGCCATAACAGTATGATTGGAGAACCATGTGGCACAGTTATACCATCTTCATGATATATCTACCTATTACCGTCATGTGATCCTATTTCAGCTAAGTATACAATAATTGATAATTGCATCATATTGAAGACTTACATGAAACGCCTACAGATATAAAAGAGTCAATGGAATACGTGAACGAACGTTTGAGTACAATGTACAATTAACCTGAATAATAATTATTCTCATATATACTCATAAGGATATACTCAATTTTGAAAACCATGAGCGTGATAAGTTGGAATAGTCGAACTCAATGCGTTCAACAGCACTCTACGGATAATTAAAAGTATGGTTGTTTTATTTTTACTTATGTTGATTTGAAGGTATTATGTATGTTTCAAAAACACAAGTTATCACCGAAGGATGTATCAATTGCATATATCTTGCATAATTATTCCAAGTAAATACTGCCAATAGAAAACCCAGAACGTCTCCAACGTTTTGTAGAAATACAAATGTTTAACAAATATTTGTTTAATAACAGCAAGAACTATTGATATAATATAACGATGTGGATCAAACAAATAATATACATTTTGGATAAGGGGATGATCAGCCAACAGTTTCGAAGAATTAAAACAAATGTTTGGAGAAAAATATTCAATACATAATCTTACTGTTTTTCAGAACATGCGTTTATACAGTAGACTCATGCTGAATGGCAAACAGTTTATTGCAAGTGGAGGTTGGTAATAAGAAAGCAAAACTGGTTTGTGACCACTGCTTATAAACATCATCCGTTCCAATCTCAATGTTCTCTCCCGTTTTCCAGCAGTTGCTGACAACCTGATCAGTGACCACTGTGTTTGCTCCCATGGTACATTGTGTAATGTAATCATGATTATCTCTACATGGTTATTTCCAAATCACTGAACTAATAAACCACACCTAATAAAACTTAATTACAATCTCAACATGATGTCAACATCTGCTTCTAATTACATATATTGAAATTTATGGTTCAGTTTCTTGCAATCTTGACATGTGCTTTGTTTTACTTATATGTTATCAATAATTATACCTATCCATGGACATATATGTACTTGGTCAAGTATTGTTTCTTTTCTTTACTTCTATCTGCATCCTTTCTCTCACATCTCTTACATATCTCTTTCTCTTGTTGCATGCCAAATCAAATCCTTGCATATAACTATCATCTGTAAATAAATTAATCTATACATAATACACGCGAACCTTATGTTTGACTACCAATGTTTCATACATTTTTAAAATGTACATACTTTAGCATATAAATTACAGTGTAACATTCAAAAGTAATAAATGGGAGAAAACCAAACTATCCCAGTATGTTCTTAAGGTTTGTACTTTTACTTTTTACTTTTACACCAACACCCTACTGTTCATAAATGTGTAATAAGAATAATGTGTAGTGAATATACATTTTCGGAGCTGTAATCTAGAGGAAATGAATCGAAAATAATAATGATAATACCAGATTTATATGCAATATCCATATTTTTAATAATACTACCATATGGCCTTGAGATATTTTATTTATAGAAAAGTAAATTTAGACGTTTCTGACTTTGTATTTTTTTAGGTTGTGTTGTGTTATGTTTGGGTGATGCTCTATGACCCTTAAGACAAGCTGAGTGTAGAGAATGAAGCTAACGTGTTTAAGAACATTTCCCTGTGGAAAATCACAATATAAATAAATTAGGATGGAGTCTATTTCATTGACTAAGTAGAACGTGAACCACAGTAAGGCTGAAAACAAAATAGCAAATTAACACGGTAAATTTTGTCAAATGAGGCAGACAAATCAAAGTGGGTGAGGAATGTAATCCTTCCGCCTGGAACGACAGAGAGCATGTCATTAACGACTTTCAGAAGAGTTATTTCTGTACTGTGGGAAGAGCGATATGCAGACTGTACATTGCTAAAACGACCGTTTGAATTCAGAAAATATACAATTTGGCATAGATCATCCTTTTCTATGATATCTTACATGCACGCGAGATTATAACCTTTATGGGTTAGTTTTTAAATTGTTGGTGTCTTCAGCCGAGTCTTTACAATGACAGGTTTGAAAAATGATATGAATTCCCCGGATGAGACAGATATATTAGTGACATCAGTTAGTGATGGCAATATTGAGTCTCACCATATCAAATTCTCATGAAGTTGGTGCGCTCTTCATCACGGCTGCCCGTACTAAATGCATAGAGACAAGTTCAAATGCTGCTAATGGTTGTCGCTGAAATTATGTATCGTAACTGTATGTGACGACGGATCATATATATATATATATATATATATATATATATATATATATATATATATATATATAGCATACATATAACAAAGTTCATATTGTCAGTGTGTGTGTGTGTGTGTGTGTGTGTGAGAGAGAGAGAGAGAGAGAGATAGAGAGATAGAGACAGAGAAAGAGAGAGAGAGAACGAAAGAGAAAGAGAGAGAGAGGAAACACTAGAAACAGTGAAAGCGATTTCTAAAACAAAACAATAACACAAATAAGTCGAAGATTGTTTAATAATGTTGACATAAATATAAATGCAAAGTAATGAAATAGTAAAGCCAATGTCCAATAATTCAACAAGAGAGTATATTATCATTGTTGCCATTGTCGTTTTGCCACAAAAACAGGTAACTTATCATATTGAGACAAAAGAACGTTGCTCTCTTGACATATTTCGTACTTAAAATATCTGATGTACTGAAAGTGATAAGGCTTGTTACTATGCTTCATGTCGTTCAATTGATATTAAAGAAATCCTGTTGATTTTGGCTTACAAATATATACCCTTCCACGAACCACCGTTGGTTGGCAATATACAGTTTCATATTGTAAATAGAGTTAAGCATTTAAAGAAGAATAGTGTCCCCGAGTTTGGTCACTTCAAATAGTTGCTTTTTAGAAAAATGTACATATTAAGCATTTTTCAAAGAAGCGTTAATTTCTTTTATTTTGATGAATGAATGATGGTTGTTAATTTGGATTATATAGTATAAATATTGGCATTACTCCAGGTGTGTACATTTCATAAATATTGCTAGTTTCTCGTGGTCATTTTAACATCCTGAACATCAGATGTAAATTGTATAACACAAATCTCTTTTATATTTCATATATTTGGTAATTAATTTATGGCACATTGAGAAGCTGATATTATCTAGTCTAGCAACTTCAGTTTCCCAATTTGTCGCTGCTAAAGATGATGTATTAAGACAAATTATGTCTTAAGTTTGGCGTTCAAGGGAGCAGTCATTTTAAGTAGCATTATGCTACGATTATTTACAATTTCTAAAAGCACAATATATACAGAAAATTATTCCATATTACCCTCAACATAGCATAAAGGTACACAATATTCTCTCCTCTCTTCATATTTGATATGCCAACAATTTCACCTTACTTATATCAGTTTTGCAAAATAATGTCTGGTGAGTGCTCACCTGAATGTAGTAAGATTGGGTTATGTATTACATGGTATACGTCATATAACTGGATTGTATATGCTCTCTAATCAAGCATTACAACTTTAAAAGAGTTTGATTAATCAATGCAGGCAGGTTTTCTAACGGTTTTGTAAGTACATGATCTTTCTTCTTTTTGTAATCTTTCTTCTTTTTGTAATCATATCATTATATATGTTCTTTCTGTTAAGGTGTTTTCTAATGTTGTAAAGAGCTTATTATTATTATTATTATTATTATTATTATTATTATTATTATTATTATTATTATTATCTGTACAAGCCTCCTTTATCCTCCGATCCTTTAACAATTTTATATCCCTCTTTTACCCCTGTATTTGGTCTAGTTTTAAGTAAAAAATTGAATATGAGCTTATTTCAAATATTTCAGAATAAGTCAGCAATTAATAAAATCAAAACATATTAATAACTTGTCATTACATCCAATTAGCTGAGCATATTACCAGTTTTACAAGATTTTTCTCAGAGTGCAGATTTATATAAGCGATGTCGTACTAATTTTTAGCACGAGGTTCTATCCATTCATATTAATTAGTTGAGCTTGCATAGAACTGATCTATGCATCATTATAATGGTCATAGTTGTGCATGTTTTCAAATTTTATTGAACTTGTAATCTCAACTGAAGTGGCAAATAGTTGCATGAGTTTCTAACCACTATATATATTATCTAATTTTGATCAATATTGGCAAATTGGCTAATATCATGAAGATGTAAATTTAATTATATTAAGATTTAGGTCAAATTTTATAGTAATGAAGTGATCGTGTATGAGACTGGCTCAGCTTATCACTTTTAATAGAGTAGTTCTAATCAAATATGGATCTACCTTAGTACAATATTTTTCATCGTCAAGATGTTTTATGACTTTGGCTATAACTTAGTTGATTTTGCGTCTCATAGAATGATCATGTTTTCAAGACATTTATCAAACTTGGTAAATAGGTTTATCTAGTCAAGATACAAAAATGATACATCACAAGAAATATCCAAGCATATCAAATATTCTATTTTCGACCTTATTTCAAGTTGTTACATATTTTGGTTTCCAAACTGAGAAGCAAATGCTAACATTATTTTCTAAACGGTGTGTCGCGAAGAATGACAAATCGTGTTTGAAACCGAACATATTCCTATAAATACTAAAAAGATTTGGATACGATTCCATTACACCTAAAGAAGCATTTGGACATATTTGCTATTTGAAAATATTCACTATCAAATTAGTTGGTATCATCCTGAATACACCATTGTTTCTAATGGTCAATGATACCAACTTAATTACTTAGCCCACGGTGTGCATCAAGCATATTGTAAATGATTGATTCTGATCTTCCCCTCTTTCTTTCTCTCTCTCTCTCTCTCTTTCTCTCTCTCTCTCACACATACACACACACACACACACACGGAGAGATGAAGAAAGAAGGAAGGAGTCAGATGGAGATTGTTTTACTTATTGCCAATTACAGTATGATTGTCAACTAAATACATCAAGTTAATACACACAAATAAGCAGTTACGTATACGGATGCATCACACTATGTTGTAGATAAGCTGAATTGCATATTTAATAGGTTTTGTGTTTGATCATTGTCCATCACTGACATTAGAGTAGCTAAAATCTAAGTGACGTTTAACATTTTTGTTCGAGATGTTTATTGCAATTTGAAAACACTGTCTTGTCTTGGTTTCACACTTAGAAGGTTCTAGGAAAGTCATTTCGACCCACATCATTGTCTAGTTATCGTATCGAATACAGTTTTATATACAGTTGAAATGAACTATTTTTCATTCTTATTTGAAGTTCGGTCCGTTATATCAAGAATGTTTATATATAACGTCAGAGGAATAATGTATGTTAAAATTAACAAGTACAAAGTGAACGCTGACTATCATTTTAACGTGAAACAATATTATGAGATACTTGTAAAATCATTCGAGAGCATTCTGAATAATGTCTAATTCATTACGACGGTAGTTACAGCAATTTATTGGTAAAATAGATCTTTCAATTATTTTAACTGATTCGGTAAAGTCTTTAGTGCTGAACAAGTGATCACAAAGGTTGAATTTTTTGGTATTTAATTCACTCTACTCTAAGCAACTGTTACATACATTTTCATTTTCAAACTAAGAAGCAAATGTATGTCTTAATTTTATTAATTTGTCAGCTTCGTTCCTATAAGGCATATGAGTCGTTTGAAACTATGCGCTTGTTTGGGATCTTAATTTATTTACATGTATATATATTCCACCTATTTCTAGACTCGTTCCCATTCTTCAATCAAATTTGTTCTGTGAGTCCTTCATGATGAGTTTAGATAAATACTACTAAGTTCAGAAATTTAGATAGGGACTTATCACTGAGAATAATAGCAAACTAACGTCCTAGAATATTCTATAGTAATCAACACATTATATCAAATATTATTTTAATAGTGTAGTTTTACAAATTCAGATTTTCTGTTCCATAGCCATTCTACTCAATAAAAGTTTCAAAACAACATGATATTTTTTTGATGATATGTGAAACGGATCAAAAATGTAAATAATAGCGGCATTTATGTAAATTGCTGCTAGACAACACCAAACCTTTGCTGTGATTTATCTTTGGAGGCAGCACATATACTAGTAACATAATTTCGTTTATGCCATATTATATGCAAAGCAGAGACTACTATATGTCTATATTAAATGTTTATAAAGACGTTTTAAATTCGTTATTAAATTGTGAACGTATATACCGACATGTGTAGACGTTTTGGGCCTTGTATTGTTTGTATACGTGTACGGTGCCGGGTAATAAAGGTATGTTTCTTATATTATATGAACAATTCAACTAAATGTTTTCATAACTTGTATCAATGTAATTTTTGGTATTTGCATTGTTATAAGAGGTGAAGTTGAGAAAGAATAAAGTCACAAATGTATTCATGAAAGTAATTAATTGTATATTTTATCTACAACAAAATAAACAAATTGCCTTGAAGACAGTAGTGCAGTGAATATTGAACAATGGGTGTAAACATGATATTATATATTTCTCTAACAGGTGATGAAGATAACATTCACCTTGTTCACACCTTTCAATAGTTTTAAATCAATTGATCGAAACAATATGCATGCTTCAACTGGTAATTTCATAATGTCTAATTACCATAAATGATACGTTTAGTTTTTATCATATAAATATTATTTGTATTATCTGATGCATCTTAAAAATAGATTAATATAATATAGTTCATACAATTATCAGACCTATTATAAATTTTCATTTTGTTCATGTTTTTGCATGTGAAGATTATTAAAATATACATCAACAGTCATTTCAAATATTTTTTAATCAATGTTCAGTTAGCTGAACACGAATTAGCCAGTGAAAAATATATTAAATTCTATGTGCATACACATCTGTGTCACAAAGATCTGTACATTTCATTATTGTCATTATTCTCCAATGTATGAGTATATACATATTTTATTGGTGTACTGCTTTGTATTCCCATATGGTTATATGAAAATCCTTTTTTTAGACATATGAGTTTGTTGCGACATGCATATATGTTACATTAAAACAATTTAGAAATGTTCATCTAAACCAAATCAAAATACATGTAATAAAATCATCCAGGAAGAATAACTTTGGTAAGAGACTGTTAGCAACAAGCAAATAGAACATATCGCATCATCCAAGGCTAGTTTGGCTTAAAGCCTTGCCAGCATGATTAGATTATTCACATGTGTAATTAACCACGCTCTTCCAATCGATTTTGGCTGTGAAATTTTAATTAGATATGGAGATAATCATGATGATCCCTTGTTAGTTGTCAAATTGTTAACATTATGCTACATGAAAGGGAAAATATGATAATACAAATGAATTTTAGCTTCTAATCTACAGAAGCACTAAGCGCCTTTGAGCATGAGAAAACACCGATTAAAAAAACATATATAATGACATGATTACAAAACAAGAAAGCACATGATCTAACAGGAACATTAGAAACAACAACCTGCATTTATAAATAAGGATCATGTAATGTCTTACTGCTTGATTAGATTGTAGATACTATCCCATTATTTGAAGTACATCATGTAAAGCAAAAGCCAGTCTTGATACAGTCTTGATACATTCAAAGGGGCACTCACATGTTATTCTGTACTTTTGAGAGTGTGATGTATTTAAGATGATGTTGTTTGCATATAAGCCATGCACAGTGAAGTGAATGTTGGCATACCTCTATGCTACGTTGATGTAATATTACTGAGATTTCTTTGAATATTGTATTTTTGGAAAGTGTAAATAATCATAGCTCACTGCTGACTGCAATGAATGCTCTCTTGTACTCCAGACGTCAACCATAATATGTCTAAAGTATACTATATTTAGCAGATAAGAAAATAGGTAACCGTAATATGCCACACTAAATGATATCAACCTCTGAAAGAGGAATGAATGGATTACAAAATACATTAACTATAAAAAGAGTTCGTTCTTTTACAATTGACATCTGATGTCCAGTAAGTGAAAATGGCTAACTGGAGGTAGCACTTATTTTAAAAGGTGGAGATCTGGAGTAATTCCACGCTGTATGCTTTATAATCCATATTCCACTCATCAATCAATCGTGCACCAACAATATATAAATGAAGTTAATTTGAACAACGCATAAGATATACAAGGTCTTTGTTAAATATTCATATAGCCAGTGAGACAATTCGGGAATATGCACAAAATGAAACATTATTTATCTTAAAAATGTTAACCGTACGCACAATATGAAACTATAGATCGCCAACCAAGGGCGGATGTAAACGACCTGAAGCGTACTAACAGGCCATATCATTGTGAGCAGATAAAATATTTTAAGTAAAAATAAATTCCACAGAGCACAGTATATAGGACTGAGAAATATAAGTTACCCATTTTTGATGCAAAACAACAATCACGAAATCGAAAAAAAATACTCTTATTTAATTACTAGATATTGGTTTTAGTATTTCGTTAATATTGTTGTATTTCTATTTCTAATAACATTGTTGAATGACCTTCGAATATTCGTATTTTGTTATGTGTCCTAAATAGCCTTTGATCTTTCCAGTTTTTTCCATCTTCCTTACTGACAATATGAACTTTCTTTTATATGTAAGAAAAAACTACAAATGTTGGATAATAATGCTGGATAAAAATATCTTGGCAAATCCGAGATGTCATGTTCTGATCCATGTCAATTATTAGAAATTCTAAAACAAAGACAGCATATGACACATTGAGAATTGCCTATGAATTGCCTGGTGTTGTGGGACCCAGGTAAAATTAGAAATTAGGGATCTACCAAACAAAACAAAGAAACTAGCATGACAAGCAGTGATTTGTGGTAATGCTGAATGTATTCAACTTTGTTTCTGATGAGAAAGATATATAGATGAAAAAGAATTACCTGAAGAATGAATAAACTTATGAAGGGGGCAACATTAGACTTCTTCCTAGTTTAAGAAACTTTTTTTACAATCGTAAAGAATGCACTTGGTTATATAACAGACCATTCTCTAGTCTTAATGTGTATTTGTTAATTTTAGAAAAATACTTTTAAGGACACTAAGTTTTAAAATGATATTATAATGCAATAATTGTCTAATGAGCTACAGACATAGTTGCTTTAAATAAGTTCTAAGAGGTGATTGTCTAATTTGGCAGAAACAGATGTGCATATGGCTTATATATATATATATATATATATATATATATATATATATATATATATATATGTGTGTGTGTGTGTGTGTGTGTGTGTGTGTTGGTACATATACGTATATAAGTTTCTATGTAGGAAACGGTCACAATAAATATACTTTTCTCTTCTGCTGTCTCTCTGATAGCCTATATTCTGTACTGTACTGGCTTTATAATTAGAATGTAATAATATTGTGCTAGTGTTAATTACTATTAGCTGTACAGGTATGAACACTGATAACCAATTATTGGGATATATCCTCAACCTCCTGATGGTTATACCCTTTATGGGGAATTGTAAAAAGACAAAACAATTTCGACTGACTTAAAGTAGATAAACCATGTACATATATACATGATAAATTATAGTACATGTAATTACTTAATCGATAATACAATATGAACTAAAGATGATATACATAGACATGGATGTAATTTTTTTAATATTTAAAAAAATATTGAAACCTTTAAAATTACTTGCACTTCTTTAAATATCGTTTTATTAATTACATTCGAGCACATCAGATCATATATGACTGACGTATAATGATGTCTTAATTTAAAGCAAGACAGTAATCTAAAGAGAACAATATGTGGATGTTTTTAATTGACAAATTATTTCAACTGTTTCTAAAAATTTTTAGAAACATAAAAAACACTTACTTTTTATCTAATCAAGTACAATCGGTTCTCAGTTCCATATTATACAATTTGGTAACCCAATCATCAACATAATCATTCAAAGGAAATTTAGGTTTTTCCCAATTTGGGTTAAGATGGATATGCTAGTTAATATTATAATTGGTAACATGTTTCACAGTAGATGTGTGGAATGCAGAAATGATTTTTTATTCAATATTTCTGCATAAAGGGAGTCATAATCAGTCTCATATAAGATCCAATGGTAAGTGACACTGTCAGTCACACCTTCCAAATTTGACTGCACACAACATATTTAAGGAAGAAATGAAATAACAGTACATAATGCACTAATACGTTATAACAATACGACACTAATGGTGCTATAAAATGGGAATTCATGTTTTGATTTGACAGTTTAGCCATCTTAACTTAATAAAAGTAAACCATTTTTTATGTATGTATATATGTATGTATGTATGTTTGTATGTATGTATGTATGTATGTATGTATGTATGTATGTATGTATGTATGTATGTATGTATGTATGTATGTATGTATGTATGTATGTATGTATGTATGTATGTATGTATGTATGTATTTCATATTGGAAATTTCGTTGGGATTATAACTTATAATTATTAGGACATTTTATTAGCAGGACTTTTGCAATTTCTCTAGTAGATAATATTTTGAATTTTTTTGGATTAATTTTGGAATTGATTCTTAAAACCATAAGTTTTTTTTTCTTTTCTGGAAAATATTTGTACTGAATAAATTGTTTATTAAGATTTTACAAGCTTGTTATTTTCACTCTTTCTATGTTACTAAGCACGTATATATATATATATATATATATATATATATATATATATATATATATATATATATATATATATATATATATATACTTATATACACAGATACACTACTATGTTAATCATTACAATTCAGGGTTTGTTTACTTTCGTTCTGTTTAATACATTTTATAATGTATATAAGTTTCCAAGCAATTTTCCTAACACGACAGTGGGAAAGATGTTTCAAATACTGATGTGATTCATTCAAATTAATTCTTTATGATGCATACCTTTCCTTACCGTGTTCTCAACAAATCACATGCCATTGTATTTCAGCAACAACTCTAATTAAGAACACATGGATTTTTTCATTAAGACCCTTAAAATTTAACGAATACCGCGAAATATAGAACCATCATGTTCACCATTTGTTTGTATAATGTGTCTGTTCTACGGTTAACTTAAAGTAATATTTTGTGACTGCTGTTGTATGTATTTTCATGTATTGTCAATTATTTTCCCTGTTATGTACATTAAATGTGTCTAGTTAACAATCCCGCAACAAGTACAATTAAACGGGTATATATTGCCAGCTTCCAGGTGTATAAACTAGTACACAATATATCTCTGGAAGTAATTACCAATATTGTGTCAACAACAGCACCTTCACGTGGGGCCCCTTGTTTTCACAGAGCCCGAGTGGGAGGGCAGACCGCGCTCATTAGCCTTGGCAGGCAGCCAGTCTAAGAGAAGGGAAACTATGACTCCAAACCCGGGTAGATGAAGCTCGTTAGCTTGGTCAAGGCAATTTTTCTAGGAGAAGAAAACTCTGATTGAAAACCAATGGTTCCACTGCCTTGTGGATATCTTTAGGAGAAGCAAAGGCTACTTGAGTAAACCCAAACAAAATATCCGGAGTGGAGCCCCCAAGGCGGCTGGATGTCGACTACGACTTCCTTCCGGCATCTCCTGCATCCAAACTGGTGCCAGATGTCATGCTCAGCATTCCTTTGGACCCAACCAGCACGGACGAGAGGGGGATCCTGAAGCCTGGGCCACCCAGGATCTCCATATTCTACGCCCAGGCTTGCGTCCTCCAGTCTCGCTACTAAGTGAGGAAACAACACGGAAGCTGACTGTTTACGGGTTATAAGTCCCACCCGATTGGTGTAGGGAAGGGGCGCCACGGGTCAGCTTTGACGGTGGGAGGGATCATGGTGTCCCACTGGCCAACTACCGCCCGCCTCAAGCCGGGCAGCCCCTGGTCAATAAGGAGTTGACCCGCCATCGTTTGTCTGCTCCAGTCGGTGTCTGGAGCTCAGTGTGTTGCTTAACATGACAAGCAGAGGAAAAGTCCACACCAGAGAAAAATAAAAATAAACGAATAAAGACTCCAGCTCTTTGATTTGCAAGCTGGAATGTGCGTACTATGTGTACAGGTGACTTAGGATGACACCAGAAAAACGGCCATTATCGATAGAGAACTCACCAAGCTAAATATCAGCATAGCTACCCTCCAGGAAACTAGACTGGCCTCTAATGACTCCCTCAGAAAACTACACTTTCCTCTGGAACGGTCGCAAACCTGAGGAGTCCCGTTAGCACGGAGTGGGCTTCGCCATCAAAAACAATCTTCTGGACTTGGTTGAACCTCCCACAAGGGGCACTGAGCGTATCTTGTCCATCCTCCTCACCACTACTGCAGGTCCTGTCTACATCATTAGTGTCTTCGCCCCACCCTCTCGTCTTCAGAAGACACCAAAGATCAGTTCTATGGGCAGCTGGATGAACAGATTAAAAGATGCCCCAAACACGAATCACTTTTTCTCCTCGGCGACTTCAATGCCAGAGTAGATGAAGATCATGAATCATGGCCTACCTGCCTCGGATATCATGGTACTGGAAAGACCAAGGTAAACGGTCAGAGACTGCTGGAGCTGTGCACCTACCATGGCCTGTGCATAACAAACACTTTTTTCAAGGGTAAGCCACAACACAAAGTGTCATGGAAACACCCCAAGTTCCATCACTGGCACCAACTTGACTTGGTCATTACCAGGCGCTCTGCCCTTAACAGTGTCCTCTCCACCAGAACCTACCACAGTGCAGACTGCGTCTCCGACCATGCCCTCGTGAGCAGCAGGGTGAGACTACAGCCAAAAACACTACACCGTTCAAAACCAAAAGGACACCCACGCATAAACACCGCACAGATGTCTGTTCCTTCCAAGGTACAGGATTATGTGTCCGCCCTGGACAAGGCTCTCCAGGTTCTGCCAGAGCACGACGCCACAGCCAAGTGGAACACCATGAATGGTGCCATCTACAAAACAGCCATGTCCACGTTTGGCAAAAAGGAACGACCCAGTCAGGACTGGTTCAACGCACAACTAACAAGGATGGAACCACTAATCGAGGAGAAACGAAAAGCCTTTATAGCGTACAAAAAATGCCCCAATGAACGGACGAGTGCTGCTCTTAAACGTGCAACACCCAACACATCGCTAGACAGTGCGCAACATAAAAGGTATGTACAGTGGCATCAAGAAGGCTCTAGGCCCTACAGTGAAAGGGGTCGCTCCCCTGAAATCCATGATGGGAGAGAAGATCACAGACCGTGGGCAACAGATGGCCAGATGGGTGGAGTACTACTCAGAGCTATACTCCCGTGAAACGGTAGTCACTGAAGCAGCCCTTAGCAGCATAAAGAATCTTCCCATCATGGAGGAGCTCGACGAAGTGCCAGCCTTAGAAAAGCTCAGCAAAGCAATTGACTCCCTCCCAAATGACAAAGCACCAGGTAGTGACAGCATCCCGCCCGAAGCTATCAAATGTTGAAAACCAACACTTCTCCAACCATTGCACGAACTACATTGCCTCTACTGGTAGGAAGGAGCAGTCCCCCAAGACATGCGTGATGCCACGATTGTGACCCTTTATAAAAACAAGGGCGACCGCAGTGACTGCAATAATTACAGAAGGATCTCGCTTCTGGGCATCGTTGGTAAAGTGTATGCCCGCATCATACTAAACAGGTTGCAGTTGCTGGCAGACCGAGTGTACCCAGAATCCCAGTACGGCTTCAGAGCAGGCAGGTCGACAACAGATATGATCTTCTCTATACGACAACTCCAAGAGAAGAGCAGAGAGCAAGGTCAACCACTCTACATGATGTTCATCGACCTCACCAAGGCCTTAGACTTAGTCAGCAGAAAGGGCCTTTTTGAAATTCTCAGTAAGATGGGTTGCCCTTGAAAACTCCGCAGCATGATAATCCCTTTCCATGCAGATATGAAGGGAACAGTCATGTATGATGGATCTTCCTCAACCTCCTTCCCAGTTAACAGCGGTGTGAAGCGGGGCTGCGTTCTGGCACCAACCCTATTCGGGATCTTCTTCTCCTTGCTTCTGTCCTACGCCTTTGACTCGTCCACTGATGGAATATATCTACACACCAGGTCCGATGGGAGGCTGTTTAACCTGGCATGACTGCGCTCAAAGACGAAAGTGAGGGCTGTGCTCATCAGGGAGATACTTTTTGCAGATGACGCGGCTCTTGTGGCACACACTGAGGAAGCTCTTCAGAGACTGGGAGACCGTTTTGCTGATGCTTGCATGCAGTTTGGACTCACCATCAGCCTGGAAAAATCAAAGGTCAGCGTGCAAGATACCACCATTGCCCCGACAATCAAAATCAACGGTGTCACCTTGGAAGCAGTCAACAACTTTACCTACCTGGGTTCAACCATCAGCAACACTCTATCGCTCAATAAGGAGCTGGACAGTAGGCTTGGAAAGGCAAATACCATCATGTCACGACTGACCAAAAGGGTGTGGGAAAACAACGCGCTGACATTGCAAACCAAAGTCAAAGTTTACCAAGCCTGCATTCTCAGCACCCTTCTCTACGGAAGTGAGACCTGGAATACCTACATGAGGCAAGAGCGTCGGCTAAACTCCTTCCATATACGGTGCCTTAAACGCATCTTGAAAATCAGCTGGCAAGACCATGTCCCAAACAGCGAAATCCTGCAGCTAGCAAACACCCACAGCATGTTCTCCCTTCTGAGCAAACGTCGTCTTCGATGGCTTGGACACGTCCGACGCATGGAGGATGGGAGGCTGCCAAAGGACATCCTATATGGACAGCTGGCCACTGGCACAATAAAAGTAGGCCGCCCCTCACTTCGTTTTAAGGATGCATGCAAGAGGGACCTGAAGGCATGTGACATCACACCTGATGGCTGGGAAGTGCTGGCCGAGGACAGAGGCACCTTGAGACTGACAGTAAATAAAGGTATCTTAGTTGCTGATACGAGGACAAGTCGGTTGGCAGCAGAGACACGTGTCAGAAAGGGCCACACGACAGCACCCACAGCAACTCGGGCTTCCCAGCATGTCTCCACAAACTGCAAGAGGGACTGTCACTCACGAATAGGTCTCCACAGCCACAACAGACAATGCCAACAACCCAGAGACAGAAAACACCCCAAGGGCTCTATCCGCATAGTCTCCCGAGACTAAGGCGCCAATGATGATGAATTACCAATATATTTCTGAATTTAAATTACGACTTGATTTTACTTTAAGAGGTTGAGAACGTTAAAATATATCGTCTGTTAGTATGTTTCGTTCCTCTCTGTCTCACTC
This sequence comes from Unio pictorum, assembly GCA_030141615.1. NCBI lineage: Eukaryota > Metazoa > Mollusca > Bivalvia > Unionida > Unionidae > Unio > Unio pictorum. The sequence continues at coordinate 14,049,614 of JARLTB010000220.1, read as the reverse complement.
TCTCCATCTCTCTTTTCTCTCTCTCTCTCTCTCTCTGTATATATATATATATATATATATATATATATATATATATATATATATATATATATGCGTGTGTGTGTGTGTGTGTGTGTGTGTGTGTGTTTCTGTGTTTGTGTCATGATTTCAGGAATGGCCTGCCTCACTCCTCCGGCAAGGTGGCATCAGCTGGCTGGGCAATGTACGTAGCTTTATTCGAAACTTGTCTCTGGTGCATATCTCAAACTCAGAGATGTCTGAAGGCACGACATAAAAAAAACCTGATATCGATGTTAATACATAGGAAGAGCTAGCTGTAGACAGGTGCAGCTGATTACTGGTTTGAAATGCCTATTACGTTCGATCCTGTTCTTTTTAATAATTTGGCCATGTCCTTTAAACATACATTCATTAGGTCTGAATTTTTCCTTTGGGATAAATGTCCATTTAGCTTATGCTGAAATACACAATATTTGTTGTCATTTGTGAAATTGTTCTTTGAACATGGAACATAAACGCAGTTTGTCAATCATCTGTCGTGCTTATTTATCAAGTGAATTAGTCCAATGCTTACCTAAAAAATCTTAAGTAAGCATGTTTTTTCAAAAACATCTTCGCAATTGTTATCACAATTATCATTATCAGCTTGTTATTCTTCTTCTTATTATTATTCCTATTATTATTATTATTCTTATATTATTATTATTATTATTATTATTATTATTATTGTTATTATTATTATTATTATTATTATTATTATTATTATTATTATTATTGTTATTATTATTATTATTATTATTATTATTATTATTATTATTATTATTATTAGTAGTAGTAGTAGTAGTAGTAGTAGTATTAGTAGTAGTAGTAGTATTATTAATGTCATCAGCTTAGCAGTGGTATTAGTAGCAATATTATTATTATTGAACAGGTCTGAGATTAAATGTCACTAGACGTAATCATTCATACAAATAATTTACTTTTTATTAATAAGTACTTCGGAAGATACGATTAATTAACAATTTGTTTCTTGTTTAGCGGAAAACGTGTTTATTATGGAGAGATGATTTTAGTGCACTAACGATGTGTCAACGTTGATCAGATGCTTCAATGGTGTGATTGCGCCAACGTTTGATTTACTGCAACACACAATCCCTTGTGACAATACTGAAACGAAATATATATATATATATATATATATATATATATATATATATATATATAGGTTTATGTGTGCGTGTGTATGTGTGTATTGCACTGACATAGCTTATGGCTCTAATTAAGTTAGACAATACTATCTGAATAATGAACATGTTCCAGCATGAAATCTCAGATATATATATATATATATATATATATATATATATATATATATATATATATATATATATATATATATATATATAGAGAGAGAGAGAGAGAGAGAGAGAGAGAGAGAGAGAGAGAGAGAAGAGAGAGAGAGAGTGACTGATAGATAGATAGATATATAGATAGATAGATAGATAGATAGATAGATAGATAGATAGATAGATAGATAGATAGATAAATAGATAGATAAATAAATAGATACACAAAGAAATAGGTAGATACCTACCTACCTACCCACCTGGATGCATACATATATAATTCTCTAACTTATATCTGATATAATTTATATTGATTTTAATTTATTTGTTTTGCTTTTAAGACTAAATGTTTTTTTTCATTACATGTTATTGTAACATAAAATTATTCGGTTGAAATATTTTCACAGAAGTTTAGCAGACCTAAATCATTCTTTCGTAATTTCTAATATGACCTATATAATGAGTTTGATTTATATTACCTTATCAATGCCACACTCGGTTCCAGGAGCTGCATTGTAAAAGTCAGGTTTGCATGTCTGGGTTCCTGGAACTGTGCAACGCATGGCCTGACATATTATCTTCTGGACTTTCTTTAAAAGAAATAATTACTTTTTCTATCGGGATGTATTTCAGATCAATTAACCAGTAGGTTAGTATGTGTATGTTGAAAACTGTAACTAACAAGCCAGGGAACATTTCTTGTATGTGTGCTTTTCCATTTCCATATTTGATGCCGCATAAATTCATTAAGTTACTATTGCATATGGGGAACGAAGAAGTGATAATATATTAATCGACTGCGTAGGCAACGCTGCATTATCTAGAAATAGTTTGGAATCTTCTGAACTGGCTCGTAGTTAATTGTTTTCACATTTGTTTGATTAGTTTAAAGAAATTCTGAAACAACCTTATATTGTTTTAATTATTAACATGTAAGCAGCAATGGACTTTAAAGACCTGGATTATCCGGAAGAACTGACACAGAATAAAAATAAATTAAGGAAGTCCAAGTCTCGAGTCATAAAGTGCAAATTTAAATATGTTTGAATGACCTATTTGTGATTACGCAAGAAACTCAATGCTTGGATAAATGTCTTAGAAATATCCACTGACCTTGAAATATTATGACTGGCTGACCTGTTTCAATGCATTACCTGCACTAGAAATTACAGATTTCAACGACAATTGCAATAGCAGGGATTGCACCGTGTTCAAATACTCTTCACCGATTTGAGGTTTTCGTCGTTTACATATGTATGTACGTTGATAAAGTGTAGAATGTAATATTAATTTCGATGGCGTTTATAGCATTTCAATTTTCTCTAGTTTAGAGACCTAACTGTTCTTCATTTGTCCAGACAGTCTTGTAGACAGCTGTATGTCTCATATTTGTCCAGGTCTGTCTGAAACGATTCACGGCAACCATTTTATCTGTCTGCTATATGTATTCATTCCAATCGGCATGTTAATGTTTAAGTGTAATATTACCTACAACCGTGATTGATTTATTTATAACTAATCTGCGACATATACAAATTTATTAGTTTTACTAAATGCTTCTTTACACGACTCAATCTAGCTGAAAGAACGATAGCCTGATGACACATATACACACTCCCTACATACCCCACAATACGTAGATCCAACTCCATTAATGATGGTACACTGGGAATCTGGTTTGAACCGAATTCCTGCCGGTTTTCTGATTACCTTTTCAATATCGGCTAATATGTCTTGATCCTGTGTATGCTTGTTTGTCAAACAATGTCTGAAATTTGAAATATATATATATATATATATATATATATATATATATATATATATATATATATATATGTATGTATGTATGTATGTATGTATGTATGTATGTATGTATGTATGTATGTATGTATGTATGTATGTATGTATGTATGTATGTATGTATGTATGTATGTATGTATGTATGTATGTATAGGCATGATTGCTTGTATCCAAAATTAAATCGTGAAGACAATGTATAGATGTATTCCACATTTCAATTTTCTTTTCAACTTGTGATATTTCAAATTGACTGGTTTTTAGCCACGTTGATGTGTAGAGTTGTGTTTACAGTTAGCGACTGGTTCTCTTTTAGAAGATACGAATGAAAATTTATAAAGATGTATTACTTGGTACATATTGGACTTACTTGCCCGGAAGAGTCCACTTGAAATAATTCACAGAGCATTGTGCGAAAAGCCAGGGATATTCTACGTATTTCTTAAATCGTGAGAATGTGGGATTTTCAGGAGACATAATGTACCCATCCTTAGGTCTGCACCTGTGGTTTGGCTCACTGCCATCATGATTTGCTCCAAGGCTGCAAATACCAAGAAGGTAGTTTATGAACCATATTTGATGCAGTTTTGAAAAGCGGAATACCGGATGAGCGTAACATGTAAGGAGTCAAGTATCATGAAAATATTGTCTTTTGTAATGTAAATTATACATTGAAATAATATGCCTTGTTTTACTTTCTCGGTACACTCCTGTCGGATATTTTACATTTGAGGTAATGGAATTCAAATTAATTGAGGTAGATACAACAATGAGACACCAGAAAAGTATAAATTTGAATAATAAATAATTCAGAGTTATTATTCAATAATTTGTCTGAAAAGAGAATATTTGTCCTCAATATATCACTGGAATAATATGTATGATTGAATCTATCTGAATTAAATCAAAGCGAGAGATAGCGTTGCCATCGCCACTTGGTACATTAGAACTCTGGCGTAAAATGGAAGACTCCAAGACTCCAAGAGTTGACACATGAGATGGAACACTACACATGAGATGGAACACTACACATGGCACATACAGGGACTCTGTGAAGTAAGGTGGAAAGACCTAGTAGAACATCAAACTGAAGATGGGCATATATTATACTCTAGTGGAGAGTTGAACAAGTCCATAAATGGAGTAGGTTTCCTTGAAAACAAAGCCATCAAGGGATCTGTGCTTGAATGTCGCCCCATATATAGCAGAATGATTTCCATTCGTCTGAAAGCATATTCCTTTAACAATATAATTATCCAAGTCTATGCTCAAACTACTGATAATAATAATAATAATAATAATAATAATAATAATAATAATAATAATAATAATAATAACAATAATGATGATGAAGACTTTGTGTAGCGCCTAATCTTTCGAATCTGTAAGCGCATTACACCTTCCATAACGATATAACTACACTACAGAAAAACAAATGACAAAATCAATGAAATTGGAAAACATAAAAACATGATAAAAACATATAAGATACAAAATATTATTAGGTCTCTAAGTTTGTCCCTGCAGTCGAAAAAGGTGAATTTTAAGACCACTGTCTCTTTTTGTCTAATTTCAATGGGCAATTGGTGTCACGTCGCCTGGCCATGGTATGCAAAAGAATGTTGTCCATGTGACTTCGTTTTTGCAATGGGAACAATGAAATGAGTAAACGATTGTCAGAAGAAGAACTTACTATCGAGCTGGTGGATACTCATGGGTGAGGCTGGATAGGTATGTTGAACTTGAGTCTGTCATTGAAACTTAGCAGAGAGAACAAATTTTGTGTTTGATTCTGTATCGAAGTGATCGCCATTGTAGGGTACATAGTAGTGGTGATGTATGGTTTGATCGAAGTACTCTAAAGATGATCCGTGCAGCTGTGTTTTGAACTTTGTAAAGTTTCTGTAGGAAATATTGTGACGAACCAGACATAATTGAGCTACAATAGTCTAGTCCTGAAAGTACTAATGAACGCATACGTGTTATCGTGGCATCAACTGAAAGATATTTACGAATGTAACTGATACGTCTCAGTTCAAGATATACAGCCTTTTATATGTTCATGACTTTTTGGTGCAATGTGAGATTACTGTCTAGATTAATACCTAGGTTTCCTACTGACTGTGAGAAATTAATGTCGGTGTACGCTGAGTTTTTTGTCTTTTGTCTGACGTAAAGGATATAATTAAAAACTATCTTTGTGTTATAATCAGAATAGCCTCCGTTTTATCACAATGATCATGATGATGAAGAAATATAGACGTTTAACAAACAAACTCTAGGGTATAATAAATATGGTGAGTAAGAAAAACATCCTCATTATCCAAAGTGACTGGAATGACCAAATTGGCAAAAATCCTCTATCAGAGTGTTATAATAGTCTTGTTAATTAAAGGAGAATAACGTAAATGTATGACAGCTTAGGTTCCATGTACATAATGCTAACCATGTTTGTAATGCACTACATTCTTCAATGAATGTATATTTTATATTCAGATCATGTGTTTATCCTATATTATTTAACAAACATGACTATAAATAAAAAAAGGAAAACACTCAGCGAATCAATTTGCATTATGTTTCCCCTGAGGAAATATATGTTGCAATGGACAGTCTCGCTGAGATGTTAGAAGTTATTCAGATGGGCAATACACAGTTGCCCTCAGCATATCGACAATTTATGAAAAGAGCAAATATGTGTATTTTTATGAAAGATAATAAAAAAAGTATTATGTATAGTTGTATTTGATCGATATTAAAAAATATGTATATTATATATACTCTGTATTACCGATATACCGCTATTTGTATAAAAATTTTATTAACAAGGAATTCGACAAGCCTCGTTTTCCTTTGAATGAAAAATCTTTACACCTCGTGGAATATCATTCATACAGCATGCATATATTTCATATCATAACGAACTGCATCCTGAAAGGTCATACAAGTGCAGGAGAGAACCATGTTGTAGTTATTTCAAAAGCAATCACTAATGAAGAACATAATGCTATTACGGTTTTGACATAGACCTAAACAAAACCGTTTAGGAAATTTGTACGAGAGCAGCAGATACACGTTACAGGCAAAACATCAATCGAATCAAATGGTCAACAGGTAAATACATATACAAAACATTGACACATTCATAATTAAAAACATTGTCTGACAGATTGATTACACAGTCAACATATTAAAGCTTCTTTACGTCTGATATATATTACTCAGTTTTAAAATAACTAATAATCTTATGAATTAGAATTTCAAAATTCAACGGTGATTCACAAGTGTGTATATATAAACTAGTACTGCTTTTTAAAGATGTATTAATAATAACATCGCCATCTTACCATCTTTGTAAAGCAGTCTGTGACTCGCTTATCTACTCGAAAAAATGTGCAACTGTTTCACAACTATACGTTTTGTTTATGAATGAATGTGTACACAAAACTGAATGTATGCAACGGTTTTAACTCAAAATCTAACCCTTTCGTTTCATTAGTAAGAGCTTGGAAAGTAACGTACCGACATAATTTATATACATCTGTAATATGAAACGTATTATCCATCTAACTTTGCAAATGAGACACAAATGTTTGCATCCTTTCGTCCTCATCCTAACTGACTCAATTACCTACAACTTTGATATTTATCAAGCGTTGCCTTTCTATTTTAATTACATATTTCACTTTTATGTCAATGCCTTAGGTCTATTATTACGTTATAAACTTTGAATATTATTTGATCTCAAAGGATTGACAAGCCCCGCCCAAGTAATATCAAAGACTTTCAAAAATGATACGAAACGCTGCCTTGCTTGGCGCTCATCATTAAGAGGTTAGTGTTAAGACTGGTCTGTCTGGTTTTAGGATAATGTGACTGGGTGGGTCATCAATCTACATGTCTACGGCAATGATGTTTGAGTGTTAGACAACACTATAAACCATGTCATGTTGTAAGAATTAACCAGATTTCAACCTGTACATGTTAGATCTTAGGGTAATAAGTTTGCCTCGTAAATATGCATGGAAAAGGTCGATTTGGCGAATAATGGGATGTCATGCCAGTAATATGACATGGTCATAAAACTAGTGACACGCGCTGTTTTGCCAAATCCAGTTACATTGTTTACAGGTAATTGGTGGAATTAAGTGTTAGCATGAAAGGTCGTGAATCCGCCCATGACAGACTCTTGTGAGGGGCAGTGTTTGCTAATTATATAAATCAACATACAACCGGAATTGAGTAACGCGTGGCTAACATTGGAATCGCATGTTAAATCTGTTATCTTTAGAACTATTCGTCAGTAGACCAGTTTGCGTGAATTAATGGATGATAAGCTACTCCGACATCATTCGAAATTGGGGGGAAACTTGTAGCATGGGATTTACAAGGAGCTTCCGTAAAAGAAGATTTTAGGGACCAAAGGGAATTACAGCAGTGAAGTTTGCTCAAATCTTTGTGAGACAAAGGAAAAGGAAAAACGGAGGCAGAAGTTAGGCGGACTGGAATGAATCTGATAACTAGTTCATACATAGATAATACGGATGAGTAGAAACACGGGGCGGAATGAAAATCTATCACCCTAAGTCAGATGATGAATTAGGCCGTTACTTTTTTGAGTGAAAAACGAATGACATGGTTTTAGTTTTAATTTTATTTGAGAGATGACCGTTATTGAATTCAATGTAATTGTTGTTATTTGAATTTCACATTTTTATATTCATTAATTTAACTGTCGGCTCCGCTGGCTGATAGTTCAGAGAATTGCTTCTCTATATCACTACTTGAATTGCTGACATAAACGAGCCTCAGTGAGTTTTTTCTTATTAATTAAATACTAGTGGGAGCACCCCACCAGCCTAAGTCAAGGGAAACCTTTATAAACTGTAATCCTGCAGACATCGAAGCTATACAACTGTAAAATTGTTATTAAAACGTTGAACATCCACATTACACCCCCAACACACACATAAAACAAGTGGACGTAGATGTGGGATGCAACTAGGAAGCCTGAATTTGACTTACGCGTGTCCCAATACGTGTGCTGCAGTTCTGATGGTATAAAAAAAGTCATTTATACGGACGATCGAAACTCTGCGACCAATGTCACAGACACCCATTGGGACGGCACGACCTGAAGGGAAACAAAGAATAATGACTAGATTTGATGATGACATTCATAAGGGATAATATTAATATTTCTCAATTGTAATAGTCTGTTTCACTTTGTTTAATTAAATTCATGCTATCAAGTCAAATAGTTTCTTATTTTCCACTTAATTAAATTAAACATGTGCACGTACAAAAATATCGTCAATTAGTCACATAGTCGTTAAAATAAACATATATGTGAAACACTAACATAATACGTTAAATAATATAACCGTGGAATGACATGGTCAAACAATCTTATATAATCCGCATTTTATTTTCGTAAGGTGTACAAGATTGAGCTATCGGTACATTGTCATACAGACGCATTTATTGTAATACATACACGCCCTGAGCAAATAGTAATTAAATATATTCCTGCTGTAGCTGGTAATGGTAAGAATATGTTATTCTCATAGTAATAAAAGGCAATAATAACACGAATAATAAACACATTATATGGTCTTGTGCCGAGTGTTTGATGTCCTTTCGAAGTAACATATTTTACTGGGGATTAGTGATGGAATATTAACTTATGGGCCTATTCTGACCAATATTTGTAATCGTTTACAGAATCAATGTATATTATAAGCAGTAATTCAAATCGCCACAATGGAGGATACAATATGAATGGAAAGATAAGTAATATCCATATATTTGTTAACATAATACGTTGCATCTGGTTTATGTTACATCGTGATCAATTAAAAATAATGAATAATGAAAGATAACAGAGCATAAAACTATGTTACTACGGTAACCAAAAAGGTGATTTTTTGGGAGCCGTGTTTTTCTTGATGTTGCTGTTGAACATATTAAGCAACAAGGATTTAATACAATTTCCAGGACAATTTACTGGATGGGACATCAAGCTATTACTATTAATTTGTCTATAAGCTGAAGAGAGAGAGAGAGAGAGAGAGAGAGAGAGAGAGAGAGAGAGAGAGAGAGAGAGAGAGAGAGAGAGAGGGAGAGAGAGAGAATTACCGTAAAATTCAGTATCTTGAGGAAGACCGGAAGATATCGTATGCCTAATAATACAAAAAGATGTCGTACAATGTGTAACTTTACGAAATGCCAAGATTATGTATTGACAATGATTTACTAACGGATACTAAAGACCGTATTTGGTGAAAACTTGAAACTTTTCTAAAGGGAAGTTAAGTGTTATAAAGTCTGAGAGTTAGCTAGGATAGATTCATATATCAATCAATTGACAACCATCCTTAACTCCGAAAACAAGATGATACACAAGGCAGGTATACTAAAGATTTCCTCAATTTTCACAAGCCTTGTAACAATGCTTTCCGTTTGGAAACATATGAAACAAATGACATGAACATGATATATTGTGATTTTTACAAATACAATGTAATTGAGCTCCTGTTTAGCGTAATATTCTAGTATGTGTGTGACAAAACCACTGTATTGCATTCAATACAATACTTCGATATTGCTGCCTTTCCTTTATGAGCTTTTGTAATAACTCAACCTTTATTATCTTACTTATTTGTAACCTGCAGCATTGAACAATACACCCTAACAAACGAAAACAACATTTAATTCAATACCCTGACATACGAATATTATCACTTTGAGAATTTGTCTTTACGTATTGCTTAATTTTAAACTTGCATATACATAACGAACACCTTTGTTTACAGTTAAAACAAGCAGGAAGAGATTTAACATCAGTTTCGTCATGCTTGTATCTAAAGATTGGAACAGTTTGATATATGGAAGTACTTGCACGAAGCTTCGAAGAGTGTCGTAGCACAACTCGACTGAAAAGCATATTTTAAACATTAAAGTTTGAGTCAAGGAATATATAATATCTGTTAGGAAAAGAAATTTCCCATGTTTCACATTTTATTCATCAAGATAGCACTTCAAAATCACTTGAATATGCATGAAGTTCTTAAACGTGTCAAATAATATCAGGTAGCTGAGGATTTTGTAATCTTTAGCAACCGCTTTGTCAGACTTGTGCTTGTCATGTTTCTTTATGCAATTCGTCAATTTATCGATATCCCTTACCTACAAACTCATAACCCTGCAAGATGCTTTCCATGTCCACAACATAATTTGCGCTATGTTGTGTCAACAGTAAATATAACATGTTTATCAATAAGCCAATTGTTTAATAACAAAGTTCGCATTTGCTTGACACTTTCTTACATTTCTATCGGCCTGTATATGTCCTCTTAATTTTCTTGCCTTTCTATATGAGCATTTAAATCTATTTTTCCTCTCTCTCTCCATTTGTAATTATATTTCCATCTTACCAAGCAGCTGCAATGTGATAGTCATTTTTCTTTTTCTGATTTGCTATATTTATCATTTCTTTTGAATCTATATATTTATTATTTTTCTTCATCTGGATGTTAAGACTTTAGTTGTATGTGTTCAAATAACACACGATATAGACAAATCAGTCATACCCAAAGCGCAGTTATTCAAAATTTCTTTTCCAGCCAATGTTTACACAACACAGCTTTCATCGCCTGGATTGTTAAAAATGTTTAAATTACAGAAACACCTGTTTTTTTTTCTCGATTGGACTTTAAACAATGTTGACAATCTTATATAACAAACTGCTTATAATCGTTTTTGTAGCCACCCGTATTTGCAATACGGAAACATATAAACGTATATGCTTGATGTGTATTTAACTATACATTTTGATGACGCAACTGATGATGTCGTATCAATGTGTTATAAAAAATACATATTGAATGAGTCTATTATATCGATGAAGGTATATTAAACAAATATGTAATGGTTTCCAAAAATGAATTACTTTTGACGGCTATAAGGAAGACAAATTATTGATCAAAACAAGTAGAGCTTAAACTAGCTTTGCATACATCCTCGCAGTACACACAGCATTCTTTTGCAAGTCAGTTTGAACTTGATAACTTCTAAAGATCTTGTTGTATATGCCTTTTAGATAGAATTTGAATAATATAAGAAATCTAAGCTAACAGTTGTGCATAGAATAGGTAAATTGCTATTGTAAAAAGCACTTTATATATGTAGATTTATGCCTCAACTCGACCAATGTAGGTACGCAAGAAAACCCGGAAGAAGCTTCTCGTGGGTGACTTTCTTTCTGAGGTCTTCATGGGTACGTCCTCATTTCGAATATACTGACCGAACGATATATACATAAGACAATATGTAATATTCGTATTAGCACATACATGGCGTAACTACTCTTACCTCGTGAAGAGAATGACTTGGTCGTAGAACGCTATAGAGTGATTTAAGATGTGAATGTCATAGAATCCAAGTTCTTGTAAATATGTATTTCCATTAATCATTGATTGGTCCCCATTTCGAATGATTGTAGAATTAATGTGTGGAAATTGTTTTACCTTCTGCAATCAAAAGAAAGAGGAAACATACAAATACACAATGATCTGGTTTAAATATCTATCTCGGTCAATCACAGTCTTCTTCTGCTATTTACCTGCAATTGTGGAACTATATGTGAAAACTGCTGTTCCGACGATACACATTAGAGTTAACAGCATGTACTAAACTTATATGGTAACCATCACATTTTCAAATGTAAGTGTAGATATGTCCTTCTCATACTGAGCAATATGGTGGTACAATTTTGTATTATTGTAGTGTACATAAACAGTATGAGAACGTCTTACAGATGCAATAATTTATAAAAGAATCACCAAATAAGAAACGATACTTGAATTGAGTTTAAAATTCTCTCCTACTGCTGATAAACTTGTTGATATTGTTGTTGTTACCGCTGGATTTTAAAGAAATGTTCGTCATATGATATCTACACATGGCTGCCAGTATATGTCCTAGACTGTAAATACTGGGAGATCCTGACGCATTTGAAAGCTACTGGAAACCAATTATACCTACGTTGACAGAGGTACGACACGAGCGCACACCAACATATGTGCGCTGCATGAGTGGTAGGCAAGTGCCAGAAACCTATACCACTATTTTACCTGAAGTTACCAATTAAGAATTTCATGAATAAGTGATATGTTGACAAGCAAAACAATTGTGCTTGTCTTAGAATGGGAACATTTCAAATTGATCCATATATACTAGATTTACCAAGTAAGTAACGTAAAGATTGCTTTTCAGTGTCAGTTTTGTTTATTACAATCTATGAATACAATTAATTTATCTTGATTCTACTTCGCATAGCTGCTGGTATAATGATTTTGTTGTGTAAAATAAATCTCTTGTTATTTCCTAAGGTGATATGTTCTACTTTTATGACATAATGGATTTTGTGATCTTCTCTTGATAAGGTTTATATTTGTCGGATTCAATCTCTCTTATTTCATTCTTCACGGTTAAAGGGTTGGCAGTCAATTTTCAAATCATATTTGTCATATTTGTTCTTACTAGGTGATATATATATATATATATATATATATATATATATATATATATATATATATATATATATATATATATATATAGAGAGAGAGAGAGAGAGAGAGAGAGATATTATTACAGTTTGATGAAAGAACACATTAATAAGAGTTTTGTCAGTATTTAAGTTTACTATCATAAGATCTTGCCTAAAAATCATTATCAAGTATGTATGGTGGTGAATGAACTTTACATAGCATTTCATTCCTACTCCAGTTAGCTTCGAAAGTGTCATCTGAGTAAGAATATGGAGACAGCGTTAAGGCTAGATTTAGGTGTCTTATTTGAGGTATCTGTATGACCAGATCATCGTCCTATTCAGCACAATTAGATGAGCTAGTGATCTAAGAATTAACACTACAAATACTAACATTACCTCCACCATTTTGTCTACCTGTGTTGCTGTAACTGCTTCTTTTTTACCCCATTACTGCTATATGCATAAGTTATGGTCGTTATATATATATATATATATATATATATATATATATATATATATATATATATATATATATATAATAGACAAAGTAGTTTTTAAACAACTAGAGTTGTATAGATTGGTTCGTGTCTTGTATCTGCTTGTACCTTGTACAATTAAAAGCTTTAAGATATTCAGTACATTTAAACATTTCTTTATTGTGGTATATTGGTACTACACCTCAAATAAAAATACAGCATGGGGCTAATGTATGGAGTATATTATGATTACGTTTTACATTTCAGACATTATTTTCAATACCTTTTAAGATCCCATCCGTCCATCACATACGAGGTATTATGACGAGTATGAATTAAGTATTGCTACGTCATATACGTGTATGTATGTATGTATGTATGTATGTATGTATGTATGTATGTATGTATGTATGTATGTATGTATGTATGTATGTATGTATGTATGTATGTATGTATGTATGTATGTATGTATGTATGTATGTATGTATGTATGTATGTATGTATGTATGTATGTATGTGTGTGTGTATAGATATTTCACATATTGAGTAGTATAAGGTATTATAACTATATATATTATCACTAATGTATTTACTTTTCACTTCAATTTATCTCCCATTTAATGAAGCAGTACTCAGCAATTATTGCTTACTTTTATAAATGTTCGTATCACATATTGGTGACTTGGTATCCTTTATATTACACATTAATAAATCTTAACTCGGTATGTAAGTTTTTCTTCTAAATATATCAGTAATGTACACAGATGTATCATAATATCTTGTATAAATACTGCTAGCTTAAATATGAGTGTTTCTTGAGGAGGAACCATCACTGATAGTAATAATTTCTTAAGATGAGTCTGTTCCAAGTGTGAATGAGTAAATATAATTGTATGTATCATATAATGTGATTACTTCTATCCCGCTCCACATAATTGTTCGAATAAATCGCATAATAAAATAATGACCAATGGATCATCTATCTTACACACAAAATATCGTCTCAGGCGGTTAGTATATGGTGCTTTGAATATAAATTACCTTATCCTGCCATATCACATTTTGAAATACAATGCACATTTCTGTTACAAAAATAATATGTATTGTGTATCAAATGGCATTGTGCTACAAAACTGTCTTCATTGATTTTGATCTAGCTGTATTAAGCTTCGAATGGGAGAAAAATACCCATAATGCAGAGGAGACGTATTTCAGAGTGTGCTCTATACGTAATCCTGGATTATTTTCACAAGTACCAGAACTGGTCAGATCTTTCTTCTCTGTTAGGCACTAAAATCGTCATTGCCCAATATCCCTCAGATTGTAACAAATTATGTTAACAATTTGTATAATACAACAGTTAATACCTTTATATGAATTCCACCCGATCACGTAATATAGGAGAAGTATTCAAGGACACACAGGAATTAAAGAAAATTCTT